>WELA01011136.1:1106004-1117996 GCA_009602735.1 Mesotaenium endlicherianum
CCCCCCTCTCTCTCTCTCTCTCTCTCTCTCTCTCTCTCTCTCTGTGCCGCAGCCGACACCTTGCCCCTGGACGTTTTCTTGCGCCTGGCAATGCTTGGACTTAGAACCTGAGAACCTCTCCATTCTGTTCGCGCCCTTTGGTGGTCCTCATTACCATGTTGCTGTTCTTAAATTAATCGCGTCTCTAATGTCTCCTGTGCCCAATCATGCGCAAAGAACAGCCCCCTGAAGCCAGGTAGCGTGGTCATCAGCTCAAGCCCAGTTTCAGGGATAAGAAAGAAAGCATATAGCTGTCGCTTCTGCTGCCGCTAGTATCTTTATCTCTGGTGGCAGTCCTCATTCGCATGTTACTCCCTTTTGAAAAGTGCTTATGCCAGGAAGGCAAGGGGGTTGCAGTGGAGGGGAGTGGAAAGTGCGAGCAAAGCAGGTGCAATCGGACACAAGAGGGGAGGAGGGAGATGGAAGTGCCCACCATTTATATGCCTTCTTTTTTGATCACATCTGAAAATAGCAAGCCGGCCATCCTGCCGCCTAACTGTTGGCGGCTTCTTTGGAAGCTTAGAAGATGCAATCCTCCCCATAAATTGCTCTTGCTCTTCTTGCACTCTCTTTACGAGAGCCATATTTTCACTCCTCTCTCATTTAATCCTCCTACGAGCTCAAACCTCGGCTTCTGTCATTGTTTCTCGTTTCCTCTGCAACTTCCTGCGCCGAGGGGGTATCAAGAAGGTCCTGCATCCCATTTATCGCTGGCCTTATCATGTGTCAACATTAGATTGACACATGTTTTCACCTGCCCTCATGCGCAGGTCTTCTTCTACATCGATCCCGAGTTTGCCACGGACCCCAAAATGGCAGACATTAGCTCGCTTACCCTCTCCTACACATTCTTCAGAGTTGAAGACGACGAGGAGAAGGAAGAAGCTGCGTAGGTTATCCGTAGCCATAGAATTTCGCTGGCTCCTTCACGCTTTCTCAAAGAAAGCATGCCAGTTTAAAGAACGATATTCTCAAACTATGTAGGTACCCTCCGTTTTATTGATAGCGGTCTTCACTCCATCCAATACTTGCTCATGAAGACGCGGTACTCAGCAGCAACAGGTTAAGTCAATAGTCCAAGAATTTCAAGCCCCGTTCTTGTGGGACGGGCTACATAACTAACTGATCCCTTAGATTCAATTGCAAGACTAGGTTCTTTCGTTAGACTGCTCCCTCGATGAAGGTGGTGGATACTCTCAATCTGCTGCTATTCTTGGATATTTGTTCACTTTGGCCTCTTGCTGTACTTATATACCTTACATGAAATAGATAATGTGTCGTGTATCATAGCAGGAATGACTATTACTAATCTATGAGTTGAGAAAACCTGCCACCTTAAAAAGCACAACTGGTGCAGTATACACTGCCACTCCCAATCCAAGTGGCACCAGTAGGAACTACGTATCAGAGGCATGCGTACACAAGAAGAGAGAAGCACAGGATGCAAGCTGACAGGATGAAAGTTGCTCATCCTCTGCTACAATAACTTGGGTGTCTTCATATGATATGAAGCTTAAGGAGTGAGCACAAGTGTGAGCACAAGTTGGAGTGAACCACCATTCTCCAAATAAGCAAGCTGATACGCATGTCAGGACATTGCCACAAGTGAAGATTTTTGAAACAACACCTCTGTAATGGGCACTGAATTGGCCCACAACATATGCTAGGGGCTACCTTGAGCAGAAGCATTTGCATACAACCTGATGGGCTCGAATATGGCCCAGGAGCTGGGTGAAATAACAGCTAAACTAGAGGACCCTTCTCAACGAACACCTTTCTACCCCGCTAATCATATTGCCTAGCCCTACTCCTCGACCATTCGGCAGTAGCCCATAACCTCGACCTATGTACTCTATTCTTTCTAGGGGGTCTAAATCGTCGTCGATGGGCTCATAGTGGTTACCATACACATATTCAAGGTTGTACTCCCCATCTTCATAGAGCATGATATGTCCATGCCATTCCCAGATTCGGTGGCCAGAGTCTAATTCTTCATGAAGAGAAATGCACATGTCATGCTCACCAATTTTCACTGATTGCCCTGAGTTTGGCTGCAGAACCGCCCAATCTCTTCTGTTTATGGTAGCTACGATGGCATCCTCCAACAACTGCTCCTCCTCTTCTAACCTTGACTTGGAGAAACTAGCTTCCTCCTCCTCCTCGTCCTGGTCGAGGTAGCTGGAGTCCAGGCCCTCATATGCTTCGTTCTTCATAAGTAGCTCATCGAGAAGGCGATCCTCATATGATGAGCCTGTCAGCGAACTATCTTCCGACTTACTTGACGTGCCCAAAGGCAGCGCCTGGACGCCCCGTCGCAAGCCCGCGCCCTGTAAGCGAGGTGGCCTTAACCTTAACCTTTGCATGTCTCGACTTGACAGTCTTTCTTCTCTACCAAAAAAACTCGAACCATGGGTCTCGGATTTGGACGGGATAGGCGATACAGTGGACGAAGGCGACTCCCTCACCGCTGATGTTGCTCTTACAACCTCTCTGTCCCTCGCAGCCCCTACACTGCTGTTACTACCGTGAGAATTTCCAGCGCCGCTTCTCTCCGTAGAAGTGCTTGTTGTGGCTGTCGCAGCGGTTGTGCTCTTCGATGCAGGGGAAACGGATGCCTCGACAAGCTCAGCGGCAGGACGAGCCATGGTTGCTATAATAGGTGCTCCTTCTCGAGATAGACATGCAAACGAAACTGCTCTGCTGTGGTCTATGCAGCTCTATGTAATGGTCCTGCTTCACACGCTGACCACGTCACAGCCTTCATCTTGGGGTCCCCTTTTCCCTTCTTTTTCGGGCTTTGTACTTCTCTGGAGTCGTGAGCCTGGAGGCTCGAGCATGATGGTTCCATTAGTATTAAATATAAATATCTTAAATATCTAAAAGTTATGTCGTTCACATGAGTGACGTTCAGAATCTGACAACGTCCCCCGTGGTCCGACATCCCAAAAAGGCTGAATCGGTACGACGTGTCGATTTCTTGCTTACAATGTTGCAGTCATCGTACCCTACATTGACGTTGATGGTACTGCTTCACAAACTCGTCACCGGCTAGAATACATACAAGAACATACGATTGTGGTCACTGCGGTGTCACCGTCGACCACGTCACTGATCTTAAAGTACATATGGACCACGTAACCGACTTCGCGACACTGAAGATAGAGGTTCGAAGTTAGCGACCGTAGAAGCACCAATTCACACGCGACCGAGCATACGACCGAGTGAAGGTGTCCACATTCATAAGAGTCGCGTTCGCACTTGGATTATATCAAACTTTCACAGGCCTCACTTCAGCTTTATTCTGCACTCCACTACAAGCTGCATATATTCGGGTCCGACAAAATCAGCTGGAACTTAGGAGCTGAAATAAAGCGAGCCCAGCACAGTTTATTACAGTAACCATGGCTTCCACTGTCGGATGCAGCAATGTAGGCCTCCTCGTCCTGTCAACTGTCCAACCGTCTCTAGTTAAGGACAACTCTGGATTGAGGTCAGCTCGTGCTGTGTCCACTGCGCCGAGAAAGGTGAAAGCTGCTGCCTTTCATCCTAAGCTGCCTGGACCAGAACGCCTGAGTATTTTCTTACAAGTGGATAACGGGAAAACTTTATATATTACATTCAATATGCTGGCATATACTTAGCTGTCATTAGAACCTGGTGTAGGACCTATAACGTGAAGCAAAGCGTATTCTTGTATGCAATCAAATGTAGTGTTTAGCTCGCCTTGTAGTTGCTCTCCTGGTCTGGCTCAAAACAAAAGATCCATATAGGATATTTTCAACTCCAGCAAGATACGCGTTTGCCACTTGCTCCTCCATATATGCAAAAAATGCACCGGACGCAATGTCATAGTCACGTTGTGATTAGCTGCATTCAGACGAAAGCATCAAAATGACCGACTTTAGATATTTTGGTCCTCCTGGTGGATTTCTTGTACTTCATGAAACTATTCCGGCTGGTTGAACATAAACAGGAGTTCAATCAGAGTGTGGTATTGTTATGATCTGTCAGTGAAATTTAGGCTTGATTGGTGGCCTAGTCAACTTTTTCATGTGATAGTTTCTTCTTTATTTGATGTGACTTGTGGTGTCAATCGAATGAGGTGAAATTATTCGACATTTTTGTGGGGGTTAACAAAAAGCTAGCTGCTTGTGGAGTGAGCCCTCAGTGCTTTATCACATCAGTGCATCTTGGAGATATCCTGCACCAGCATGTGAAGGCTACTTCTAAGAGGACTAAAAATGTTGCCTCTGACACTCTCATATGCTTTTCTTCCTCCCCTCCTTGCCCCGAATTGGTGTTCAGTGCCTGCCTTTCTTTCACCAAGTGTCCTGACAAAGGCTCTGCATTGATGGCGTCCTTGCTGCTATCAGGCTGGAGTGAGATGCGAGGCCAGGAGTGAGGATGATTCAGCTGCAGCTGCCCCTCTGATTGGAGGATCAGCCTCGAGGCGTCAGACTCTCTTTGGTCTCAGCTCTGCAGCTCTTGCTGTAAGCTTCTGCAGCACATGCTATGTGATGTGTATATTACCTGGCACTCGCACTGTAGGCATGCAGTGAGCTCTCGCACAGGTTCTGCTAGAACCTTTAGGGGGCGTCTTTCTTGATTGCCATTGCCTTTTCATTAGAGCCAGGGCCCCTTCGCGACGAGCTTCATACTAACATTTAGCTGTGGTTGGCTAAAAAGTTGGGGGCGTGCAAACTTGCACGCTTGTGAAGTACGAGCTATTTTTTCCTTCTGGTTGTTGAGCACTCCAGCAATGGGTGTATATATAGACACTACGCTTGGCGTATATATTGCTATGTAATAAAGAACAGTCGATGCTGGTAGTTCGGGGCTGGTGAGGCTCTTTATTGCTAATTTTGTGTGCAGTAGGGGTGTGCTCTGGACTCTGAGTCATGCCTTTATCAGCTTCTGACCAAGAGCATAAATACGACCCTCGGCAGCAGCATTCTGCAGCTTGTGAGCATCTGGAATGAGGCAGCTGGAGTGGGGCAGCTGAAGGGGAGAAAATATGGCAGCTGAAGGGGGCTGTATGTGGCAACTGAAGTGTGGCTGCTGAAGTGGGCAGCTGATATGAAATAGGTTGGCTGAAGGGGACGGAATGAGGCAGCCGAAAGGGGGGCAGGTGTAGGGCAGCTGAAGGAAAAATAGGTTGGCTGAAGGGGACAGAATGGGCCAGCTGAAAGGGGGGCAGATGTAGGGCAGCTGAAGGGGGCAGAGTGGAGCAGCTGAAGGGGACAGGATGGGGCAGCAGATGGGGGGTAGCTGCGGGATAGTTGAAGGGGGCAGAGTGGGGCAGCTGAAGTTTCCCTGAGGCTGATAAGTTTAGGTCTCTGAAGAGCCAGGTCATTGCTTTACAGGTGGTCAGGGGCTTAATGTTTTGCAAGTCACTTACAAGTCGCGGGGTTCTCTGGATATTCTTTTCCTCATGTGTAAGTATGTGTATAGATATATATGTGTGCACTTCTTCATTAAAGCGTATAAGTGCGTAAGTGTACATACATATGTACAGGAGGTATTCTGCATTGCCACCTGTCAATGTATTCTACATTGACTTTTTGTTCACGGAATATTCTCATTTGTTAAACTTAACGATATGTGGACATTGTGTGTAAGCTGTGAGCAGGCGGGAGTGTTGAGTCCAGTGACGGGCGACAGTGGCGAGGCTCACGCTGCCGACCTCATCGAGAGAATCCAGAGGGGCAACTACCTGAGTGAGCTCCTGTGTGCCACGCACTTGTGTCTGTCACTTGCATCTGCTTCTCAGCACCTCCTCCTCCACACCCCCACTTAGTCTCTCTTGTCACTTTCAGCTCCCCAGTTTAGCACCTCACTCCCCAGCACCCCCACTCGTCCCCGTTGTCACTTGCAGCTCCCTCTCTGAGCACCTCACTCCCACAGCACTCCCCGTTTGTCTCTTTCATTTGCAGCTTCATCTCTTAGCACCTCACACTCCGGCATCCCCACTTTGTTGCCGTCACTAAAAGTCCCCCCCTCTTGGCAACTCCAGCAACTCCAAGGCACATACAACTCCTCAGTCAGCATCTCCCTTGGAGAGCAGGAAGAGCAAGTGCTGTGCATTGCTGAGTTTTCGTATTCGCGCTTTGACATGCTTGCGAAGATCTTTCGCTATGACATTTTCTGGTATACCATATAAGTTTCCACTCAGGTTAAAACGCGCGCCCGGCTGCATTATTTCCCGCTCATTAATCCTGAGTGATCACTTCTTATCAAATGTGTGAGGTGGGTGTGCTGTATTGGGCATGCGCTGTTCATTCATACGCCCTCGGTGCTCGTTGCTAGTCGAGCGGGGTACCCTTGCAGACCAGATATCACATATCGCGACGCACTTGTGCACGATGACAGTATACGCCACCTCTCCATTCACACCTGGACCTGCTGTTGTTAGTCTCTCTTATTCTTACCAAGGCATGCCGCACACACCAAAGAAAGCCTAGAGTGAGGCTAAGCTAGCTGGCTAGCTGGCTAGCAGACTAGCTCTAGCTAGCAAGCAAGTGAGCTGGCGACCTAGCACTAGCACCTGACAGGAGGCACTGGGGATAACTCATCTTAGGGCTCATCTTAGGGATGGGGGTGGTGGTGGTGGTGGTGGTGGTGGTGGTGGCGGTGGCGGCGGTGGTGGTGGCGAGCGGCGGCGTGGGGCGGCAGCTCTGGTGCAGGGCAAGCTGCGCAGGGCCGTCAGCGTGAGCTTTCTATCCTGCAACTGGTCTTGTTCCATTTCAAGTCTTATCAGCCTTTGGCCCACCCTCGATGAATCAGTAGATTGCAAATGAGTCGCTGTCCATTTTTTCCCGCCGCTAGAGGGTTCAAGAAAGCAACAGGAGACGTGGCACCATATGTTTGATGATGACTCAGTTGTTCTTTACTACCCCCCCAAATAAAGTGGGAAAATAAGTTGTTAGAGTCCAAAACGCATCTAGAGCTGTCTGTCCCCTGCTCACCTATGCCCTCCCCCTCTTTCTGCTATCTCTCTTGCGGCGGTGCTGTGCTGGGCCCCCTCTCCTCTGCAGGCCAACCCCGAGATTGCGCCCGCCCTTCTGAAGCTAGGCCTCAACGACGCAGCAACCTACGACCCTGTGAGTGCTCACTTTGCTGCATGTCCTGTGCCGTTGCATTCTGCCGCACGGCCGGGCCACCCTTCCGCGACGGTCGTGCACTCGTGAAGAGGAGATTGAGCCGTGAACGAGCCCTACAGGCGTTGTCCTGCAGTGGTTAAAATAAAAGCCATGCTCCGCAAGGCCCAAGCCACTTCCAGGGGGGACGTCGCCCAGATGCAAGGCGCGCACATGTTTTGAGGGCAGCAAGGCATGCATGAGCAAAGGCAAGCGAGGCACGTGCAACGCTGCCAAGGTGCGCGTCACCGCGGGCGTCAGGCGGGTTGCTAGAGGGAGGATACAGGGAGTCGAGTGGGGCCACATTGCATGCAGTCTGTATGTTGTCTCTGGACACTTTTGGTTCTGTATCGTATTTCGTGTGTATCTGATGTGCTTGCTGCTGAGCTGGCGAGTGCGTGCCGGGGAGCAGGTGAGCAAGACAGGTGGAGCCAACGGGTCCATCCACTTCAGGTCTGCTCTGTTCTCTGCTACCGCTGCTGGCCCTCCCCCCCTCCTCCCCTCCTTCAGTGCCCCTGGTGATACCTGTCCTCCCTGTAGGCTGCTGTCAGGTGGCTCCTAGCTGCTACTTACGCAAGCAGATGAGGCAGCGGTTTCTTACTGAGATGTGCTGCGGCGGTAAGGGGCACGTTTTAGAATTGAGGAAAAGAGAAAGCGAAGCCTGGTTCTGACAAACCCTTGCTGAGACGTGCTGTGGCATGTTACGCCACCTGTCCAACCTGTGAGAAGTAGGAAATCAAACGAGAATCAGTCCCTGGTTCAGACAACCTCCTGCTGGGATAGCAGGGCCGCCATGGCCTGCTCTGCTCTGCTTTGGAAAAGTGCACACCCCCAGGGGAAAGACGAAAAGGAGGGGCAGGAAAAATGGAGGGGGGGGGGAGTGGAGGGGCGCACAACTTCTTTAGATCTCCCTAGTGTCTAGACCCTAGAGCCTAGAGCCTAGAACCTGGAGCCTAGAGCCAGGGTTATATTTGAGTTGTCGAGGTCTCCACTCTCCCTGTCCGTTGGGGCTGTGTGTCCACATCTTGGCACATGCACATGACACTTTGTCGTACGAAATGAACGTCTTGCGTGGCGAGGCTCTTCGCAGCCTGTCTGTGACCTGTACTTCATTGCATCTGTCTGCTTGTCTGTCCCTTGTTGCCTACCTACATGCAGCACGCGTTGCCCATTCATCCAGCAGTTCTCTCTGTATGCACCTGCGACTGGTGCACTCTGTACACACCTGCAGGGCTTCTCCGTCACGTGCAGTGCTTGCTGTACACCTGCAGTGCTCCCTGTTTACACCTGCAGTGCTCCCTGTTTACACCTGCAGTGCTCTCTGTTCACACCTGCAGTGCACTCTGTACGCCTGCAGCGCTCTCTGTACCCACCTGCGGTGGTCGTTGTGTGTCTGCAGCGCTCTCTGGGCTCCTGCAGTGCTCTTAGTTCGCATTCTCAGCACTCTTTGTGCCCCTGCACTTCTTTGCCCGCACCCCTGCAGCGGCATCGTGGTGAGTGACGTTGCGGGGATACCCGCGCTCCTGTGTGTTTTGCGGACGGGAAAAAAAACAGTGAGGAGCTGAGCCGGCCGGAGAACAAGGGGCTCGACGTGGCCGTGAAGTTTCTGGAGGGCGTGAAGGCAGACATCGACGCGGAGACCGTTAAGAACGGGCCCATCTCGTGGGCTGACCTCATCGCCCTTGCTGGTTGGTCTCTCCAGCCCTCTTCCCATACTCCCCCCCCCCCCCCCCCNCTCTCTCTCTCTCTCTCTCTCTCTCTCTCTCTCTCTCTCTCTCACACACACACACACACACACACACACACACATACACACCCATGCTTTATGTACCGCACATGCAGGTGGGGGCAAGGCTCTCGAAGAGGACGCCGGCCAAGTGAGTACTACGAGCCCACCTCGTTCAGGACCAAGATGCGGCCGTCGCGCATAAGCCAGCGGCCATCGCACATCACCGCCTCGACGTTCTCGCTGCGCATGCTGTACACCAGGCTCCCCACACTGCCCAACGCCACACCAACAGGTGGCGGGTTACTATGCATCCACACGCACATGTGACCCGCACTCACGTGCACAAGGCCCCCCCCCCCCTCTCTTTCTCTCTCTGTGTGTGTGTGTGGGCTTGTGTATGGGTGTGCGCGTGTGCGTGTGCGTGTGTGTGTGGGAGTGGTGGGGGAGAGGTCACCCATCCTTGGAAGTCACTGACAGCTAGATGCAGCAGGTTAGTCAGTCACTGCGGGAACAACGCGCAGAGTATCTATCTGCTGGCTGGCTGAGTGGCTTGCGGAGCGGCTGGCTTGCTTGCATAACCCGAGGGGTAGGCCTTACTGTTGTTGGGCTAAGCTCTCGGGGCACACATTGGCAACATTGGGTGATGGCAACATGTTTGGCTTACTGTACGTTGCGTGAAAAAATCAGAGTAGTTGGTGACGTGTTTTGGGATAATGAAGATTGTCAACAAGGGAAATCCGTCCTCTCCAATCGTGATGGTCCATGTGTACTGAAGAAACATGCATCTGAACTGTTAAACAGCAGAAAAGCTGCCGTTGCTGGGGTGACATCGATGAAAACAGGGTGACCAGAATGTTTATACACGTGGCACACGATAAGAATAGTACCTCATTGATATATGAAAAATAAGGTCTCCTGTAGCACTGAGTTAGTCTGCCACGCATGCTACTTTTTGAATCGACCGCGACAAACACACAGGTGGCATGATCGGATAAGTTAAATGGTCCTGAACGCGCAGGCCCTCCTTGAGTGCAGCCACTAGCAACTTGGCCGCAAAAGAGCATTCTTGCTTGCGCTTGCTCCTCCGACCTCGAGCCCAGCCACCTTGCCGCCGCTGACACCTGGCAGTGATCTGACTGTCGGCCATCCTTGGGCGGGACAAAATGGGGTGTGGATGGCGCTGTTGGGATGGGCAGCTCAGGCGGGGGCCAAAAGGCTGTTCTACGAGGACGCGCTCGTCAAGACCGGCGGGGACGTCAGCAAGGCCACCCAGATCAGCCAGTCGTTTGGCTCCGCTTCCCAGGTGTGGGCTCCCCTCCCCCGGGTCCCCGTCCACGTCCATGCCCGCGAGTCGGCCGAGCTCGCAGGAGCGTGTGCCTTTGCTCCTCCGTAAAAAAAATACACACGCACGCCACATTATGAGTGTCTTGCACGCATCACTGCACTCCACAAGCCACGCACACACCGGATATTACTCCTGCGCATGGCGCAAGCCCGGGGCCAGCACAGACTTGCGTGTGAACGCGCACAAACGCATACAAAGACACACACACACATGCGCACGCGCGCGCTCGCACACGCGCACACACCTCCTCCGTTGTGTCCCCTACGTAGTAGACTCGCAAGTAGGCAAAGCCTCGAGCCCATTCTGTAGTAAAGGAAGAGGAGGGTGGCAAGCACCAGCTCTCTAACAATGTACACTCTCTGATTCCCCACGTCTGTGCGGGCCCTCCCGTGACACTCCCCTGGATCAGTCCTGTATCTTCTCCATCACCGGATGATCCTCCAATGGGGCGGGCAGTCTTGCCTTGCTCTGCGGGGCCTTCTTCCCACGCCGCCAGCTGTCGCTCTCCCTACTGCAGGTGGCCTTCGCCAAGCAGCATCCTTTGCTTGGTCTCGGGGGTGCAGTGCCAAGTACTGCTGGCCTGCCTCCCTCCTAAGGCGCCTAGAAGCCGTCCCCTCAGACCCTCGGGGACCCGACCCCTCTCCCTTGCTTGTCTGAGTGACCCAGCCAGCAACACACTGAGAGCCCCGCCCCAAGCCTGCACACACGCCCAAGGGTAAGCTCAAGCCATCTCAGGCCCAGCTAAGAAGGAGCCAGTGTGAACGTCGTCTTGCAAGATATTGGCAAGGGGCCAGGGGGCTTCCGGATGTCGAGGCGACTCAGGCCAGGCCTGGAAGGGAGCTAGTATGAATATTCCCCCCAGCAAGGCTTTGGCAAGGGGCTAGGGGGCTCCCCGAGCCCGAGCAGTCTTGGGCCAGGCCTGGAAGGAAGTCAGTGTGAACGCGCCCTTGAGCAAAGGACCAAAGGAGCCCCTTGGCTCCTCGAACACGAGCCTACTCAGGTCAGGCCAAGAAGGGAGCCGGTACAAGCAAAAAAAAACAGCGGGAGGCCAGAGGGGTCCCTCCCAGACTAGCCTGCTGCTGCCCTTGCTCCTGCCCCTGCCACAGCCCCACCCCAAGCCCGACCCCCAGCTCCAGCCTCCTGCAAGCCTGCCTGCACTGCTTGTAGTGCCTGCACCCATTGCAGCTGGTGCCAGTGTGATCCGGCAGGTTAACGGCACAACTTGGCTACTCGAGTATGCCCTCTGGACCCAAATTAGCTCCTCTCTATGGTTCAAGGCTGACTTGCGCCCTAAGCGACGCTCCTGAGTCTCTACTGCAGAGCCAGCCTTGGGCGGGATGCATGCATACACGCCGTTGTTATTGTCATGGAGGTAGGTGTATGCATGAGTGGACGAAAATGGCCCCAGAGCAAATAGCATGCGCTGCTCCCAGGTCCACACTCTGCCGAGGGTCGAGCAGTAGGGGAACGATAGCCCCTGTGGCATGGCTTTGGCTTTGCCTGTATTAATGACGTCGGCAACCTCGCACGCCCTCCCCCCTCCCCACCTCTCCACTTCCACACGTTCTCTTCCTTCCCCTTCCTCTCTACTCCTTTCCAAGCACCTGGTGAGAAACCTCAGACTTAGATCAAATTTCTCCATTGGCAACCTCTTTGCTTGCGAGGCTGTATCCATTACCTTCTGTTGTGACGTCACATTTCTGGTGCTGATGTCTCATTGCCCCCCCTCCCACTCCCCCCCCC
>WELA01011136.1:1162078-1180308 GCA_009602735.1 Mesotaenium endlicherianum
AGAGAGAGAGAGTGAGAGAGAGAGAGAGAGAGAGAGAGAGAGAGAGGATATGTAACGGGGGAGGGTCAGAGGAAGGCCAAACGATAGAAGGGAGGTGGCTACACGCAACCCCCGGCAATGCTCTTCCCGTGGTAAATGTCGTCCCTTTGCATTTGAGCACACATCACGGGTGGAACTGCACGCACAGAGACAGTGCCGCTCCCAGTAATGCCTAGCACGGGGGGTGGGTCTCAGCCGGGGCAGGCGCCCGAGGCTGGCGCCTCTCAGGCTGAAGATACATCTGCATGCACAGAACGACTCCCAAATGGAACAATCGCAGAGCGACCATTGCTGGGCTCTTCTGATCAGCCTGCTACGAGGACGTCCTGAGCCACTGCCAGGCAGGTCAGTGCCAACCTGCTCTTTACTTTCGTCTGGGCTCCTGGCTGCAGGTGCGGCCGCAGGAGCGGCTGCAGGTGCGGGCTGCAGGTGTAAGCAGATAAATGTACCTGTCGTGTGCGTTGCGCTTCATGGCAAGGGACCTCTGAGCCGCCTCCTGGGCCACCTCATGCATCTGCCTTGCGAGCTCCTCCTCCGCAGTCTTCAGGTCTGCCTGCAGCTTCCTCACAGCAACCTCTGCTTCCCTCCTTGCAGCCTTCAGATTGTGCTTCTGAGCTGCAGCAGCAGCAGCAGCAGCCGCCTGCGGGTCAATTTGATCCGAGCCTGGGGCTCCATGTGTGGCCCCATGCGCTCCTCTTCTGGAGCCTGGCTTGCTGAGGCTGGAGCTTCCGGCCTTGGGATTGCCGCCAGCCTTCTTGTTGCTGCTTGCATGTACTCCCCTCAGCTGCTTCGGCTGCTGCGGCTGCTCAAGCTGGCTCTTTGCTCCAGCAGAAGCAGTGAGCTGAACTTTACTCGCACCTTCATTGCCTTGCTGACTGTCAGACATGGATTCATTCTTCAGCTCTTCGTCGTAGACCATGTGGTTCTTCCGGACGTGCTGCACTGTCTTCTGGGACTTGACGTGTTTCAGGAGGTACTGCCACACGGGCACCATGTTCCCTCGGCATATGGCCCTGCAAGAGAGCATGAAATCTGACTAAGACATTGTTTAAGACACTCTGCCTCTGATTTGTGTGCCTCGACTATGTACATACAATAATTAATGCAGATTAATCTTCTTCCCGAACTTTATCAGAAGCATCGATATTGGCATAAAGCCAACCAGATCCTTGAAGCAAATCCCAGACGCATGATCTCGCCACAGGTCCACTGATTTTGAAATTAAGCTTGTGAATGGGACAATTGACAATATTGCAACATGCCAGGACAGTTTATTCCCAGTCGGTAAATAGCAGTTAGAAGGGGCGTACTTACCTCAAATGTTCAGGAGGAGGCAGCATGTGCTGAGGCTGATACTCCATCTCTTCTTGCAACCACGTCAAGATTGCAAGCGACAAGTCCATCTGGGACAACACCTTTTCGTTACTAGGCATTCTTACGTAAGATGAGCTCTAAAGTACTAATGCAGGAAGCTTGTTAACAGCCTTGGTCGCCTTTTGACAGCTCTACAAAAACACCTCAACTTATCACTCATAGTCTCTTGTAGGAAATCATAAATGCAGGAGCTACATTAAGCTGCCTGTAAGCCAAGTGAAGGTCGACATCCTTATTCAATAATAAGAAATAATGGTTGAGAATGGGCCGTCCATATTGGCATATCCAAACACTTATAAGAGAGGACATCTATCTTTTGTTGCTTGCTCACATCACGTGTAAAGTTTGAATTCTGTAAATCTATGCTGACGACAGTGTAGCTGTGTGCACAGCAAGTTACATCTACGGTCCCCTACAGTCGCTCTTTAGAAGTGGCGAACCAATACCAAGTGAAGTGAATTTCTTCTCCGCGGACGAGTCAATGGAGGGCTTGTGATTGCTTGTGATTTACAATTGTTTACATGAGCCCCAGTAAACATCATTTACAAACCTAAGAAACTTTGACTTGACGCTTGTTCTGCCATTATAATTGTCATTTTTGCACATTTTCCAGACAGAAGAAATTAAGGGTCACATTTGTGACATTTGACAATCAGCCGGGGAACAGAAAATATAGCCAGGAATAACATCTGAGAGAAGTTCCAAGATGAGCTACGTTATTGCTGGTGTTAATTTTACCTGTTTAGCAGACTCGATCAGCAGGTATGAGGTGCCAGAGAAAGAGTGCCTGCTTACACTCCTGGCGAAGTTGCTGGGATACTGCATCATTTTAGCATCAACTATTGTGAAACTCCCTCAGGTATGTATATTCTCTGGTACTGGAACGACGTGATTGAAAGCTTGAATATGCCGTAATTCATCTGGCACCTAGTTCTATGACGTAGTGCAGAATGTGACATCTACATCTACTTTTTGGGGCAATGTTTTGATCCTGCAGATCATCCTGATCTTAAAGGACAACAGCATTGAAGGGCTAAGTGTGCCTGCCTTTGAGCTGGAGCTTGTAGGCTACACCATTGCTCTCTCCTACTGTCTTTTCAAGGATCTGGCTTTCACTGCCTATGGCGAGCTAGCCTTTTTACTACTCCAAGGTAATTACATACTAAGAGTTTGCCTTACTCTCGCTATCCAGCATCCCTACTACATGAAGAGTACTCCTGCAGGCTTCTTCTTCATGAAGGCGCTGGTTATGATACTTGTCAAGGGCCCTGCTTATTCATATCAGTATTAAGGTTATTTTCAAGCATACCCAAAGTGCAAGGAGCAGCATTAGGGCCAAATATACACTTTCTCAGGACGTATTAGAGTAGGACTTGCTCATCACCTTTACCTCTGCAGATTACAGCTGCATATGTGAAGTTAGTAGAGCTCATGTGTTTGTATTTGTCCTGTAAAAGTCAAAGCTGCGTCACACTGACTGGTATCGTGGACGTGGCCATGTTGCAGCTCTGATTCTTGTCGTGCTCCTCTACAGCTATTCCCCAAAGAAGGGAGTAAGCACATGGATAAAAGTTGGCATGTATCCATCCAGGCTTTTCTCTTCCCCCTGCTCCACATAGCTTTGCTTGCAGATATCTCTCTTAGATGCATGGGCCTGCCATTTGCAGACATGAAGCTCATCTCACGCAGCAGAGGGGCAACTTTTGAGTGATCCACTAGTACTGTCTATGCTAGGCAATCCATTTTCCAGTAGAGGCCAGGGGGGGTCTATTTGGTTACTGTATCTGACAAACTGAGGTCAGGTGCAGTCATATTCTCGAGCGCAGCTCCGAGCCATGGGAGGGGGGGGAACTTCAATACTCACACTTTTTACTTATGCACTTTCAACTTCAGTTTCCAGATGTGTGAGGAAAGATGACGGAGAACGGAGAGTTCAATACACTTTCCTGGTATTGCGTTGGAATGGTGCTAGTGTACTGTCCCTGTTGTGGTCGTCGAGGACTATGGTTACCCTTGATCACAGAGGGCAGCTATTCTGCAGTAGCGCCCGTGCTTTTCTCTGGCAGCCTGAGTGAGAAGACTTTCGACACTCTTTATGTAAGCATTTTGGAAGCAATTGCACAAACCCAAGCTCCAGTGCAAGTTACAGCTGAGGAACAACAGAGACGTGAATTTTGCAGAAACTTTTGGTTCCTTTGGGAATCAGCTGCCGAGTGCTTGCAGCCACTCGAAGGAATTTGTCCGTCTATAGCACACAGAGATGTGCCCACGACTGTATGCACTCGCTGGCCCACGAGTACAGGCCACCTGTCATGACTTGCATTTACAGAGGAATTGCAAGTCCTGGCAGCTCCCACTTTACTGAGCAGCAGCATTTGAAATTAATGTCAAATACATTGTCATGTTTCATGAATGTCTCTGCTCCTTCATTCAAGATGAGCAGCAGCATGAGCTGAGCACTGGGAGCTCTTTACGTTGTCACCAGCAAGCTTAGTTCTGAAGGTGAGATGTATGACAGGCTGCCATGGTGGACTGGAAGGGTTGCTTCCTCTTGATAGTGACAGCACTCCAGAATGCTGTGCGATGAGCAGGCGGGGCAGACGGCGGTGTTCGTTGCCTCTAGGCTTCCTCAGATATATAAGAACTTCCAGGTCTAGCCTCCTGCCCTGCCCTGTCCTGACACTCGCCCTGCCCTCGCCTCCCCTGCCCTGCGCTGCCCTGCTTGCTGGTCCCTGCTGCATGTGTGTATGCTAAATGGTCGCATATGGTGGTCCCATGTGTGAGGTTTCATAGAGCTTCTGTGGTTGGATACTATCCTATATTGCCGTACGTTGACTGAATACTTGCATCATTTTTCAGTGGTGACGACGCGACCGCACTTGTCCGAGAAACTACCCAGAATGAATGTAAGTTGCGGGAGAGATATTGTGCATAAAATTCCTTAAATGCTCTTCAAAACATTCCTGGCTATGCCGCCGAGCAAGACGCCTCCATGCCTGGCATCAACCTGTCTAGGCGCAGGCAATTTGCCTTGGGCGCGGGGTATTGTGTGTGAAAAAAGAGGGAGAGGAGGTGGGGCGAGGGCGGCGCGGGGGACACAGAGTGGGCGAGGAAGACTGAGATTGAGAGAGAAATGGAGGAGCCCACTGGTCCCAGTCCAGCGGCCTCCTGAGATCCTTAGCCACTTCCTTTTCAGAGGCACTGTGCCCACCCACAGTAGTGGGTGCACCAACAAGTGGCACGTCCTGTGTGTGTGTGTGTGTGTGTGTGTGCGCGCACGTGTGCATGGTTGTGCAGGCAAAGAGCACGGGCAAGTTGAGCTCGGCCACGTCCTTCATGAACTTTGCCGGCTGCATCGGTGCGAACCACTTGACTCTTCATCTGGCCTCCTCCATCCTTCAAACAGACGCAACCACCTCCCAGGGCGGGGAGTGAGCGAAGAAGAAAAGTAGGGTGGTGGTTTTGGTATGTTTTAGAGGTTTCCTTGGGTTGTAGGCTCGGCAGTGAGGCGGTGAGGGTTCTGTGTTATTTGGGGCCCTCGCAGTGTGATCATACTGTGATTGACGGCTGCCCAGAGTTGGACCAAGGGCTGATGCTCAACTCCAGCTGCAAGGCTCCATTACTCAGACAAGCCTGATGTGGATGGCGAAGTTCAAAACTGCTGCATAGTGGAGAAAACGTGAACCTTGCGCGTTTGTTTAAGGCGGTATGTTGCTTGCATGCTGGGGGTCGCAGCCGAGGATGATGAGCCTTTGTGTTTGTTTGTGTCTCTCTCTCTCTCTCTGTGTGTGTGTGTGTGTCTGTGTCTTTCACCAAAGGTTGTGTGTGGGCTTCTGTAGACAGTGTCAGCGGATTGTTCATAAAAAAGATGGTCTCTTAGGCTCCATCATAGTACAAGTCTCAGGTTGTTGAGGCTACCTGGCAATGCGGCCAGGGACTTGTTCACCTTAGCATCCACTCCCGGCCGCGGTGCAGCCATATGACTTGGTACAAGAAGACTACTTGCTTCGATACTAACAAGGCTGCTGGTTTTTGAACTTCTGTCGACCTGCAGTTCGACTCTTTACCAGCCTACAAGAGAAGGCGCCATTCAACCGTATCCCCCCTCTCGTTGGTTGTGATGGTTGTAGTGGGTTCACGTCGGCATATGCTGCTTCAACTCTGCTTTGAGCCGCAAACGTGTTTGTTTTTCTGGCTGCCGGCTGCATGACGCTCTTGACTGCATCTTGTGCCATCCCTGCATTGTTTTGTGACTGCACCTCTTGTCATGTATCATTGAAATCGTAGCTGTCTGAAGTTGCAGTTTTATAATGGAAGCAAAATATGGTTGTCTATTTGTGCACCCTTCTACATCAATTTATGTTGCTGTTTCCGTGCCGGCCGCCGGCCGCATTCCAGGTCAACTCCTTGACAATTATATACAGTGGTTGTATCCTGCCTCTTAGGCATCTGCACTCATGGGGCTCTCTTTTCTCAGATCGTAGCTTATAATTTTCTGGGCAAGAGGGAAGTAAAGAAGGAGCAAGCAGTGAAGGATGAGTTGAAGAAGAAGAAGTAGCGTGCGTAAGACATTCTTCGCGAGCTGAACCCTTCACAAAGCCAGCACTTCACTTTCAAGAGGTGACGGGATGCTTCTGTAGAAGCTGATAAGATCACGTAGTTTGTTTCTTGCAGGACCTGAGACTAGAGAGGATACCATTGCTGGGGGTTGAAATAGGTAGAGCTTGACTCTGATTTTATTAGGGTATATAAGCAGAGTGCTTGTATTATGTCTGAAGCTCATTCTTTAACAGGTCATTCTTTCGTGTATATTAAGCGTATCAACTTCAGAGTGATGTTTCTGGGTGCTCAACGACCTGCTTAGATTTCCCCTAAACCTGCTAGTCTTGGCTCCTGGCTCACAAGGCATGAGAGGAAGTTGGACTTTGTGCAAGTGAAGGACATGGTTGATCAATTTTACCGGCAAGCCTAAGTTGAGCCAATCTAAGTCACGAAGAGGTTATGCATTGTTTGATTGCGTATTCTGGCAGGTTCAGTAGTACATGGTCATTTTTACGAAACTCGGAGTAAAAATAACACGAAAGCATTGAGAAATGTAAATGCAAGATGTCTTCTACTTATGAGTTCATGAAAATTATGCAGATGGAGCGCGTATGCATGTCGCTTATGGCATGCCCAATAAGCTCATCAGATTTGAGCACAACTATTCGCCTTTTTAAAATATATGGTATGGCAATCCATATTCTTGAACAAGGGCTTGCCAGCCATCTCTTTGGTCGAAACATCGACTATGGCCGTGGGTACTTGGACGCCTGAAGGTATCTGAAATGCATGCTGGAGGTCGCCTGGATGTGTAACACTCTGCACCCATAGGTGCATGGTTTCCTGAGGTCATGTACTTAAGCGTTACAAGGTGGTAGGAGTGGTTAAAGGCGTGTTAAAGGGTGTACGTATCGCTGACCGACAGTTCACAACCAGTCAAAGAGAAAGAGTAGGCCACAAATACGTGTAAAGTCGTGTAAAGTAATCCCGGGCATATGGGGACGACATTGCACGACATAGTGTAATATTCACGTCAGTGATTTCTCGTCTGCAATCATCGACGACTAGAATGATCTCGATATCTCCTTACTCTGCCCCCTGCCAGATGGAGGTCAGTTTGCCCGGGCAAGGATCACTCCCAGTCCTAGCCTAACAACCAGAAGCGAGGAAGCTACAGTTAGTAGCAAATGCGAATGGTTTGCATGCTACTCATAGTGCGCAACAACCTTCTTGCAGTAGAAGAGGCTGTGTGCAAAGGGCCTCGGAATTCATGCAGCTCCGGCTGCTTTACATAGCCTAATGCTGCATTGTAGGGACTTAAAACTTTCAACTCAGCTTAGCGAGGTGAACTAGTTCCTCCCTACACATATAGATGTGGAAGGCTTCCAACGTTGACGCACTTTCATATTTTGTAAGACAGGCGTAGATAATGAGTCACATATCTCTGCTGTGCCCCCTACCAGTATATGGTATTGGAAAGTTTCAACTAGAGGCTCCTCCTGGGCACCAAATCTCGATAGAAGGTTTCTAAGGGCAGGGGTACTCACTCTGTCATAACAATAAAGAGCGTATAGGGTCGTAATTTGTGGCATTCGAAGTGAGCAGTATGGATGGGGTAATGAAGGTGAAGGAGCCCGCGGCATGTCTCCTAGAGTCTACTTTAGTCATACCTGACGAACTTTTGCTTAAAATTCTTTCATTCGTGAGCCATCCTGCTGATCGGACCAGCGCATGCTTAGTGTCCAAGAGGTGGATGAAGCTCGAATTAACCCTTCGTCATAAACTGTGTTTAGATGTTATTTCCTGCAGTAGATTCAGAAGCAAGGGCTTTTATAAGGGCTGCATAGATACAGCCTTAGAATCTGTACTTCGTAAATATTCGCATGTAAGAGACGTCAAGATTTCAAACCCGATTGTTCCCGATGAAGCCACAATTACTGTAAGTTATATCTGCTGCAGTCCCTTGACTTTTAAATTGTCAGTTTTGCCAGCAATGATCATGTTAAGCAACTCTAGCTGAGGCAGATGCGGCTATAACCTTGACGAGTGCTTGCAAAGGCCTGCTGTAGCCTATTTGCTGCAGTAGATGGCTTTATAAAGACATTGACAGCGATTGCGTGATATTCAATGAATGTCATTGATGATCACTAGAAAGTTAGAAGCTTCAGGTTCGTATTACGTACTGCAGATTTGGTGCATTGTAATTTCCTTGAGGCTGGAGCTATTGAATTGCCCCTAAAGAATATCATGACGATGATTCTGCAGCACTCATAGCTCCCTTGAACTAGCTTGCGTGATGATTTCTTCACTGCCATAATGTAAGGCAACCTTAATGTACTTCGTGTGCATCGATGTGCTTGTCTTCCTGCCTGCTGCCTTCTGCAGGACAAGGGTCTGGATGCCATTGGCAAGTGGTGCACCAATCTGAAGCGTCTGAAGCTTATTTTCAGCTCCTCCATCTCGGCTGTTGGTGTAGCCTCTGTGGCCGCTGGATGTGGCGGATCACTTGAGGAGCTTGAGCTGTACAGGTGCCCTGGTGTTGAGATTCTGGCTCTGACAGCCATTGCCAGCCATTGCTTCAAGCTCAAGAACCTCTCTCTGAAGATGTGCTCTGGCGTCGATGACGATGCCCTGGTCAAGCTTTCCCGTGGCAGGTCAGCTTCGGTCAACATGGGGTCAACCCGGTCTATGCTGTCTAGGCTGGTAACTCTGATGCTTCAGGATTTCCTTCTTCTCGCGTCTATATGCATAGTGCTCTTTTCTACCTGATTGTGTTTTGTCTAGCCAGCATCATTCCAAAGCTCCTGCACTCCTTCTGGGCAGTTTCCCCACCTTGAGGACCCTGTGCATTTACACTTCCATGTGGCAGCATGAACATTATGCGCTGGTGCTCTATATCTTTTTAGAGGAAGTATAGTGTGCATACAGCTCACATGTATCTTCCTTCAATCCGTCTCAGCTTCCAGTGTTTGCATGTATGTCGTGTACATATTCATACCTGACCAATATGTATGTGCCAATTCTTATCATGGCTGCTGACTCACATGTTGTTGAGCACCACTTATCGGGCATTTGACAGTAACTGATTCCGCAACTCATTCCGCAACTGACGCCGGATACTCCTTTCTCCATGGCTGCAGCTTTTGCGCGTCTCTGGAAGACTTGAACTTGGAGCTTTGCGAGAGCGTCGGTGACACTGGCGTGGCAGCCATGGCGGCAGCCTGCCCCAAGCTCACCTTCTTGGGGGTCAGCAGGTGTAACGTCACTGATGCAGGTGTCGCCGCCGTGGCTGACAGCTGTCCCCTCCTTCACTCCGTCGACTTGCGGACATGCCTCGATGTGTCGGACGCCAGCATGGCAGCGCTGGCCGCCAGGTGTCCCGCTCTGGAGGAGCTTGACGTGCGCAGGTCTCTCTCTGTTTCCATTGAAGTTCATTTGTTGTCCTTCCCCCCTTGCTCTCTCCCTCCTTCCTTCCCTCCCTCCCTCTGTCTCCACCTTTTGCTTAAAAACAAGAAGTGCCATTGCTGAAAAAGGTCATTGTGTTGAATATGCTCCTTTGTATTGCAAAAGATGTTGCTTTCAGGTGGCCTGCCATGCACGCACGCGCACGCGCGCGCGCGTGTGTGTTGTGTGTGTGTGTGTGTTACGGGCGTAAAAAGTTATAGTATTATGGATCCCTTCAACGCGAGTACACGTCACAGACAGCGTACCACACGTGTACTGCTGTTTGAAGCACTGCTGTCAAGGTGCCGGTGTCGCTGTGAGCATGCATTGGGCAGCAGTACTAGGTCTGCACTTTGCCTGCGCGTGTACTGATGAAGGGTCCACTTCCGGACCTGGATGGTAATTGCATCGCAATCAGGCTACTGGGTATGTCACACAGGTTGTGAATGATTGTATGTGCTCACTGCTCAGTCATGGTGTGGTGCTCCAAGGCCTCCATACAATTGCGCTCTTCTTGTGTGCTCCATGTTCTTAAGCTCTAGGGCGACATGCTGGTTCTTTAGCTGAAAGGTGACCTCCACGATATGTTTCACTAGCTTCAACACCGGACCCTAAGAGCGTCTCTGTCTTTCCATGGGCACTGTGCTGCATTTTTCATGCTGCCACTTGCAACACTTCTCAGTGCCTAACTGAGGGTAAAATTTATGGCCTTCTACTAATCCTTTGGGCGACATTGTGGCGATCATTGTGTTGCAACCATTTTGTTCGTGGAGCGGTTTTTGGATGCCCCTGTCTCATAGTCATCCGTCACTGTGGGCGCAGGTGCTGGAAGATTACACCTGCTGGTGTGCTACGTGTCCTCGCAGGATGCCGCCAGCTCAGCAAGCTCTGGGTGGAGGAGAAGATGGTCAGCACTGCCGTCCGAGACGCCGCCCGGTTGTCGCGTATCAATATGATCATCTCAGCCGCCTCCGCTCCGACGCTACCTGCCATTGGCTGGTACTGACAGACTTTGCCATGGCCATGCCATGCGTCAAAGGTCCAGGTGTCTACCCTGAAGAGCTCTTGGGCTGGCTGCGCGACATCTGGCTTGCCATCTGACTAGCACCGGCACCTAGAGTTGGCCTGTCAGCGGGGAAAGGTTTGGGTTTAGGACAGGTATTATTTTTCAAGGTCTGCTACTTCTTTGAGGGCTAACTTTTTTCGTGTTGGAAGGACGATGCGCTTCAGTGGGGCATCTGATTGAGACAGGCTTAGTCAAAGAGATGACGGAATTGGTAGTGAAGAAGGGAGGATGGATCGGTCGCTGAAGAGGAGAGGCTGATTGTTATTGTTTGTATATCATATCTCTTTCTTATTGGTATCTTTCTCGACTGGATTTTCTTCATTCGCGTTTGTTTCTTATTTGAGTTCAGTCGTTGAAGAGAGAAGTAATCACCAGAGGTTTGGCTGTTAGTAAGGGAACCATCAGAGCAGCCTACTTTCAGTACATATTGGTTTTGGAACTAGGTCAATGAGGAGGTGGAATTATCACAGGGGCCAACAGGAGTGGGCACACTTTGACATTCTTACACTTCACATTTGATTAAAGGTCAGCGTTCTTTGGATGGTACACAATTTGAAAATCATATTCAATATCATCTTCTCTCATGTTCAGTGCGACTTTTTGATCGAGGCTATACTTGACATATAAATCTATGTAGTATGAGCCTACATTGCAGATGCCATTCAAATGGCCGGTTCAAGCGTTCAACAAGTTAGCCTCAAGTACGTCTGCATGGCGCATTATGCATTATCATTATTCATTCATACAGCCTACACCTCCGATTATCTTCATCCTGCAGATACATCAAACACTATCGTGCAAAATGGTTGCACGTACCTGCACGCATCACTGCTGCTGACTATTAACTCACTTATTATTGTGCTGCATACACTTTTTACAACCTATACCCCGAGTTGATAAAACTTGTCGATTTGGCGTGTTAAAATTTGTCGCGATGATGTCGGTTGATGCCAACAGCTGATCTTGATCGATGCAAGAAGTTTCTTGTTATACCTGAAACATATTGGTACTTCACATGTTGGTATGTCATTCACCCAACCGCATACCACCCAGCCTTTGTAACAAACCGATTCCTTGCAATGCCATGCACTATTTTTGAAGAAATTCAGTGTTCAAGGTACAGTGTAGTCATTCCATCTAAGTTCTTACATCAGGTGCCCTCAGAAACCACTGATTTTGAAAAGGACAGCATGCATTCTTGAGGCTACTCAACAGTTTAAAAAGATAACAAAGAAATAAGATTAATGATCCATGATCCCAACACAAACCCATGAACCCAAAAAAAAACTACACAAAGCCTAAACTCCAAAGTCACGGCCAATTACAATCTACTTGAAAGTCTAATGATGCGTGTAGAGGATGTTTTAGTCCTGGAGAGGCTTGCACCCCTCGCAGAGGTGTACTATTGCCATGATGCCCATGTTATTGCACCCGCAACGGGTGCCTTCTGACACTTAATTTGTCTTCTACTTGCTAATTGCACGGAGCAGCATAGCTTATGACGTTGTTGGCAGAACCTCCCAAACAATAGAAAGCAAAGTTCTCCAAAGCCATCGAGTCCACCTTGCCCCTTCGGGTCACAGCTGACGAGAACCCCAAGGGGTGTTGATTATTTATTACTACTTCTGCCTCCCTCCTTCCAGCAGCAAAGCGCGAGGCCCAGGAGGAGACTGGCACTCCACGGAAAAGGCTTCGTAAGCAACTGCAGAAGAAGTCTCCTCCCCTCCACATGCCTCTCTCTACTCCTTGCCCATGAATTCATGCAGAAAAGAGCATCGTGTCCAGACGTCGTCACAGGCTATACATAATTCCAGCTCCAGCTCCAGCTACATCACAATTGCGTTCACCGTCCTCTCCAATCTCGAATCCAAGCTGTGCCCGCACATGCGCGCGCACATGCTTGTGCTACCGCCGTGCGCTTTCTGCACTCTCCAATTGCCACAGGAGCTCGACCTGACGCGTAGCTAGCGCTGGCTGCAAGCTCGACAGCTGTACCACTTACATGCATCCGACCAGCTGCCCAAACTTTGTTCCCATAGCTAAACTCGGCCGCTTCCCCCGCTTCCCTCTGCATGTAAAGAGTGTACAGTCGACAGCTGGCAGCGCAGCAGGAGTTCTGAAGACATCACACAAATAAAGCATCCGCCTCACGTCGTAATAAAATTCTTCGTCGCCCTACCCACCAAAGAAAACACCTGTCCCAATCTCCTGCTTCCTCAAGACACCTCTCTACCGCATCCCCCCCCCCCCTCCCCCCTCCACCCATATGCCTCCTCCTCTTTGTCTCTCGTCGACAAGTAAAGTATGGAGCGGAAATGCGCACACAAGCTCAGCCCGTGGCACCTGCCTTACTGCCGGCCGCCGTCACTGTATGTACGGCTGTGTGTGCGGCTGTGCCCCGACTTGCTCGCAGTCGACGGCGACCTGCCACCTGGGCTGCTCAGGTGGCTCTGCCCCGTGGGGGTGGGGGGGCCTCTGTAGGCATCCCCCTCTTCCACCCGCAGGGCAGCCAGGAGCGTGCGCAGCACGTAGTCCATGGGGGGCCGCTGCGAGCCCTCCTCCGCCAGGCACGCCAGGGTGAGGTCGGCGACGGCCTTGATTGACTCGGGGTTGAACCTGCTCCGCATTGTGCGGTCGACGAGGTCGTTGTAGGAGCCGTCCTTCAGCTTGGGCTTAGCCTGCAGTTGCGGAAGAGAAGGGAGGGGGGGGGGGGAAAGGACTTTAAGTGACGGGGACATGATGAGCACCTCCATTTGCACGGGCTTGTCGAGGGTGTGGGGGGGAGAGCCATGTGACGATTATACGCTTCAGATCAAAGCTCGCACACACATGTGCGTGGGGAGAAAGGGTGGGAGAAGGAGGGAGGAACGAGGAGGAAAGGGAAGAAGCAAAGCAGAAAGGAGAAGAGAGAGAGAGAGAGAGAGAGAGAGAGAGAGAGAGAGAGAGAGAGAGAGAGAGAGAGAGAGAGAGAGAGANGGAGGACCCCCGCAGACCCACCACACCCCTGTACCCGCGTGTCTGACACAGAACTCCAGAGCACTCTGGAACGTTTTCTCTTTCTTGTTTGTTACAGCAAGGAGAACCCAGCAAGAAAGTTGACGAGTGTTGGTTGACGCAGAGGGCAAGCAAGCCATAAGCTTCCCTACCAGGCTTTCCTCTATGTCTATTAACACAAACTGTACAACCACTTGGCAAAATATGTAGGCGGAACACGTAAGGCCACACACAAGAAGGGCAGCAGGAGGGCTTACACTTGCAACGTGACACATGGTGGCTTCTGTGCATGTGTCAACCCCAAGAAGATGGTATGCAACAGTCCCCGGAGCTGATGACTGCAAGAGGAGAAAAAAAGAGTTGGCTGAATAATGCGGGCGTCCGGGGGGGGCTGCGTGTGGGAAAGGGGGGAGAGAGAAGAAGAGTGGGGAGTGTTGCTCGATGGGGGAAAGGGGGGTGCTCTCACGTATTCCACAAGGTTGGGCTGACCCGTGATGACTTCCAGCAGCACCACGCCGAAGCTGTACACGTCCGACGCTTCCGTCAGCACCCTCCTGCGCACGCACAGTCACACACACACACACGCATATGCACGCACGCACGCACAGACAAAACAATGCCAAGGCGAGAGGAGGAACATCAGCTAGGGTGGGCGCTTCGCTGCAGACTAGCGGCGGCAGGAGGACGTCAGCAGAGGAGGAAAAGCTGCATCACTTGTGGTCCGAGCCAGTCCGCACGCATCATCCAGAGCTCTTCTTTGGGGCTGCTTGACCGCGTCAACCGGCCAGCTGTCAGCCACGCAGCGGCGGCAGCTGGCACAGCTCCCGGCGGGGAAGCCGCAATGCGCACAAGCTCGCAGCTCTACGATGCGCGTGGGGATGCCAAGGAACAGCAACATGAGACGCTCTCTCCTCTGCCCAGGAGCAGAGGCACCGTGCATCGTGAACTCCGTTCTGAAAGCACCCGCTGCACTGAGCTAGCCGGGGCCTCTGCTGGGGCTGCGGGGCTGCGGAGGAGGGCAGCGGAGAAGGGCCGCGGAGAAGTGTGTGTGTGTGTGTGTGTGTGTGTGTGTGTGTGCGTTGGGGGTGTGAGGCAAAGAGTGCTTCTTCCCGCAGCACATTCTTGCGGGACCCATAGTCCTCTCGGTTTGCATAGCAGGTGAAGCGGAGGGAGGGCGGGGGCAGGAGAGTCACCTCTGGAAGAACTGGGGGTCCAGAAACGCAGAGTTGCCGCTCCCGCCAAAGCTCGACTGCGTCCATCCGTCCGCGGCGACCACAATGGAAAAATACACACACACAAGCACGCGCACACAGACACGCACACGCACACATGTGCAGGCTTGCACAAGAGTTGTCAATAAAAGCCCAACATACTCCAAAAACCGCAAGGTTCAAGCTTTGCGAACGTGTGTGTGTGTGTGTGCTTGCGCGCGTGAATCACACGTACTAATCTTGGTCCACGTAGCACAATAAAACAGAAGCTCTCAAAGGAAAGTGTGCCGCCCGGCAGAACATCGTACAAATTGAGTGACACATTGCAATATCCCCCCTCGTACAGATGCATGCCATGGGCCGCCAGGTGGAAGGGCCACGTGGCGCTCACATAGGGGTCCATGGCCTTGGGCCCTTGGCTGATGCAGTAGTCCGACAGCCTGCCGTTGTGCATCTTGTCCAAGAAGATGTTGGTCGTCTGCAACCCCCCACCCCCATCAAAGCCAACACACACAGTGCGTGCGTCAGTGTCAGCTCCTAAGCCTAGTCCACAAGCAAACGATACAGTGCAAAGACAAAGGAAAATACATCCGTACATATGTAGACACACCCATGTGTACAATAGTCAAATTGTTTATTGCAAATATATACATGCGTATACACACACGCATTCCATCATACAAAAGTTTCTACACACATACACAGACGAAGCGACACATAGAGACAAGGACGAGATGTATGTACACACATATACACACACACACACACACACACAAAACAAAGCACGCAGAAGGCAAAAGAGAAGAGCTGGGCACCTTGATGTCTCGATGGGCCATGGGCGGCTTGTGGGCGACGTGCAGGTAGCGCACGGCGCGCGCCGCCGCAATCACCACCTTCAGGCGCTCCACCCACGCCAGCGATTGGTTCGACTCTGTTGGGCACCCCCAGCACCCAGCACCCAGGACCCCACACCCGCCACCGTTGCGACAACTCAGCTGCTGCGTAGGACTCTGAGATGAGTTCACCTTGGCTGGCTGCTGGCAGCTGCTGGATGCTGGCAGCTGCTGGATGCTGGCAGCTGCTGGAGGATGGTACGACTGAGCTCCCTCCCATCTGTGCAAGGAAGACTCTCGAGATTTAATAGCCCCGGTGCCACACATCTGCGATGTGGGCGATGCTGAGCGATGGTGCTTGACTTTCCGGCGCAGTCCATCTGGATACACGAGGAGTGCACGCGTGCGTTTGAGCTCATGAGACTGATGCCTGCATGCGCACGCGCACGCGCGTGTGTATAAATGAGTCTGTGTGTGCCTGTATATTGGGTCCGTGTGATGACGGAGAAGAGAGGGAGAAAGAGAGAAAGAGAGAGGGAGAGAGAGAGAACGCGATGCCTGCTGGCAGGGGTGAGAGTCAGGAGGGGAGAAAAAGGGGGGGGGGGGTGTGGGAGCTTTGGACAGGTGGCGCACCGACAAGCCAGTAGCGGAGGCTGCGGTTGTCCATGTACTCGTAGACCAGGAAGAGCTCCAGCGCATTGCCCTTGACCTTCTCGTAGCAGTAGCCCAGCAGCGGCACGAGGTCGCGGTGGCCGATCTGCGCTGCGTACTGCGCCTCGCGCGCCACCTGGTCCATCTCGGCGGGCGTCGCCGCGGGGTTCATGCGCTTGACAGCCACGGCGGGGCCGCCGCCCGACAGCACGCCGTAGTAGGTGGTGCCGAACGCGCCCTGCCCGATGACATTGCGGCTGCCGAAGTTGTCGGTGGCCTTCTTGAGGTCACGCAGGGAGAACACGCGGTCCGCGCCCGCCACCTGGACGCGGCTGGCCGTCTTGCCTGCCAGGCCAGGGGGAGGGGGCAGAGCCAGCAAGCCAGCACGCACGCGTGCGCACAGGGGAAGGTTCATTGGGTGAATGTGGGAACTTGTGTCGGCCCATGATAAGTGTTACGCGTCAGGCGAAAAAGGAGAAGGCAGAAGAGCCCCGGGTCAAGTGGGGATGTAGGGGAGTCTGGAAGGGTGCGGAAGAATGCTGGACATCACTTGCTCCTGTCCGGTCAATAAGCACCACTGGCTAGCGGGCAGCAGGGCCACCCATTCCTCAGCAGCTCTTTCACAGCTGCCGCCTCTCCCTCTCCCCCTCACTCTCTCTCCACCCTCCCTCCCCCTCCCTCGCCACCTCCCCCTCCCCCTCCCCATACCCTAGGCAAAGGAGGGAAAGGCAAGGTGGGGCGGGGAGGATGTGTGGCGGGTGGCCAGCGCGGCAGCGCACCTGCGGGGCCCCCCAGGAGGGTGGGGCTGGGCGAGCTGGCGAGGAGGCCCTTGGAGTCCTGGTGGTGCAGGTTGGCAAAGGGCAGCTCGCGCTCCTTCTTGCCGAACGCGCCGCCGCCCTTGTGGTGGTGGTGGTGGTGCGCGTGCTTGCGCCACACGAACGCGTAGAGGATACCGGCCGCGAGGAGGAGGAAGATGAGGCCGCCCAGGACGCCGCCCACAATGGCGCCGACGGGCGCCTTGCCGGCCCCGCCGCCGGCCCCGGGGCAGTGCGGGAGGTCGAACGCGATCTCGATGGGCGACGGCGCGCACAGGCCCTTGTTGCCCGGGCGCAGCCTGCAGGGGACGGACGTGAATACCAGGGAGAGATCATTCTGATGAGTGCTGATGACTCGTGAGCCCCTCGACGAGGTCAGCCTCGGGTATGAGCGGACAGAGCAGAGCTGCCCTGCCTGCCTGCCTGCCTTCCTGCTCTGGGAAGGCCTTGTGGGTCTGCGGACTTGAAGAGGTGTTGTGCTACAGGGGGCATGAGAGTGAGAGTGCTGCTATTGAAAGGATGCAGAAAAGTGCAGCCAGAGCAGCGAGGCGCGGAGAGACAGCTTCATAAGCTTGCCCCCTCCTGTGCTGAAGGGGGGAACGCACGCACACAAGGAGAGCAAGGTGAGGATCGGCAGCCTGGCACATGCCCAGCATCAGGACCCAACAGACACCTTTCACACAACTGCCGCAGGTGACAAACAGGAGATTGGAATCTTCGAGCCTGTTCAGATCCTGATGGTCGAGTCCTGATCCCCGAATCAACAGGTCTGTCTGAAGGAAGAGCCCACCCCCATCCTGAATGGTGGATGTCAGGGGGGGGGGTGGGGCTGGCGTGGTATAACACAGCGGCTGACCAGCAGGCAGCCGCGCACAGAGGAGCACGAGGAGCAGGCAAGCAGACAGACAGGCGGGCGGGGCGTGGCTGGGCGGGGGAAGGGAGGGAAAGGAAATTGTTGATGGGCGGAGGAGGAGGAGGGGAAGGACGGCGCGTACGTGACGGTGCGGAGGTTGGGGGAGGTGAGGAGCTCGCGCGGCACGGGGCCCTCCAGGTTGTTGCCCTCGATCAGAAACTCCTGCAGGCTCGCCAGGTTGCCGACGGCGTCCGTCAGGTTGCCCCCTAGCGAATTGTTGCTCAGCCTCCTGTAGATAGGCACGCACACATGTGTACGCGCGCGCACATGCGGGGGGGGAACGCATCAGTCCAATTCTTCCTGCTGCTGATGAAAAAGGGAAAGGGGGAAGAGCGGCAGCGGGGAGGG
>WELA01011136.1:1187895-1204013 GCA_009602735.1 Mesotaenium endlicherianum
GGCGGGGGGGGAACAGGGGAGGGGAGGGATGGGGAGAGGAGGGGAGAGGGAGGTCCACACAACGCGAGCCATAATCTGGGTCAGGATTTGATCCTCTTCGAAAGAAAATACAGAGTGGTAAGACAGGAAGGGGTGCTGGGACAGAGGCGGAGGTAGTGGGTGACAGGGAAGAATGCGGCTGCGTAGACTGTGGGAGGTTGTGGGGAAGGACAAAGCTAATGTTTACCTCCACCTCAACAAAAGCCAGCAAGGACCTGCTTCCATACCCCCCCCACCCCCCTCCTTTCTCCTTCTTGAACACCTTCGCTCGACTGTGTACATTCACGTTGACTGTTGGACCCAAAAGGACCAAACAAGCGATGCGTGACCACCCTACCATGGGATGTGTGCCACTAAGAATTTGCCCCTGTAGAGGTCCACTCCTGCCTGCAGGTTGACGCCTACAAAGAGTCTCAAGCTAGCTGTGCTGCCCTTTGCGGAGATTTGGAGCTGGAACTTACTGAACAGAAGGAGACCCTTGGACACAGAGCTCCTGCTTCACAGGGATAGTGTGTGAGAGAGAGAGGGAGAGAGAAAGAGAGAGAGACACTGCCCTGTATAGACTCTAACTCCACTTGCTGACAGAGTGGAGGGCAGTTCACAGGCTAGCAGAGACAACGAAAGCCAATCTTGTACATATAGCCGACAAATGTTCTTCCCCAGGCAAACAGGAGGAGTTACTCATCAGGCAAAAGAATATCGGCAACGGCCTTTCTTTTTCCAGAACAACTACTTGGGAGGACCAATTATTATCTGCTATGGAAGAAACACAAGTGATTGCTTAGCTTCTCCCTCCCTCCTCCCTCCTCTCAAGGTCACTCGTTTGGACCAGATGTTACATCGTTGCTTCGTCCAACCTTTCGCCAGGTTGGGTTGCTCCTCTGACCAGCAAGGACATATGAGGTGCTGGCGGCTCAAATTCTATAATGCCTCACTTCTGGTTTGCCTATAACTTTCACACTACTGCTGGCCAAGAGCATGTCCAAAGAAAAGGCCATTGAACACTTTGCACAGGTTGCCACCCAATACGCTCAACAGTTGGTCTCTAGGAGGTTTGGTCTCTAGGAGGTTGTTGTGTTGACATGATAGTCGAAGGTTAGACACTGGCCACAGATAAGAAGTAAATCTCATACAGGCATGCACATGTAGGCACTACGGCATGTGAAGCAGCCACCGGACCATAGAGAAGCCCATGTGTAAATTATCCCTTGCCCACAGTAGCATGCACAGGCAACCGTGCATGCACAGGAATGTCAACAGCGAGCAGCAGTGCTGTTGCTTCATCATCAACCACAACTCTGAGGTAAAGTGTATGACCCAGCACCAAGTGTGTGGTCCTCCCTTGCCTACTCTGCCTGCCTGTCTTCGCTCATGCAGCTCTTTTCACCCGCTTCTTACAGCCAGGAGAAGAAGCTGCTCAAGTGAGAGGACTTGAGGGGTGTTGCCCAACAAGCACACACTTCTGGTGACCCCCCGGGGCATCCAGTCATACATCACTCTAGCATCCTTGCTGGATATCTGCACTACGGGAGGATTCTATATTAAGAAACCGGAAACAACTCTGATGTCCCAATTCTTTGACAATATTTTGGCTGGGTTGGGTGACTCGTGAGTCACATAAAGCCTGAAGTGCTCCAGCAGAATTTCATCTGCATTTTGTATTTCGATGGCCATAAATGAGATGGTTTCTGGCAAAGCTCAGTATGCCAAAAGCAATGGCATCCAAGTCCTGGCCTTGACTTCACAGGGTGAACCTTTTCATGCAACACTCCATCACTAACAATGTCCTCACCAGAACTTGTTGAGGTAGGAACAACAATTCATCTATTCTAAGCATGCGGAACCCATCTCTGCTCCCTAAAACTTGAGTCAATAGTTGCCTGGTTGCACGCTGCCATGATGACATCTAGTCTGGTCATGTCCTATCATGCACTCGTTTAGCAGTGGTGTAGCTCAACGTTCTATCTTCCACTGCTTCACCTGCTAGTACTCTTGGCCAAGTGGTTATTTCCACTTCAGTAATTCTATGTTCGTATTACATGGCACCCTATACATCTGTGACCTGCAGTGGCCTGACATTTTCAAGAACTATGTCCCTTTGCAGTAGAACATATCAAGCTATGCGAAAAAGTGAAAGAGAATCAAGGGACCACAATTATACTTATTCCGCCTAAAAGTCCAAGAAGAGAGGGTTCTGCAATATAAAAGTGGTGCCTCTATCGGGACCTGTCTATTGGACCTTCTAGGACGCATCTTTGACCTGCTACTCACATAAAGAATACAACAATGGTCACCTCATCAAGAAATATGAAATAAGTTGACATGGAAGATGCTAGCTGAAGAAGGCCAAAGTTCAGGTTGTTGATAGTTTAAGAACTGTCTTCAGCTTACCTCGGGCAAAAATGACCTTCAAGAAGCATATCGAAACAACAAAGACGGAAGATATCCACCCTTTTTTCACTGCTTCCATCATCTTACCCCCTTCCAGTCCCGTCCTTGCTCTCTTTATCTTCGACAGTTACTTGTAAAACCAAAGACCAAAGTATCAAAACTCTTTCACTTTAGAGCCTTCCTTACAATGCTGAACTTGAACCATAATATATGAAGTGTTCCTTGTCTGCCTCTCCTACCTAATCAGCGAAGAGTGTTGCACCGCTCTCAAAAACTGACAATAACCACATTGGTCAAGATTAAGCAGGTCGCTAAGATAGAATGCACTCTTGTCTCAAATAAACATTGATCAGCTTTGTCAACTTTATCTCTGCCTACAATTGGAGGAGAAAATCCAGCTGGTCCTGGGCCAAAAGCAGCTGGAATGCGTACATGCCATGGAAAGGAAACCTCCCTGGTCAAGGAAGAAGCAGAACATGACAGTGCCCTGTAGGAACCGTGGCCTCTAGCGGAATCCGTACAAGTATGAGCGCCGGTCTCTGGAGTCCTACTACGCCATCAGGAAGCATCAGAAGGTGGTCCTTTTCTGCAACTTTCTGCACCGCCCGTGAAAGCAGCCAGTCCGATGTATGCATCACATGCCCGTTCCAGACTCTCCGCTCTTAGACCAGCATTTGACCGCATTCCTCGCCTCACATCTCCACATATCTCGCCCGGGCCGTTGTCAAATCAAGCTGAAAGAGAGCTGCGGCCTGCTGCGGCCAGCTGCGGCCAGCTGCACGGCGGTCTTAGAAGCAACCGAGCGACTCTGCGACGTGTGGCAACGTTGAAAAAATTCCAAGATTTTGCACTTCGGTAACATGCAAACAGCGCGGCGAGTACTGCCAAATTGCCAATGCCCAGCAGGCGACCGATTTGTTTCGATCGCGTAAGAAGCTGCGGCACTAACGCGGTACGTCTTTGACTGCATTTGACTGCATCATGGATTGCGTGAAAGTGCCGTGAATTGACGGACCCCCGGCCAACTTTTGACAACTGCCGGCTGCTGCCGGCAACAATGTCACTCTCCTGACCTGCTGGGAACTCATGTACAACTGATGTAAAGCCTTCTGTTCGACAAGGTGGTCTTCGCACAACCTTGACGACGGCTTTGGGAAATCTCCAAACGTATCGGCAGGTGTCGGCAGGTCTTTGTAATCGACTTCGAGTTTGTTCGAACTTCGAAGTGCGAATTAATAGTCTACGTTTTTGAAACAAAACTTTGGAAAAGTGGTTATATATATAGGTTTGAAGTTTGAATACACTCCAGATTCATACTGAAAATTAAGTCAGAGTATGAAAATAAGGGCGGGTAAGAATTTAAAGAAGCGTACGTGCATAGAGTGCGCACGTAGGGACTAGATCAGTGGGATCTCAACTCTAGTCTGTTTCTAAACTGACATTTATCCTAGGTAAACCTACTGCATATTTCTTTATATCTTTGAAGACTAAGTGTTTGATTAGTACACTCTCCTCTTTAATGCAGCTGTTATCTAGCTTCTTGTGGGAGTATCTTCTATTTTGCTCTACTTAGCTCATCTCCTGCCTTAAAGAGGAGGGTGGGTGGGACTCTAGAGCAGCAATGTAAATGTGCACTGTAATGACGTTACTCTGCTAAGTTATATACTAACATCTTCTAGACTGCTACTCTTCGAGAGAATAAAAGTATAATTAGTAAGGTTCCTCGACCTCGTACTTCTTGAAAAGAGAGTGCATGTGAGAGTGCATGTGAATCTGCAGTATAATTGGACTTCTAATTTCATTAATTTTTTTTGGTTGAGCTGTCGAGACGCTTTGGGTCTTGTAATTTTGTTGTTGTTGTTGCAAACTATGTACCTTCTAGCTGTTTACCTTATTTTGTGAAACTCTACAACTATCAAGCTTGCACGATTCCTGGTGATGTATTTTCTTTGCAAAGACTGAAGTTGGTGGTGCAAGTTATATATTTACAAAAAGCTTCGCCCTAATTGGGATCTTCAATCTGAAGACCATAGAGCAAATTTTGAGAATATCAACAATGGCGTGGTTACCACTAACCATTGCTTATTTGCTATGTACGTGTTACTAGTTTTAAAGTTTCCGTCAATCTCCAATCATCATCATTCGTAGCTAACTAATGTCCAATTAAAAGGCTTGTGTAACACTTATTTGTCTGCAATGAATTGTCTGCAATAATTTTGCATTACATACGTGTGGAAAAAGTGTGTTCATATGTATGATGACGGACCAAGCTCCAATAGATGTGAGTTGAAGAATGCTTGTAATAAGAGTGATGGCTTTGTTAGTTGATGTATTGCATGATCGCCACATGGATGTCTTTCCACTAGGCGCATATTGATATGTGAAATTTTGTGCAGTGCTATCTTGATATTCAGTCACAACAAGTACATACGTGCATAATTTACGCATGTCTTGCAAAAGGAAAAGTTAATGAAATCATACTACAAAACAGCATCGTCTACAAATGTTGGTTTTAACTGTTATACAGAAGCTTAGTCAGCAATATAGACCTTATGTTGAAGTCCTGAGATATCCTTCTGGCCTGACAAGGTTTAGACTCAAACTAGTTGCAGCTAGATGCTGAATGTATGTACTGGGAATTGACAGTAGTGTGACTGCAGCAACTGCTCCAATTCGAGGCGGTTGACAAGATGGTTTTATGCCTGTTTTCGGAACTGGCTGCGAGCTTTGTGCACACTGAGTGGAAGGTGACTGTCTTGGGAGATACTATTTTAAGGATGTACACTAAGAGGTACTTTGACTTAATCTTCTGCAACATGCAAGATACCAGGTATATTTATGAAGAGACAAGATATCCTCTTCTGGTCCAATGAATTCTCTCAAAAGCATACGGCGTTGATTTTATTAGTAGTCTGAGAGCTGGGAAACACTCAATGACCACGAAAAACAAATGACCACATAAACAAGACAGTATTTCATATCGTTGCTCCAAGTCTGTGTGGCCACATCACCTCGAGGTTGTCTTCCTCACTGCTGACGAACATGTCACCCAATTCTTCTTACTCCCAATGTGGATGAGAATAAAAACTACCTCCTTCGTCCAATTCCAGTCAATTGTATAACCATAAATAAGTGACTCCCATATACCCTACTCTCAAGCTCATCTAAAATTGCCTACCCTTATGTAACTTACTGGTACTTGAGAACAAACCAAAGCCCTATTGCCAAAGTACTGACAGGCACGAAGTGCACTTAGCTACACTACTACCAGAAACACCGGATGACCTCAAAAAGCTCACTAAGTTGGTCCAAACAGTTGCTTCCCATATTCACAGATGGTACCATTCGTGCACTCTCTCACCTCTCCCGACTTAAAAAAATTATGCTTCAACCAGGAACCCTGCAATGTCCTACACGTTGGGTGGAAGAAACACCTTGTTGATCTCGTGGGCGACAACCACGGTGTCAATGAAGAGGCTCACACGGGAGACCTTGCACAGCTGGAAAGCATTCTTGGCTCCCACGGGACCGAGGACCACCTGAGTTGCGGGAAAACCTGTCCACTTTTGCACATACTTCCCATTCATGGTCTTGAAGGACTTGCCAGGAGCCTGCTTAAGGAACACACTCCAGGGGTACTCGCGGAGGAGGATGTGGTACTGCATCACGTACTTGAGGATGGCGGGATTCTTTGCCAGCTTTGCCTGCAGCTCAAAAATCGCCCCAAATCGTTTGCATCAGAGATATGATGGGACATGATGCTCCTGGCTGCATGACTAGGTCGTGGTACTGGATGTTAAGTACTGGATACTACTTTCAGATACAGGAGTCTAAATGAGCTGAACAAGAGGGTGCAAATGCATCTCTGCCCGCGGGCCCTCATTCAAAGCTAATATACTCCACACCCAAAGACTTCGGTACAATTCAGAGGTAGAACAAGTCTGTAGAAGGCAACTCGAAGTAGACCCCTTTCATCATGACTATTGATCCGCAATTCCATAGTCCTTCATCAATCCAACCGAGTGGCATCTGTTGGGAGTTCCGATCCTCTGCTCACTGTTCTGAACCATTTCAGTTCTATTAGCTCAGAATACGAAGTATTATCTGAAACATCTCCAAGCAGCAAGCTAATGAGAGCCATAAAGTCAGCTTCAAACTAAATAACAGGTTATCCCACACGTCCACTATGTCTCAGACATCTCGAGTAGCAGGTCCATACAAACTTGATCCCAGTCAAAGTTACCAGGCATAGAGGACAAGTCCCCAAATGCTCACCTTCACAGCAGGCGAGAGTTTCCTAAAAGCAGCATCAGACGGAATGAGCAGTGTAACTCCGGTGTTTGTGGTGGCAAACAAGTTCTCAAGGGGCTTGATTAAACCTGGATAAGAAAAAGGACTTGTGTTAGAACCCGTTAAGGCTTGAGTAATAACAGGTGTCACAGGTGTCACAAGGCATCTGTACGGCACGTCTTACAGTGATTGCCAGCCTAGATATAAGGCAGAGGACTGTTTAGACTAGTTTGCAGGAGACATTTAAATCCCTGCTCCAGCGCATCTGGCTCAGCATCATTTTCAGAAACCATATTGTCGACCAATGCAAGCTTTCAGCTGCTGCAACAATATCAACAGCTCCAGATTACATCAAACATGCACAACTACACCTAGTCCAGGCGACCTCGAGTCTGAACTAAGAGAAAAAGAATGACAACATCCAAGCCAACCTGCAATCACTGTCCAATGTATTCATAAAGACCAAGACGATCTTCACAATTATGAAGTGCACGCGTAAGAAGTATTACCAGCCTTATTGATGTAGTTCAAGAAGATGTTGTAGCTGGTCTTGTACTTCTTCTGGGATGCTTGAATGCCCTTGACAACATTTACAAGCTCAAAGTGTCCATTGCGGTACACAACGGCATCCGCTGGGTTAGAGAACGACAGGAACACTACTAGCAGTAGGCTAGCAGCGAGCATCGGTCTGCACTCCATCTTTCCTCAAATCTAGGAAATCTCGAGCTTGCCACAAAAGATCGCCTCAGCGGCACTGCTTTGGAGGGTAGGAAATACTTTTACTCTCTCTCGCCTTGTTGATGCGATGTCTAGTGGAGGCGGAGAGCAAAGAGTAGTTGTGGGGACTTTTTCTGTGCCAGTCAAATGAGCAAACAGTAGATGTGGGGACTTTTTCTGTGCCAGTCAAATATGCGCAACCTTCGTCAAATGAGAGTGAGTGCAACTCTTCCAGAAGATGTGCAGTATGTACACTGTAGACCTCTAGAGTTCGATCGAATGAACGGGATCTCGCAACGGGAGTGAGTGAAGTAATCTCACCGCAAGGGCCGGAGCTAGTGCGTTCTTCTGAAGCGAGTGAGTTTCCCGTTAGGATGGGACACACTTCTCCCCACTTCTCCCCACATCAGCAAGCGTGTGCAGCTTCTTCGTTTGGATTGGTTTGGATTTGAAAGTTGAAACATCCACCACTCGTGACTGGCTCCTGACTGTTCACACCAATATATATAGTCCCCGAATATTCATATATGTATTTACATGATGGCTCACACCGGGTCACCATATGAAATAATATGAAGGCTTATACCGGGTCACCGCCCGGAGGTCCGGTAGGATCTGTGATCGTGGATCTTTGGCGGGCACGCACTGAGCGCGGGCAATGTCAACGACTGTCGATGGCTGGTCGGCCGAGCAATGTTTGGCCGAGTGCAGCCCCCCTGAATTTGAAAGTAATATTGCAGGTGATACCAGGGATTATTAGCAGGGCCACAAAGACATTAGTAAGTACAGAGGATATCCAATATCGAGGAACGATGTGCTTCACTGGATGTGTGGTACTCCACTCTGGGTTGAGGTAGGAGAAGCTGGGTGTCTACAACAGACAGTAACAAGCGCTGGAGTCTGGAGAGCCTGGGTATTTGAAAGGAGCAAAAAGCTATATTCAAAAGCTTATACGAATACTTCAGGATCGGGAGCTTTGGTTTGGGTTTATGCTTGAATTTGACCCGACTGTGATTCTGATTCTTTGATTTTAGTTTAAATAAGAGGGCAATAGGCTTATGCAGATAGAAAACCTGCCACACGTGATTGATGCACAACCTAGCTAGTGATCAGTGAAACACACTGAAGGTCACAAGCGCAGACGGAGCTGAGGCTGAGGATGAAGAGACGCTGCTACCCTGAGGCGACGACAATGGGCAGAGGCGTGTGCGTTGGTGACGGCGGCAGCTGCCAGCCACGCGCATCGTCAGCATGCGCCACCTCGCTGTCCAGGTGGGCAGAAATTGCAGCTCTAGCTAGCAAAACTGTGTCAAGGCTGTGGCTCAGCCACACACACACGTCTGCTCTTCCGACTCTGGCGGGGCTGGGTTCTCCAAATGGCACCCTGAGCCTCGAACAGGTCGTGCCAGGATGTGGAGTTTGGAGTTGGAAAAGTGTAGACCAGTCAGTGCATATAGCTAGAAAAAGTTGAGCAGGATGGCTCTGGCCCAGCTGTCCTCTACGGCATGCATTAGTCCAGGCTCTTTCCCAGCCTGCTCCCGCTCACTCAGTGATGAAGGGGCAGGTGCGGCGAGAGCAGATCACAGGAGGGGTCAGAGTGCCGCTGACGTCCAACTGCTGCTTTTGGGGCGGGGCTGGGGCTGAGGTTGGAGTTGTGTGGGGAGGGATGAGGGTGGGGTNGGGGTGTTGCTGCAATATGGCGCCAACGCTGAGATGATGAAAGCTGGTGGGAGTGCAGCACCTCTTGGGTCAGCATTCATTGGTGACTACTCCCCCACGCGCCCGCCTTTCGGCTACTGCTTGCCGCTGTCTGCCTGCCTGTCTGTCTGTGTCTGTCCGTCTGTCTGTCTGTCTGTCTGTCAGTATGCCCGACATGACGTAACAAGTGGCATCACAGCCGGCCGGCGGGCGGCGTGCTCCACCATCGCAGCAGAGGGATCTCTGCATTCCCCCACTTGTACGACCGTGCATCTTGAGCCCTGAAACCCGCGGCTTAAACCCTGAGAACGTCGCTTAAACCCGAAACCTGCAACTTGAACCCTGAACCCTTAAGCCTGAACGCTGTAACCCTAAATCGCGAGCCCGTCCCTGAAGCCCAATTTGGCCCAACTGTCGTGAGCGTCCCTTGCGCCTGGTGCCTGGTGCCCTGGTGCGCGGGGCGGAGCCGAAGTGCGCTGCGAAAGGTGTGCCCGCCGAGACAAGGAACTCACCGCAAACACTTGCTCGCTCCCTTGCTCGCTTGGTCATGCGCTCGCGCACTTGCTTGCGCGCGTCTTCATTGTCACCCTGGCGAGACGGGCTCTGCTGCCAGCGTGGCGGCGTGCAGCAGGGGGCAGACTGAGGGCGAGAGTGCATCCCCTAAGCGAACGCTCTGGCCCCTGTGGTTGTGGTCGGAGCTTCTGCCCGAGTGCTGGCTAGAGGCCGCCAAAGAGAGGCGAAGAGGCAAAGCTCATGCCTCAACCCCATTATGGCCCTGCCCCTGAGTCCCCACCTTAGCTCGCCTAAACCCGGAATCTGAAACCATATGTTTGAAACCCTAACTCCGAAACCTGAAACCTTTACCCTCGGCTAGCCTAACGCCTATCCCGGGGCTGTTGTTTCTGGCAAAGAGCTAGAGAGGTGCTGCCAGTTTAGACCCTGCGCTTTCACACGGCCTCATGCCTTTACGCCTTCTTTCCACATGACAGACGTTGTTGGCTTCCAGTGACCAAGAACTCTCGTTTCCTTTCATTAAACATGCATTCACACACCTTACTCCTCCTGAGCCCAATTCGGTTGTGTGCAAGGATCATGGCTGTGAGCCATCATCACCTGCTTCGAAAACCCCTGCAGGTGTCACTTCTTGCAGCTTAGCTCCTGCCGTGGTGACACGCGCAGCAGCTCTTTGTACAAACGCAGCGCTCCATACAGTGGGTGTGAGTGCCGCCTGGGAGCACTGGCTGGATCTGACGACGCGCCTGCGCCGCTGCCCCAAGAGGTCGCGGCCCCCAGCTGCCGGCCAAGATGGCGCCGCTGCTTCTCCCCTCCGCTATTGGCACCCTGGCATGCCCGCCCCATCCTCTGTGAGGCGGTGTGTCATTGTGGCTGTTGCTTTCTTTTCTATCTGACTGTCTGGTGCCTTTCTGGCTGACCGCGTGTCTGTCGTCCACACATAGTTTGCCTGCAGCACGGCCCGGGTGAGGGGGGCTCTTTGAGGTTTCGACGAGGCAGAGACCAGCTGGCAAGACCCCAAGCGCGACCCTGCGGCGTCGGCAGAAATTGCGGGAACCCGACGAGAGGGGCCGATTGAAATGAACTTGTGGATCTGGAAGGCACTAGCTCGTAGGGGGGGCTCGATGGTCACCACTCAACTAGCAGCCAGGGTAATGCCTTGAGTTGGAAGGGACATTTTCTCTTCTTGACAGATGGATTTGTGGCATTTGTCACGCCACGAAGTTCAGGTTGGCAAAGTGTGAGCAGATTTTGGATGGGGATGATGCTCTGCATCTAGCTTGTACTTACTGAAACAAACTTTTCAATTATCTGTTGAGCTCAGATCTCTCCAACCAACACAACTGAAGCTTTGTAAGAGCGTGCACTTGCAAGAAAAATCGATCCAACTTGCTCTGAGACTGCGCAGTCTAGTTTCAATCAAGTCAGGGTAGTCATTACATGCATGATGGTTATTGATTACCACTTCTACAAAGAAGAATCTTGCCACTAGGGGAACCCCAGCTATGCGGATACTAGTACTAGGGTGCAACTAAAGCGCACAGAGCGCTTCGAAGTTCGCAGAGGCCAGGTGGGAGCTGGGTAGAGCTGAGATTTAAAGACGCCGCAACATGATGTCTACTTGCAGTCTTCTGTGGTGACAATCACACAGACAGAACAAAAATAAATACAAGAACCTCAATGCACTGCATGAGCGGTGAATTTTGCAAGTATGCAAAAATGCACGACGAATTCATCACCAGAGTCGTGAATCCTAGTACTCAAACAGGTAGTGCTTGTCCACGGCCTCCGTGACGGTCCAGGTGCAGCTCATGCCCTTGGGAAACACGACCAGGTCGCCCGCGCCAAACTCGACGCCGCTCGTCGCTCCGGCGGGCGTCACCTTGACCCTCCCCTTCAGCAGATAGCACGTCTCCTTGGCGTCGTAGGTCCAGGGGAACTCGCTGGCAGGACAGCCCCACCTGCGCCGCCGCCCGATCAAAGTCAAGTCAAACATTCTCCCAACGAGCCGCAGAGTCAGCACCAGTCAGATCCCACAGGGCAGCCCCACCTGCGCCGCCGGCCGGTCAAAGTCAAACGTTCTCCCAACGAGCCGCAGAGTCAACGTCAGTCAGATCCCACGGCAATGCAGAAGGGCCCCAGGCCTTTCCGAGTGAGTGCCTCTAGCGGAAAAGACACAAGCTTTTTGCCAGCTCTGCACATACTACGAGCACCTCTCCCACACACAGCTCGCGCAAGCCCTACTAGTAGCTCGGGAGAGTCGCCCCCGGACTTGCCACTTGCCCCCCCCCCCCTTTTCCCTCTTCAAGAACACACGGGACACAAGGTAAGACACTGCCACAACGGCGTTGCAGGCCGTGGCACCAGACGGGGACCACCTGGCATTCCGCCACCAAGATAGAAGACGCCTGTCGAAAGACAGGGTGACGACTCCACATGCGCACACACGAGACAGCTATGGATCGCGGGGCCACTCTCGGCTTCCACCACCATCGGCGCGCGCGTTACAGGGAAGCTTCCTTTCCAGTAAGGTGCACCGAGACCTCCTTTTTTGGGAAGTTTGAATTGCATGCTAGCAGACGCCAAGCCCTGTAGCACCTCCCGGGGAACATCGAACCCTCGAGACGAGCGACAGTCAGCAGCCTAGCCCTCGCGTTTGCAGTAAGGAGCCAGACGCCGACGAGAGCCTACTTCAGCTGCACGACAGTCGTCCGACCGATCATTCCAGCCTGGGTTCATGATCAAGGTTTATGGTTAGGGCTTAGGTCAGGGTTTAAGATAGGGTTTAGGGTGGCGTGTATGGCTTGGCCCCTGTGTGAAGTGAACCTGGGGCTTGATTAATGACACTACGCCGGGCTTACAACTGCGCCGTCCGCAGAGGCCCCAGAGAGTCCCGAGGGATCGGTGAGGTACTGATGGCCCCAAACAGCAGCTTTTCTTTTCCATGAACAAATCCTGGGCGTCGTAAGCCCCTCACATATACTTGAGGAATATGAAGATGCACACTGCATTGCAGTTCTTCCTCCAGCAGTGTGAGCTGCTACGCACGCCAAAGTTGTGAAGCACATTTCAATATGAAGGGATTTTCGGTCAGGAATTCTTACTCAAGCTAATGCTTGACTGGGATACATTCCTTCACCGTCATGTCCGAAGTGTTCCTTACGAGTCTAGATTTGAATTACTTAAGTACATTCCTCAGTGGCTCACAAGAGTGTGTGCTTCACGAGGTGCATTTACAAAAGCTGAATCTGAAACGTTGGGGTGGCGATTACTTCAGGCTATATACGACGTTGTTTTGTGTCAAATCCGTGTTGCTTCATAACGTCTCAATGAGGCAATGCAGGATGATTTGAAGACGTACTTTCCCCAGCTTCTCACGTTAAGTTCCTTCAGGCGCTCCTCGCATGGATTCTTCTCAACACGAATCCCTAGCTTCTCCTCTACTACGCCACTTCCAGCCTGCGCCATCACGAGGACGGAATTTCTTCCCTTCTTATGCTTAAATGTCACACCAACCGAAAAAGTGTGTTGATGTGACTGGGAGTTGAAGGTCAGGCCTGGTCTGGGGCAGGAGTGTATGGAGAGTTTGCGAGCTGAGGAGCTGTCTGGAGACTTCAGGAGTGCAGAAAGAATGCAGTTGCAGGAAGCAGCGGACAATGCCGCACTCGCCATGGATTGATAAAGTAAGACGGATGCTTCGCCTCAGGCACCGCGTCGAAGATAATCCTCCCACATCAAATCAAGGCGAACTAAGGAACACAATTATGTAGTCACAGACGTGCATGGTCATCACATGCATGCGTCTGCTGCTCGTGAGGGCTGATCGATGACGGTGAGGGAATTTGAAAAAGCCAGCGCGAAGCAATTAATGGCGGAAGAAATGTGATTCAAATCCGGGCAGGGTTGAAACAAAACATTGGCCTGCATGCTACACCCTGCTAGTAACAATCAAACCGGTCATATTCTGCAGTATATATATTTGTTCGTACGTCTCTTTCTTCGATTGACTTGTATACTTTCCCGCTAACACGCGCGCAGACGTTTGTTTTCACAATTTTCCTGTTGGACAAAATACAATCTTTGGCGCGGTGTAACAAAAATGGGCAGTTCATCACTCCTGCGCCTCATGAATGGCGTCAACAGATGCAACTGGCAATGCATTGTCACAGGAACAATTGAAAATAGTACGTGCTTGGACTACAGCTAAGTCTCGCTTGCCCCTTTTATATACCTCGGATTTACTTGTCATAGATTTGGAGTCAAAGTAAGCCACGATACGAACCCCTACTTTGAGTCAAGACTGGCAACGTAGCTGAGCTTCCAATATGGTATGTTACTTCTTCATAGCACCCTGCATCCTCTGGGTACTGCATTGTACGTCATTCTTCTCGACGATCGAGGGTGCGTTCACTTCCTGGGAATATTTTTGCATGTCTATAATCTCAGAAGCATGAGCATCTGCTGATCAGGAATGATGCAGCACTAGCCCAATCACAATAAGAAGATGATCTCCGTTGTTTCATGGTTACGCTTTGGAAAGAATCACAAAACAAGAAGATGAGCCTTGCTCTCAATCTGTGAGGAAAGGCCCCTCTTCTTAAGAATCAATACCATCCCTGGAGGAGGGCCCAAGTTTTTTTTTTTTGTATCTTGCAATATTGTTAAGGGCTGGTCGCGTGGAGACTTTCTTTAGACAGAATCACGCCTCCTCCATGAGTCAATATATTTTCACATTATGTCCTGGCCGTTACCTTGTTTGGAGTAGAATATCACTCACGGAATTCTAAACCCTAAGCAGTACCCATGAAGCCTCTGACGTTCTCCTTCACCATTCAACTCTCTTCTGAAACCCGCTCTCCGCGCAACTTGAGGACGCTTTGTTGCTCTAAATTTCTCTCTAGCGCCCCTAAGCATGAAATATTTATACACGCATGCAACTCAGGTCTATCATTTGGTATGCTGCCCCTAGCTTGAGAGCTGCACAGAGACATGCACACCTTCACGTAAGCTGACAATACAAAGGCATAGATATGCCAGGCAGGTATACATGCATGTATATGCATATATGCATGCGTGCATTTCTTCAAATGTTCGCCTGCCTCTCCGTGTGCCGGTGGGCACCCGCGCGCGCGTGTGTGTGTGTGTGTGTGCGTGTGTGTGTGCGTGTGTGTGTGCGTGCATGTGTATGTGTACGTGTGCGCGTGTGCGTGTGCGTGTCGTGAGCATGCGCGCAATCATGTCACCATGTGTGTGAGGTGCACTTATTGTACACTCATACAACTGCGTGCGTGTGCCTGCGTGCGTGTGCGCGTGTGCATTCTCGTGCGTGCGTGCGTGCGTGTGCGTGCGTGTGCTGCGTTTGCGCGCGCGTGCAGGCGGATGCGGAGCTGGAGGCCATCCGGCAGCGCAGGATGCAGGAGCTCATGGCGCAGCAAGGCCTCGCGGTCCGTCCTCCTCAACACCCTTGCACCCTCTTGAACCCAAAACCCTGAGCGCTACTCGGACTGCCAACTCGAAGCTCTTCTCAAACCCTCTCCCCTCCCAAAGCCCTGAAATAACTTGCCTAAGCCCCTCTGGTGCCTCCCTATACTAACGCCTTGCACCTCCCGGGACCCTCCCTTGCACCTCTCAGCCACGGCGCCCCAGACCCTGCAAAATGTCTTGCCTACAGGGTTCTCTTGGCCCACCCAAACCCTAAAACTGCTGCCCAAGCCCGACACCCTAACCTTTGGTCGGAGCCCCCAGCCCTCCCGCCCACTCTGGGGCTTTTCCTTCCTCCCGGAGCGCGCAATGCAACGCTGCCTGGCTGCCAAGTGGCAGCCATGCACGCGCGAGAATGGCACCCCTAGGACCCTATGGTGCTAGAAGCTGCTCCTACTATTTCCCGGGCTCTCCTCTTAAGAAGCCCCCATGAGATAACGAGGCGTGAATGAGAAACCTTAACCCTAAGTACCTAAGTAGTGGCCCGCGCCTGGCTTGTTTCACTTGTCTCGTGCTCACCGAGGAGTCGGGGAGGAGAGAGGGGCGGGAGGTGGGGGNTGTTTTGGTTTCGGGGTTTGTGGCAAGCTGGGGTTTGCCACTGCCGCTGCAGAGCAGTGCCCCCTTTGTTCATCTCGCCAAGTCGCCAGAGGGACCATTCTGTCAGAGGCTCAGGCTGTAGGGTTCAGGCTTTGGCTTGGGGTTTGGGTTATGCTTTTACATCAGGGAGATACTTATAGCCAGTGTTGCCCAGTTGCCTTTGAACCGGCAATGGTGCGGGCTGAGCTGGACGTGGTGACGTGGACAGGGTGTGAGTAGTACCAGGCAGCCAGGCAGCCAGGCAGCCACTTTGGAGTGCAGAGCATGTGATCATCACATGGCAGCGGCCGTCAGTGCAAGCGATGCGGAAACTGGCGGGTGGCCTGTTGCTGGCTGTACGCGCGCCTTTGGTCCCTTTTGGGGGGCCGGCAAGGGGGGCCCGCGGAGGGGGG
>WELA01011136.1:1249778-1306002 GCA_009602735.1 Mesotaenium endlicherianum
GGGGGGGGATTAAAAAGTGGAACGAGTAAAGAGAGGCATTTCCCGTCCGGTGTGCGTCCAGTGCGTGCAGATCGACTCCCGCATTATTCTGCGAGGGGTGTGCAGCTGGCAGTGCTGTACCGAGCGTCGGTTGGCAACCTGGTTGCAGGCCCCGCAGCAGAACACAAGCACCTGTGAGGTTTGACTGGCCCCCCGGAAGTCAGAGGGCATCGTTCTTGTGGCTCTTGCGGAGCACTTTCTGGAGACTGTTTTACTGGTGTTTTTTTCCTGGTAGTTACTAACAATGCATGCTCCGCCCTTCCCCCCCTCCCCCCTCTCTCCCCCCCTCCTACTCTGTGTGCGCGCGTATTTGTGTGTTGGGGGGGTGTGTGGTGCAGCCAAAGTGTGCCGCTTCTTCCTTTTCAACCCGTGCGGCATCGGCACGTGCGTGGATGACCGCCGGGGCAGCTACAGCTGCATCTGCCGCCGCGGCTTTGTCACGGGCTTTCGCACCAATGGCAACCCGACATGTGTCCCCTGTGAGTCGGCGTTGGGGGCATACTCACGTGCAGATCATTGTCCAGAACTGCACCTTCATCTTCTTCAGGGTGCCTTCGTTCCGTTGGGCATGTAACACATACGAATGGAAGGATAATCCCTCGCTGCCCTCCTCTGCCCTCCTCTTCTCTTGTATCCATGACTTTCTTATTCTGCATGTTTCTTATCTGCACTGAGGGGGGGGAGAGGGAATGCGAAAGGGGGGAGGTGGAGGGCAGTGGCTTCTGTGAGGTGGCTTGCTGCTCACTCTGACAGGCTCCCCTTACGCCCCGTTTCGGTATCCATGCTCACTGCAGGCTTCCTTCCTCGTGCTTCCTTTCTCCCAGTGCCTCCCTGTCTCTCTCTCGCGGTGATGCCCCTGTTCTTTGCGGGGCTTCCCGCTGTGTATTTGTGGCGCATTTCTCTGCTAGATATTGTAAAGATAATGCAATGTTAATGTAGTGATCTTTCGATTATTCCATTAACAATTGTTGAAGTGATACACCACTCTCATATTTTCATTTCGTTGTAGTGTTTCGTTCTCCTTCGTTGCACCTTGTCCAGCGCCCCCAGAGGGGGCCTTAGAGAAGGGTCCCCCCCCTTCCCCCCGCGGGGGTGGGGGGCAATTCACTCTCAGACGCTATATGAACTTCTGATGACAGCTGAGACAGCTGCGAGGGAGCTGAGCAGAGATACTGGATTAGGTTTTTGGGATCTGGGTTTAGGCTTTAGGGTTTGAGGCGGGAGTCTAGCTGCTTCTAACTCACTCGGGGCCCTGGGGAGTGTTAACCAAGGGGGGCAAGCAGGGGATGAAGGGCGTGGGGCTCGCACTCTCACGCCTTAATCAGAGGCAGGGAAGCGCGTGCATCAAAAAGATGATGCGGGGAGGCGGGCTTGCGGTGCATCCTACCGTGCGTTCACACCTGTGATCTGCGAGATTTGCGAGATCTGCTTCGGACTGACAACTGGCTCCTCCAGGGTGCCGAGCCGATGGTTGCTACGAGGGACTGTCGGCTCTGCTGGCCGGCGCTGGCGGGATGAGCCGGGCTCCGCATGCGGCACGCTGTCGCGATTTGGTCCGACTCTGGCTGCCGGGACCGGTGCTGGTGCCGGTGCCACCTTCGCTGCCTTTGGCGTTGGCTCTGGAGGTCTTGCAAGTGGCGGCACGTGGCGCATGGTGCGGTGGCATTGCGGCTTGGAGGAGCCCAGGGAGAAAGGACAGGGAGGGAGAAGGAACGGGAGAGAAAGAAGAGAGAAGTGGAAAGGAGAACAGGGGAAGTAGGAGAAACGCGCAAGCAGAGGAAAAAAGAGGAAGGAAGAGAGAAGAGGAAGAGGAAGAGATAGGCAGTAAAAGCATGTTGTGCTGTTTGGTCGTGAATCCTGATGTGGCTGTGTGAGGGGACGGTGGACCGGGGTTGGGGGTGGGGGTGGGGGGTACTACGGGCGTGGGTGGCAGCCACGCTGACAACGGGCGCGTCCAAGTACGTGGTGCAGGAGGGTGACACCTGTTACCTCATCTACGTGGCCTTCAGCCTCACTCTCTCGCAGTTCCTCGCGCAGAACCCCGTGAGGGCCCCTCCCCCCCTCCCCCTCCCACTCCCTCTTCCTCCCCCTTCCTTCCTCCCTCCCTCGCCCTTTTGGACCATGCATTGGTGAGTGTGAACACGGGTGGATACCTGTGGATGTTCAACATCACTACAATCATGACAACTCGTTGCACTGCATACCCCTTGGCGATGTTTCATGGATGCGTCGATTGATAAGTGTTTGGTTGGTCGGCTCTCGGTGCCCAAGATGCCAAGCGTGTGCTCTCAGCTAGCTCTTCCGCGTGACACTAATTACGTCTACCGTATGCCGGCCCCGCTGCATCTGTGGGTGTACAATCGGCTTACCCAGCGTTGGGAATTTCACTATGTATCGACGTGTGCGCCGCGTATCTCTTCTTCGCCTTCGGCTTCAATGGCATACGCGCGTGCGTGCATCCATCTGCCGTTTCCAAAGTGTGCTCACGTGTGCCTTTCCTGTCTCCTGAGCGCCCATGATGGCTGTCTCTTCCGTGAGTTCTGAACAGGCCAATTAATCTTGCGTTTGGAAGTAACCACCCGTGGGACTTCACCTTGTCTACCCGTGAATCACTATTAGCATCCGTGTAGATGGGTGCACGAAATTTGGCGTGTCAGCATGCACACAGATGCAAATCCAGTTGAGGTAGCTAGCCCGTGGATTGCCAAATGCTCAAGCTAAAGCCACAAACTTCCACAAATTCCACAAAATGCCAACAAGCTCCTCAAAATGTCAAAAAAAAATCCACAAAATTCCAAACAAAAAGGCCACAAAATGCCAAACAATTCCAAGCCTGAAGCGGACCCTGTGCGCGTGCAGTGCCTGCTAGACAAGATACTCAGATCCAGATCCAGACCCCAATCCAAACTCTGACGGAATGGTTCACCCCAAGCACCGACGGCGCTGGGCAAGCCCGTGCGGCCGCCCGGCTGCCTGACCCTGTAGCCTCCACATGCGGCAACCCAATATCGATGCTTTGCGTGACTCCCACAGCCCGGCTCGTGGAGCCTGAGATGCAAAAATCCTGAAATTTGTGCGCTGCGTGCGTGCATACGCTACACTGCCTGACGCTGCAGCCCCTGACGATGGTCACCTGCTGTTTAGCAGGAGACCTGATCCTAGCCTTAGCCCTAAACCAAGCCCTAACCCTAGGCCTAACCTTAGCCTTATCTCTAACCCTAAATTTGGAAATTGTACACTTGTGCAGAGGCTGGACTGCCTGACGCTGCAGCCGCCGAAGGTGGTGATTGTGACGCCCCCGCGCAACGCGCCCAACTGCGTGCTCTCGTACGCCATCAATGACGTAAGCTCACCCGCCGTGCCACGTCAGTGTGCCATGTCAGCAAGTCACGTCAGCGTGCCGTGTCAGCGTCTAACAATGTCCCCCCCACACGGCACAATGGGTTAACGCACACACACGTGCTCACATAAGTTTGTCCTTTGACATGCGAATCGGGCTGGTCTTTTGCTCCAGCTGGTACTCTTTTTTTTTCTCTTTGGAATGCTTCAGCTCATTGCCGCGTTGGCACATAGGCCCGGAGAACATACACAGTGTCTGCGTGTGTGTTTATTTTCGTGCATGGGGATGAGTTTGTGTGAGCTCGTGCTTGCATACAGAGGTGTGTGTGTGTGTGTGTGTGTGTGTGTGTGTATGTGTGTCTTTGTATTGGTGTCTGTGCGCGCACGTGAATGTAGGTGTGCATGTGTATGTGTGTGTGAGAATGTGTGCATGTGCTTACACGCAAGTCTGTGCTTGCGTGTGCACGTGTGTAAGAGAGTGTGCGCGTGTGTGCAAGCATGCGTACTTTTACGCGTTTTTTGAAAAGTGTACATCCACCACGCTTCTCTGTTCCTTCTCTCAACCTCTGCAGCACTCATCGGCAGGTGTTGTCAGAACAGTGAGACTCCAGGACGCCCGTCGCCCTCGTCTCCAACTGCCACGTGGATCACGCTGCCTGGCTGGCTGGCACGCTCTGGTAAACTGACACGTGTTTGCCCCGTTTTTGCCTCTACTACGCTTTCTCTTTCTGAACAACAATGTCAATTGCGGTGGCGGTGACATGTGGCGGCAACCTCCCACAGGGTGACACGTGTGCCAAGATCGAGGCCATCTTTGGGATCAAGAGTGTGCTGGCGATCAACTTCGGCCTCGACTGCACCAAGCTTGTGGCGGGCCTGCAGGTATAGCTCCAGATCATTTTCCTACTCAAGTAGGAGAGTTCGGCCAGCACCGCACTAACCACAGAAAGAAAAAATGACCTTCCCCNACACGGGTGGATACCTGTGGATGTTCAACATCACTACAATCATGACAACTCGTTGCACTGCATACCCCTTGGCGATGTTTCATGGATGCGTCGATTGATAAGTGTTTGGTTGGTCGGCTCTCGGTGCCCAAGATGCCAAGCGTGTGCTCTCAGCTAGCTCTTCCGCGTGACACTAATTACGTCTACCGTATGCCGGCCCCGCTGCATCTGTGGGTGTACAATCGGCTTACCCAGCGTTGGGAATTTCACTATGTATCGACGTGTGCGCCGCGTATCTCTTCTTCGCCTTCGGCTTCAATGGCATACGCGCGTGCGTGCATCCATCTGCCGTTTCCAAAGTGTGCTCACGTGTGCCTTTCCTGTCTCCTGAGCGCCCATGATGGCTGTCTCTTCCGTGAGTTCTGAACAGGCCAATTAATCTTGCGTTTGGAAGTAACCACCCGTGGGACTTCACCTTGTCTACCCGTGAATCACTATTAGCATCCGTGTAGATGGGTGCACGAAATTTGGCGTGTCAGCATGCACACAGATGCAAATCCAGTTGAGGTAGCTAGCCCGTGGATTGCCAAATGCTCAAGCTAAAGCCACAAACTTCCACAAATTCCACAAAATGCCAACAAGCTCCTCAAAATGTCAAAAAAAAATCCACAAAATTCCAAACAAAAAGGCCACAAAATGCCAAACAATTCCAAGCCTGAAGCGGACCCTGTGCGCGTGCAGTGCCTGCTAGACAAGATACTCAGATCCAGATCCAGACCCCAATCCAAACTCTGACGGAATGGTTCACCCCAAGCACCGACGGCGCTGGGCAAGCCCGTGCGGCCGCCCGGCTGCCTGACCCTGTAGCCTCCACATGCGGCAACCCAATATCGATGCTTTGCGTGACTCCCACAGCCCGGCTCGTGGAGCCTGAGATGCAAAAATCCTGAAATTTGTGCGCTGCGTGCGTGCATACGCTACACTGCCTGACGCTGCAGCCCCTGACGATGGTCACCTGCTGTTTAGCAGGAGACCTGATCCTAGCCTTAGCCCTAAACCAAGCCCTAACCCTAGGCCTAACCTTAGCCTTATCTCTAACCCTAAATTTGGAAATTGTACACTTGTGCAGAGGCTGGACTGCCTGACGCTGCAGCCGCCGAAGGTGGTGATTGTGACGCCCCCGCGCAACGCGCCCAACTGCGTGCTCTCGTACGCCATCAATGACGTAAGCTCACCCGCCGTGCCACGTCAGTGTGCCATGTCAGCAAGTCACGTCAGCGTGCCGTGTCAGCGTCTAACAATGTCCCCCCCACACGGCACAATGGGTTAACGCACACACACGTGCTCACATAAGTTTGTCCTTTGACATGCGAATCGGGCTGGTCTTTTGCTCCAGCTGGTACTCTTTTTTTTTCTCTTTGGAATGCTTCAGCTCATTGCCGCGTTGGCACATAGGCCCGGAGAACATACACAGTGTCTGCGTGTGTGTTTATTTTCGTGCATGGGGATGAGTTTGTGTGAGCTCGTGCTTGCATACAGAGGTGTGTGTGTGTGTGTGTGTGTGTGTGTGTGTATGTGTGTCTTTGTATTGGTGTCTGTGCGCGCACGTGAATGTAGGTGTGCATGTGTATGTGTGTGTGAGAATGTGTGCATGTGCTTACACGCAAGTCTGTGCTTGCGTGTGCACGTGTGTAAGAGAGTGTGCGCGTGTGTGCAAGCATGCGTACTTTTACGCGTTTTTTGAAAAGTGTACATCCACCACGCTTCTCTGTTCCTTCTCTCAACCTCTGCAGCACTCATCGGCAGGTGTTGTCAGAACAGTGAGACTCCAGGACGCCCGTCGCCCTCGTCTCCAACTGCCACGTGGATCACGCTGCCTGGCTGGCTGGCACGCTCTGGTAAACTGACACGTGTTTGCCCCGTTTTTGCCTCTACTACGCTTTCTCTTTCTGAACAACAATGTCAATTGCGGTGGCGGTGACATGTGGCGGCAACCTCCCACAGGGTGACACGTGTGCCAAGATCGAGGCCATCTTTGGGATCAAGAGTGTGCTGGCGATCAACTTCGGCCTCGACTGCACCAAGCTTGTGGCGGGCCTGCAGGTATAGCTCCAGATCATTTTCCTACTCAAGTAGGAGAGTTCGGCCAGCACCGCACTAACCACAGAAAGAAAAAATGACCTTCCCCGGATGGCCTCTCTCTCAGGCAATCGAGATTTGGAGGTGAGAGGCACGGGCAGAATTTGTGATGACAGAACCCATGCACCCCTGAGGCCCCCAGAAGGTAGCTGGGTCTCTTCCTGCGAGCCCTGTGCCTGCAAGTGTTGCCCGCAGCGTTCGAGCAGCTGGGCTGGAGGTCTTCTGGCGCACACGAGAGCATCTGTGAATGTTGCACGCAATATTTCTCCCTTACAGAGACGCCTGAGCGCATGCTTGGAACTGGGGGGGGCTGAGAAAGCAATCTCTCCCCAGGAACACCCCTGTTATGTTTCATTTTCGTCTTTATTATTATGTCTCTTACGGCTATTAGGGTAGGTTCAAGTGGTGTCCCATCATGTTCCTTCCCTCTTCCCTTGGGGCCTTTGTCATCCATGACCCCAACTTCCCACTCTCCATAAGTACTGTGTGAACCAATAGCATGGGCTCCGTGTAATTTGTGGATACACAAAATCACACACACACACACACACACAAACACACACATACACGTGCGTCTACTCGGATATTCCGGGGACTTCTGCTGTGATGTGGTGTGCGCGTAGCTGACGTGGCGCATACTAACTCACTGCTGCTCAAATGATCCGTGCAGATCTGCGTGGCCACGTCGGTCAAGCCCGTGGCGCCAGCCATCCCCACGTGCGGGGTGTTCTACACGGTGCAGCCGGGCGACACATGTCAGTCCATCTGGACCGCCAAGAAGCTCACCCAGCGCGCCTTCTTCACGCTCAACCCTGGCCTCTACTGCGGAAACCTGCAGCAGTTTGTGGAGTCCCGCTCCCTGCCCGGGGAACAGGTGCGTGTGCGTGTGCATGTGCGCGCGTGTGTGTGCGTGTGCTTTTGCATGTGTGCGCTTGGACCTTTGTCCTCCAACCCCAGCACGCTAGCTTGCCCTGGTTCTCATTTTTGTGAGCAGGGGAGGGGACAGGGGAGGGGGGGGGTGGGGGGAGAAAAGGCGGGGGCCAAAGGGAGGCTCTCTGGCCGAGCTCTGCTGGTCGTGTGCAGCTATTTGTGCATTTGGTTGCTGAAGCGTATTTGGTGTGAGGGTTGAGCTCTTGTCACGCTTAAGAGTGTTTCTGGGGTGGAGCCCTGGGCACAGGCTACGGTTGGAGGTGTCCGCGCGGGTGCTGTCTAGTTTTCTAGGTCTAATGAGTGAGATACTCGGTACTTTGCAGTCTTATCTGTTCTGTGGTGGACATGCAACGACCGGTTCTTCTCCTGTAGCTGCTGTCGGGATGTCTTTGTTCTTTCTTGCAAACTCGGGAGGTCAAAGAGCACGCCCCGCTGGGTGGGAGGGAGGGGGGTGGATGGAGAGGACTTTTTTATGCTTGCGCTACTTTTGATGGTAGATAGTTTCAGCGGCGCTAGTTTTGGATTCTGAGGTGGCGTGCAACGTGGCATGCCGCGGGCTGGAGCCGGGGCGAGATGGATTTTATGCTTTGATTTTCTGAAGTGCCACTCCGGCTCCTCCTTTGAAGTCGATGCTTGTTTTGTCAGATACAGATGGGTGCATTGCTAGAAATAAAACCTTGAGGTGATATAGACGTGTGTATTGCGAAATGTAAACCCTGTGATGAAGGTGTAGCAGCAATAAGTTGTAGAAAACCATCAACAAGTGTTGCAGAGTACCACATGGGGGTTGCTTCTTGCATACGGACACAAAAAAAGCTTTGACTATGCTCCTGTTCTCAGGTGTGTGTGGCGGCCGCGAGTGCAACGGGCACCTTTGTGTGCCCGGCGAGGTCCAAGAGGTATAAGGTGAGGCGCGGGGACACGTGCCAGTCCATCATCTATCACCAGTGCAAGAGAAACTTCCGCAAGTTCCGAGCTCTGAACCGGAATTTGCAGTGTCAGACGGGCCGACTCTACGTCAACCAATTTGTTTGCGTACCTGTGTGAGAATTAACATATTCTTGGAGGCTTATGCATGGAATGGATAGAAGAGGGTTGTTGTGCCTCATTTTCCGATGGTGTTGTGTGTTGGCACTTACTCTTGAAGCATAAGCAAACATAGGTGCGGGAATCGGGTGCCTTACTTATATATCACAATAGATAGTTGCGCTTTCGCACTGTAGTACAAGATTGGATCATATTGCGGCCATAATTTGGCAGGTTACTTATTTGCAACAATTGGGCACCAAGAGGTTCTACAAAGTCCCCTTGGAACTAATCACATGAGTTTGTTACACTACCATGTCGTGAAATGTGTTCATTTATTTGTGCCCTTCCTTGCTTCAATGCTTTTAATAGAAACACAAATCGTTCGACGTACGTAGGGATCAATCCTCTTTGTTGCAAATCCTCAGCACATGCTTGGAGAGGAAAGATTTACTTTAGTTCAAACTATTTGGTATATCACGACAAAAAGATAAGGACGTCTATTCACGAAAAGAACAGAAAAAAAAAGCACTCACTTACAACTGTACACTTAGACATGCATATATGATTTTGAAGCACGTGCACTAGAAAGTAAGTCATATATGCCATTCTATTTTTGCATGTATATTACGTCATCCTACAGTTGAGGATAATAAATTAAGCTAAAATTATGGAGTGATAGTGAAAGAGATAGATAAAGTACTTAGTAAAATATAATACTTTGTCTATTCAAGACAAGGATCTTTGAACACAAGTGGTAGCTTCTTGAAAGAAAGATGGCGTCTTAAAAGTTAATCTATTTCTGGAATTTGGCAAGTACGAGAGTAATTCTAGAATGCCTTTCTACGCTCTAGCTCTTGTTTATATACTTGCTGCGTAAGTGATTTCTAGGAAGTTGCATGTTGATGTGTTGGCACCCAACACATCCCAAACTTGCCACCTCTTTCTAGAATAATGTACACATGTCCTTTTGACCTAAACATGGCATGTTTGACTTTTGCCACATGGAGTTATTCTAGGTCCTTCCTCTAACTTTGAAAATGCCTTAGAAGGTTCAAAGGACATGAACCAAGTCTCTAGGGTATCTATTCACACTTGACTCCACACAAAACTACTCTAAAAATATTTGAAAGTATTAAAATAGATACAAATTAATATATTATAACTCATATCACTACACTGCCAAAATTTGGTCGCTCATTTCAACACTTTTTCTATCATGAAATCATACTTCTCGACTTCTTCAGCTCAAATTAGCTCCGAGTAATTAATCTCAGCTGGATTTTGAACTTCATAAACTCGTGCAACACAGGATGCCATTCCTGCTTGAGCTTGTATTGGAGCTCAATTTCAAGATCAAATTGAAAGTTTAAATTGATGCTCTTTGACAAACTGTCACCCCCGCCATATCTAGCCCACGTGAAGTTTGTGTTTTATACAAGTATGAACTCTTCTTTATACAATGTTCTCTTTGCTGCGGATGCAGTCAAAAAATCGCAAGCAACCGCTCTCAAAAACAGGTGGGCTTTTCATGCATTCAGAAAGCGGGGCCATTGAGGGTATTGTGGTGGCAGGTTCTTCGAAGTCCACACGCTTTGCAAAACACCTGACACGCTTTAGAAAACGCGTGACACAAACTTGACAAAGCCTGACAATGCATGTGTCCCACGGTAGCATGTTGGTGTGCAATAGGGACTTGCATTATAATCACATGCGCTGACGACCTACTGACAGGACCTTTGTATTGAGTCGAGTCTAAAGTTCAGGCGTGTAAACCTTCAATGAAAAATATGTCATTGTGCTTTGCAACCCTTTTGTCATCGTAAACCTTGATAATTGTTGTCAACTCCGAAGCTGCATGTGTTCAATAAAAACGCACTTTGCCTTGTGCCTTCAAACACGATCTACTGACAAGCACCGACTAGCTGGTGCCAATATGAAATTTATTGAAATGGTTAAGGCCCAATTTACAGTGCACGTTTTGAGCGAATTCAATTCAATTGAAGTGTACTACCGTGTATCTCATGGTACACCAACTTTTAAGATGCTAAAATTATGTGGTTTACAATGGTTTTTAGGGCTGTCCTCCACAATTTTGTGGGGTGCACTTGACGCGATTGAATTGGAAGATGTGCAATTGAATTGAACGAACCTCAATGAACCTCTTGAGGTCAATTGCAATTCTTTCAAACACAACGTCTCCAAATGGAGCTCATAAAGTACTCCTGTGCAGTCGAAAAGGACTGACACACGTGTCAGAAGTCACAAGCAAACCCCACCTTGTGTACCATTTGACGTACTTTCACTTCTCCCTTTGAAGCCAAAACGCCAAGAAGGGGTCAGCATTGAAGAGGTCGGGAAGTTGACAAGTGCCTCAATTATACGAAGTCTATGCACTGTAAACCAAATGGATTTGCTCGCGATTAAATTGTAAGATTTTAGATTGAATTGAATTTTACGCGATTGCGCAACACCCATAATTGAATTATTCGACTTTGTGCACTATAAGTTGGGCCTTAGCTCGCAAGTCTAGACGGTTTCCAACCTTGAAAATATTTCTATTTGATTGTTTGCCTTTTTGTTGCCCATCTCTGACGGCGAAGCGCAGCGCTTGTGGCTTACCTCATTTTTGTACTCGTTTCTTCCTTTTTGTGCACTTCTCACTGTGCTCTTTTGACTCAGCCTCTCTTTGGCCATGGATGCTCCTTCTTCGCAGTCCATGGCGATTGTATACTCACCCTGTGGTTCGAGTTCAGACGATAGCTTAGCTGGCGATCTGGTAGTCGCTGCATATACCTCTTGGCAAGGGTTAGATGAGGTTTTCAAATCCGACTGTGATTCTGATGTTGACGACCCTATGGAGATATCACTTACACCATATTATCCGAATTTGGATGACAAAATGGAGCACCTCACCGACCTCCTCGACGTATATTCATCTAGCAGCAGCAGACGCTTTATTTCTCTTTGACATACCCTGGCAATACTGTTTTCATTCAAAGCACCCTTGTGCAATTAGACTCAAACCTGACAGAAGCTGGCATTCATCTCTTATTTCGGCAAGCTCAGGGCCCTCAGTGGTACATTAGGCCATGCACTACAAATTGGAGCCGCACATAAAAGAGGTTGTTGCATCTCAGGATCAGGTTCACTGGCGGCCTCTTTTTTGCATAGATGTTCGGTTTTGGATGATAATGTTGAACCTCTTGACCCCATACTTTTCTACCCATCCGCCGTACTTTGCTTCCATCCACAGCAGGTGCTTAGATGTTCTAACTATGGTGCTGTGTGCTGTTACCAAGCTTGGGTCTGGCATGACTTGCTTGCAATATTATCACTTCTTGGACTTGGAGTTATTACATGTTACCAAATTGGCTAGAAGTTTTGCAATGCTATCAACAACGAGCTTGGTTTCTTGCTACGCATGCCTTTTATGGGGCAACTTTTGTAGGATGCCATACACATATTAAGTCGCTTTAGGGGGTTTTCCAATTGAGTGGGAGCCCTAGATGTTACTCACATTGAGTGCCAAAAGTGTGCTAAAGGAGATCCTTATACTTATTGGGATAGAAATTGTAATTATAGCATAAACTTGCAGGCAGTTGTAGGCCACAACACCATATTTTTTGATGTTGTCACAGGTGCTGCTGGCAACATGCATGATGAATGCATCTTGCGGCGTTCTTGACTGAGTAGGACTAATTGGGAGAACTTGAGGCTGTTTGGGGGCCCTCTTGTTATTGTGGAAGACCACCCTGTTTCCCCACACATTGTCGTTGGTGGGGGCTACAAAACCTGATCCCTGGTTACTGGTGTAACGATACGAACAAAAAGGTAACGTGAGGTACTTTAATCGCGCGCCGACTGTACTTATGCAATTCAGGTTCACACTTCCGGCCATATCCGCGTCATGTCGTACGCGTCCCATCCGGCCACGCGGCGGATCATTGCACTCCTCCCACCTACAAGTGTGCACGTCCCGAACACTTAGGCCTCAACAGCGCGAGGGACGTTGTTTTGGGATAGTGTCCTTTCTTCGTACAATCCAAAGATTGCCGTACGGTCGCACCATCAACGAGTTTTGCACCCCGTAAGATTTGAGCCCTCGTCTCTTGGACACGGTTGCGTACATTTGCGCCCTAGTTTTGAAATTAAGATACGACGCATACGTGTGTACGGATTTGCTGTGCATACAGAACGTAAGAGTCAAACCTGTACGTTGGAATACGCCAAAATACGTGAGTGTCGGTGGAATAATCCGACTATAAATCGGAATAAATCAAAAAATCTGGTTATACGCCAATACGAAGTATCACAGTACAAAGTAATGCAATATGTACAATTCGGCCAAAAGAGGCTGTACGAGAGCATTTTAAAACTAGGGTTTGTGCTCCAATAGCAACGTAGCGATGCGAACAAAACGGTCACTCGAGGTACTTTGATTGCGCGCCAATTGTACTTATACGATTCAAGCTGCCACTTCCGGTTGCATCCGCGACGTGTCGCACGCGCCTCATCAGGCATGCGGCAAATTGTTGAAACTAGTTCCTTTCAGGAGAAAGAATGGTAGGCGTCTTACCAACGAGGAGAGGTTGTTTAATACTAGCCTGTTATCTACGCGCATGGTTGTAGAGCGGGCCTTTGGGATCCTGAAGGATATGTGGTGCATGTTTGGAGCTAGAGTAAATCATCCAGAAGCAATTGGTATTCTAGAAAAGCAAGTTAGAAGCTGCTCCATAACATGCACAAATCCTTGTCAGGTCCAACCTTGCCAATCATGAGGAGTGGCGAAGGCGCATCGACAACGCTCGTGGAGGCAAGGAGATTTTGGGGGAAGCCAATTATGAAGGTGCAGAGCGTGGAGAAAGAGATACAATAGTTAATATTTTATTGAGAAGATCTTTGCTAGTTCATCACATTAACGGGTGCATTCGATGACAACTTCCATCTTCAAACTTGTACAATATTGGCTATCATGCTTAATTGCTATAGTGCTAGAGTGTATATATGATTTAAAATTCACTCGAATTTTTGAGCGCCTCTTCGATTTTGCATTTACGTCAACTATGTATATGTCTTGCATTTTTAGATGCTCTTTCACATGAACTCATGTATGAACAATGAGATAGGCACCAATGAGGGACATGTACACCATCAATCACTATGTGTTTTTCAAAAAGGCAATCTAATTGGATGACAACATAAAAAAATATCCACTTTAAGCCTATCCCTTTAAACCTACACAATTCATTATACGACAAACTTTGCAAGCAACGATACGCTAAGTTCAATAGGTACGCTAGTTCGTTAAATTTGCTACAAAAACAATAGACTTAGTTCGCTTAGTACACACCGCACTCTTTGTTTATATTTTACAAGGTGTACAACATCGTACAGATATAATGTTTTGAGAAGTTTATGGGCTTATAGCACTTAGCAACAATGTACACTACTACTACACATTTTGAAGACCCCTCCTCTCCTCTTGCATATATTGATTAAGTGAATGATCGACCGAAGTTTGCCTAGTACGCTGTATGCTTAATTAGTAAGCTTAGTTGGCCATATAATTTAGCCAGTTTGCTGAACGAATTAACCTTCACTGAAACTTGAAAGAGGGCAAAAGAGCAGGAACTTGAAGGAGCTTGCTTGTAACTTGTGTAGCAAAGAGCAAGACTTGCAATATACCCTTCCACTCATCTATTGCAACGTTTTTGTAGGCACTGGCGCTGTGTGATTCTGTAGCAATTGTTTCAAACTCTACGTTCTGCACCTTCAACTCTAGATAGCGATATAACTTAGACTCATCAGCTGTTCCAATACTCCATAGACGATGAACAGTGTGTGCTTCAACAAAATGCTTGCTAAGTCGTACTCGAAATTATGCAGCTGCTTGCGTAGCTTAGCCTTGCCTAGATGAGATGTGAGTGCATAACTTTGCTTGAGCTTAGTCACAAGAAAGAAAGGTGTTGGTGTATGCAAAAAATTGCAAGCACGTAATAATGGACATCCTGCAATGGTAGCCACAAGGCAATTTGTACAAAAGGAAGTTTTCATTCTTGTGTGCATTCCACAACTCCCTACACTTCATCCATACTAAGAGAGCAACAAACACATGATGAACCAAACATTTGAATTGAGATTGAAGTTGAATGACCTATATGGAGAACCGTATTACAAGTGATAAAATGATTACACACAATGAATAAACTCAAAAGAGCTTTGATGCTTGTACGGTACTGATATACACAAAGACCTACTTAGAAGAACTAGTGGTAGCACTGGCAGGCTTCTCTCCAAGAGAAGACTCATCATCCACAGTAGCAGCAGCAGTGGTGGGCGTGGAACTCTTCCTGGCAGCCCTACTATCAGCCAGCTTGTTCATCGCAGCTATCAAACCTTACTGGCCATTGTCATAAGATACAAGCTTCTGCCTAAATATCTTATATTGAATCTCTGTCTTTGCGATCAATTTCTCTGCATCTCTAAGTGGTGATTGTGTTGCGATAATTTTGCATCAACTATATGATGTACTTATGTAAACTTAGCAAGGTCTGCAGCTCTGTGGTCCGCTGAGGCCTGCCTGTGAGCATTAATCTGCTCTCTTTGAGCAAGAACTTGATCAACAACTATCAACAGCATGTTTTCAAGAATAATAACAAGTTGGTTACTAGCAGCTGCCGTATTGTCACGGGCCCTACAAGTGCTTTGCTAAGATGCTTATCGCTTGGAGGCTGAGTCGCGTCATTGGTCTTGAATTCATAATTGTCTGGAGCTGTAGCAGAAGTTGTTGGGGAAGGGCGTGAGGGGGCAGGTTCTGGTTAGGGTCGGGCAGACAACGTTGTAAGGTCATAGGAATGTAAAGTGTGATTTTGTGATCATTTTTGATATAAAATTTGTTGAATTTGTTTAAGTGTTGAGAACATTATGAAGTTACGAAGTTTAATCACATTTAAGGCCAGTTGACGACTGTCGTTAATTTGCTGTGAGCTCGACCATCGGATTGACTGACAGCGTCAAACAATATGGGCCGTTAGAGTGAATTTCGAACCTTTACGTAACTTTGGCTGATGCGGAGGGCCGACCAGGTTGCACTAACTAGAAGTTTCAAATTAGCCTAACTTGTCTAAGCTAGTATATTGTAGAGATTTACTTACAGTGTATGTGGACGTCAAATCAACCCAATGCGTCTGATTAGGTTGATCTACCATACTCAGAAATATTCTGGAATTTTTCTTTGACAAACACTTAGATTCGTTCCTGAATCCTAAGCAGCCCTCCCTTGTAGAGGTAAGGAGTTAGGTCAGAAAACTACAAATAGGCATGACTTCTTCATTTCTCAATTGTTTCCACATTTGTAAATATATACGATTTGTAATGACAAGCCCTTGCATCCTATTCCATTTGTGAGCACTTTCTTGCAACTCAATATGTTCAGTAGTTTTTTGAAAGCTTCCTTAGTGATAGGCCGTCGCACTCTTGAGTATAATTGCAACTAGTTTGGTCCCTTGTGAGTCAGTACGCTTCCACTAGGGCACTCTGCCCTTTTCATTTGGTATCGAAGTTGGAGAGTCGCAATTGACAGCTAAAGGAGACAAATATGTCAAGCACGTTGAGAGCCTAGAGCAATGGGCAGCGCCATCAATGTCCAGAGAGCAACAAGAGATGCAGGCGATGTTAACACTAGATGGCTTGGAGGGTCCATGAGCTATAACAGCTGTTGCGACTGAGGACATCCAAAGACGCTAGGCATTCGCATGGCTAGAAAGGAAGAGGACTGCAAAAGCAAGGAAGTGACTCAGGGATGGGACTACTCCCAGACTGGACACACACTGGCTAATCTAGGTGTTTATGAGGAAAAACCCCCACTAAGAACTAAAAGAAGAAGAAGAAGGAAAAAAACCAAAGAGCACAAAAAGAAAATTAAAAAAAAGAGGAAAAGAAATACAAACGGAAGGAAGACGAAGAAGCATTTGAGCACGAAGACGAGGACGACGAAGACAAGGAAGACGAGGAAGACGAAGAAGACAAGGAAGACAAAGAAGATGAAGAGAACGAAGACAAAGAAGACAAAGGAGACAAGAAAGAAGAAGACGAAGAGAAGGAAGATGAAGACGAGAAAGAAGACAAAGATGAAGAAGACGAGGAAGACGAAGAAGACAAGGAAGAAGTCTAAGAAGAAAAAGAGAACCAAGAGAAAGAAAAGAACAGAGACAAAAAAGGAAAAGGAAACAAGGATAAAGAGAAGAATAAAGACGAGGAGGAAGACGAAGAGGAAGACGAAGATCAAGACAAAGATCAAAACAAAGATGAGGACAAGTACAAAGAAGAGGATGAGTATGCGGAGGATGACGAAGAGATACTTGGTCAAACACCGCCGTTATGGCTCCGAGCTATTTTGAAGATAGAACCAGGAGAAGTGCCTTTATTCTCCATGTATCCAGAGTATTTAAATTTTTTAGTATCGAGGGATCTTCATCCATACTGGGCCCAAACATCCCATCTATGAATCATAATGTTCATGCACATTCAACTTGTGGATGTGCCTCATCAAATTTAAGCGGCCAGGGCTTGATATAAAGAACCATGCCTATAGTCATGGATACATTCGGAAGGGTGAAAAGCCCACAGCCCTAGTTATGGGATACGCATGTTTTGGTCAATTGGCCACGTAAAACGCGGCGTATTACGCCATATTTACAAAATACGTACAATTTGCAAATTAAACAATTAAGTAGTTTGAGGCCGGATTTGTTGTTCCGCTTCGTTTGGTTTAAAACATTCAAAAAATGATGGGCTTCAAAATTAATGTCACGCACGTTCGGGAGTGCCAACTAGATCCGTGACGACGGAGTCACGGAGTCACGGAGTCACAGACTCGTTCTGAAGCGGCGCTTTTGGCAAATTTGTACATCAGCAGCTACCATGGGCCAAAGGCCCCCGCTTACTACATACTGCTACATATTAAGTTGGGGGCTTCCGACCACTCCCGAGTTCCGACCCGGGACCCCCCCATTCAGTTAATGACATACATATAGGCTTAATTTTTTTTCTAATTACTACTATGAGTTTTTGACTCCCGCCATGCACAATGCGTTACTTGGGTTCATGCCATACAGCTTTTAGCATCAATATTTAAACTCCACATAAACCTATGACTCATGACACTAGCAGTTCTAAGTTGTAATTTTCAACAACAGCGTACACATACTATGTTTAAAATTTAAATTGCTATAGGTGTTACTCAACTCACGAGTCATAAAAATAGGTTGCGTTGCATACATGATAATTATTTATAGACATTGCTTAATGTAATTTATTATTTGTGTCTCACTATTATGTATCATAATTATGAGGAGCATAGTATTACAGCGACTACAGTTGTTTTGTTTTCTTATACAAACTTCAAGTTATCTTCAAACAGGCTACACATTGCAAAAGCACTTTCAATGAACATATGCGGCTGCTATAAGCTTCAACAAGGAATCCCGCATTCTTAAGGTTTACTTCACCAAGGTCTAAGACGTACCACATACATTAACAATTACACCCAATAAAGTTGAAAAAAATAGCAAATGTATGATGTGTACAAAGTAGACCTTCTCTGTAGTATACTAATACTAGCATTGCGCATGTTCTAAGTTACAACTTACATCCACATATAAATTTCAATTGACATGCAACAAATCAAGCGTGTGCACAATATCTTAAGTTGAAGGTGAAACAAATCATGGCTCAATTGAGTACCTATATTAAAAGACAAATACAAGAAGTAATATTAAACAACAAATCTCACATACTACAAGTTACAGTACACAAATAACTCAATAACAAAAAATCACAACCCTAAAATAGAACATGAACTTTTATATGTGTCATGATGATTCATGTGACGGACACAGCATACAACTTGATCATAAGTACAAGAGCTCATTGAATAATAGTAAAAACAGAGTATATAAATTGCAATACAATATAGTACAAGGTCAATTAAGCTGCAGCCCGCATCTTCAAGCCAACCTACAAGTAATGGAAAGAGGGCTTTAAACCCGACTCTCGCCTACATACTAAAGAGAATCATCCTCAGAGTCCATACCACCAACACCACCTTCTGCTTCAATCACTAGTGCAATGTGCCTACCTGGAGCTCTCTTAAATTCCCTCAATGAGCCTCAAGTGTGGGTGAACCTTCAACAATTTTTCATCCCGAGCCTGCTTAAGCTGATTTCTCTTTTTGTTGTGAATGAAATCATACTCAAAAATTCCTCTCACAAGAGCTTGAGGAGGACACCAAATCAAGGACTTTAATTGCAAAAGTTTGTAACTGAGGAGTGCTGGGACCATGACTTTTCCACCAAAAAACTCCTGACTTAGACTCTGCTTCCTTGTCAACCTTAGGGCTGTTAAAGTCGAAACCCCCCCTACCCTTGTACTGCTCATACTGCTCTCTAATAGTATCCTGCTCCTCCACATCAGGAACCACCTTAACAAGACTAGAGTACCACCCCTTTATAACCTCCTCATTAGTGTGCTGCTCATGATCCTGGAAGAGATGGTGCAGCATATACCCAGCAGCATGCAAAGGTGAATGGAAAACATCCTAACCTGACCTTGACAATCTCCACCAACCTGTCAAGCTGCTCCTCATCAAAGTCCTCATACAGCACCTTGATGAAGTCGTGTAACTCCGCCATAGCGTTGTACACAGGACCCATGGCAGCTTGGTTCCCATCTGGCATCAACTCCTCGGAGAAGCTTCACCAACCTCTCGGTCACCTTTAGCAACACCTTCGTCTTCTCCCATAAATCTTCATCACCAACAACTGCCATTGCAGCTAGACAGTCCTTCTTCTGTGCTGAAGTGAGGCCCCTCACATGTTCCTTCTATCTCGCAGCAACATTACCTGCAAAGATTGCTTCACCTCCAAGGAGCATAAAAAGCAAAGTAATAGTATGAATGCAGTGTACAGGCTTATAACAATCATGAAAAACACTGTACATAAACCATACAAAGCCCCATAGCATTACAAAAAACAGCCACAGATACAGCCATAGCAAAGTCCAATAACATCACTGATAACAACTCCAACAGACATCCATAACAACCAATAGTAGCACTACAAAAACAGCCATGACCAGTTCGCATAGCAGCACTAACTACTGGAACAAAAATAGCTATATTAGGAGCAATAAGAGGAATAAAAAAGCCATCGCAAGGACAATCAGCAGCAATATAAGCAGCCCAAAAAAAGCCCATAAAACATCCTTGCAGCATACCAAAACAACAATAGATGCAGCCATAACAGCCCCACACAAGCACTAATAAGAGACAAATAGCATAGTCCCATAGCAGTTGAAAAAAGAGATGCAAAAAATGCCAAAACAGGAGAAACCAGCAGCAATAACAATAACCCCTAAACAACTTCATAACACAGCCTCTAGTAGTGGCAAAAGCAGGAACAGGTGCAGCCACCACACAGCCCCACACATGCACTAATAAAAGTCAAATAGCATAGCTCCAATAGCAGCTGGAAAAAAGATGTGTCATGATTTATTGAGTCGAGGTTGACATACAAAACCAAGCTCCACTTGTGTGAACCACCAACCTAGGATGACCGATTTTGCATTGACCTTACGCATTTGTATGTCGACCTTTTCTAGATCTCCAAGTCACCAAAGTGTAGCGCGTCAAAGCATCTTCCGACTGGCACAGGTTTCGCGTCATTGGTCAAGTATCGAGCGAGATATTTGCGATCTAGTCCGCGTCACCTACCAGCCCCTAGCGGAACTTTCCCAAGGGCCAACTTGTGACTCAATGTCCCCAAAGGTGACATTGTTGGCTCTTCGTGATCCCAAGGACCCCTAGCTTTGTACGCACGAATCCGCGAGCCCTTTTGACTACATAAGTCTTGCATTTCCATAGTATAAGCCCATCATTGAGGCTATAACTTGGTGACTGCATCACCTACTCCTAGAGGAAGCTTCCTCAAGTTCCAGATTCACTTTTGAGGCGCTATCTAGGTAGAATCACCCAAGGTAAGCTCCACCAATGAGAGACACATAGCATATTCTACGTGCTTTGCTTTAATTGGTTTGACTTATGCTTAGCCTATAGGAGTGCTAGTACATGCCTTGTACACATTAGTGGACAAAGAAGAGCCTCCTAGAGTGACTAGATGCATTGGATCCGCCGCATACCACGCCGGATTTTGAGGAGTAAAAGTGCTAGAGATATCCCTAGAGAGACATCTTTTTAGAAATCCCATTATGCCAAGTGTAAGTAGCAGAGATTATCAGTAAAGCTTACACTTTTATCTCTTGTGTTTTCAAGACCACTTAGTCACTCTCTTGTGAAGAGCAAGCCCTCCTGGCTTCTAGTCACTTGAAGAACTTCACAAGTGGTGAGCAAAGTCACACCTTAAACCCTTGCAGAGGGCTACTCTTGAAGATCTTAATGTGCTTCCAGTGAACTTTTGGGCCATACTTCATTAGTTGTATTCCTACCAGTTTACAGTTTTGAGGTGCTCACTCTGGAGAGTACACACTTTTGAGACTTGACTCCCTTTTTGGCTATATGGCCACATGTATTATAGACTTCATTGCAGCAAAGTGTAATGAATCAGTATATTGGTTAATATAATATTCATTTAAGTAATAAAGTTAAATAAGTTCAGCCTGCTGAACTTTAGTTAATATCGAGTCTGCTTGACTTTATTAAATCATCAGTTTAATGACTCAGCCGGAAGCAGCAGGCTGAAGTCAACTTAGGTCAGCTTGCTGACAAATTTTTTGACAGTCAGCTGACTTCCGTAGTCGGTCGCAGCGAACTGCCTAGATATGCATTCAAGTGTGGTGTGCTAGATGAATGGCCAGATGACATCCTTAGGATGGATGGCGATTCGGGATGATGGGAGATGGCGGTGGATTTGGTTAACCGAGGTCCTACCAACGTGGTTAACTCCCGGGTAGGAGGTGCCATCGCACTCGCCATTGAACAGTAAACTCATTCCATGTACATATGCTAGGCATTGCTCTTGAGTTCGGCATTTGAAAACGAGGCCAACTCTCTTGTACAGCTTACTGAGAGAGATCTGAATCCAAGGCGAGAAGCCATTGATACGCACTGTCTTCTAACCTTGCTTATGTAAGAGTTTACTGATTTGCATTATTGATGCTAGTTTACTCGCATTTGACTTACGAGTATTATTCACTGCTAGTGTGTTGTCCTTTGCCGTTTAACCAGTTAACGAAAAATACGATAAAGATTACTTGCTGATGTAAAGATCTTTATTAATTGTTAATTGCCTATTTGGTAAGTCGATTCATTTCAGTGGTATCGGAGTGGTTATCACAGTCTTCTTTGTATGGTAAGGACAAGGTCTCAAATTAGCAACTCCCGAGACATGGAGAACCAAGATAACGAGAATGTCGAAAACCAGGCGGAAAGCCATGTAGCGGGAACCCGTACCTATTCTGAAGCAGTGGCAAATACTGCAGCTAGAGAGGCTGCAGATGAGGCAGCTGCTATTGCCACAGTCGCAGCACAGCAAGCTGAGGAGGAGAGAGCCAGATTAGAAGCTGAACAAGTAGCAAAGGCCGCTGAAGATACAGAAAGGAGGGAAGGACAGCCAGCTGACGAGCGCACTGTTGAAGAACTTATGGCATCAAGGGCCAATGTTCTGAACCCACCTCCTGCTGTACAACTCAATGTACCCCTAGGTCAAATACGTGACCGGCTGAATGCGGCAGGAATTGCTGCTGCAGGAGCAAGAGGGACTGTTGAGGACACTACTCAGCGAGTAGATGCCAATGCTGCTGCTGCATTTGCTAGTCTACCACCCCAGAGTGTAGACTTGGGAGCATTGTTCGTTCAAATGCAGTCGCAAATGGCGACCATGTATCAGTCCCAACAGGAGGACAAACGAATCATAATGTCTCTATAGCGGGACAGAGACCAACTGGGGTCTCAAACCACTAGTGGTGGTGGCCAAGGGCCTAGTATGCCCAAGCCGAAACCCCCCCAGGAATATGATCCTGAGGGAAACAGAAAATATTACCTGATCAAGTTTCTCGCGGATGTTGAGCAGTGGCTGGAGAACTACCCAGAACTGCAAGATTACGAGAAGGTCAGGCACACCGGTGCGCTACTGAAAGGCAGTGCCGCAGACTGGTGGCTTTACTGGAAGGGAGAGCGTAAGGCTCGGCAACTTGGTGACCCTACGTGGGTAGAGTTTGTCGAGAAGTTGCATGAGAAGTTTGATGTCATCAACCAGCAGGAGAAAGCTATCTATGCAATGATCTCCTTAACACTGAAGCAGACCACTTCAGTTGCTGAGTTTGCTCAAAAGTTCCAGGAGAACATGATGAAACAGCCTGATTTGCCAGAACGGTATAGGATAGCATACTTCAGGTATGGCTTGAAATCCGAGGTCTCTGGTCATTTTGCTGAGAAAAAGTATGAGAAACTGGCTGACTTGATCCAGGATGCTGACGCCTGGGATCAGCAGCAGTTCAATCACAAGCGCCAAAGTAATGCTTTGGTGTCTAAGATTGTCAAAAAGTCCCACGGTTCCTACAATGCAATTGAAGGAGACCAGGCTGCGGATGATTAGGGTGATGGATATGAGTATGAGTATAATGCCATACAGTCTAGAGGTAGAGGTGGTTTCCCTCAAGGTGGCTATGGAAGAGGTGGTGGTAGGACTAAGCCGAGACCAGCCTCAGCAAAATCTGTTTGCTTCCATTGCCAGCAGCCAGGTCACTTCAGAGAGCAGTGTCCAGACAAGCACCTCCCAAAAGTTGAGAGAAAAGACCAGCCTTTAAAAGACAACAACAGTCAGTAATCCAGTCTACTGACTGTGAGGATGCTAGAGATAGTGAGTCGTCACTAGCTGCCCTCGTAGCAGGTATTATGGATCCTGCTGAACTGGATTCAATATGCATGCCTGACAACCAGATAGAGGAGACCATCAGCATCATAGACATCCAAAGAGTGCACACTCTGGATGCTCTTGTTCCACCTGATGTCCAACATTTCTTTGCTACGTCAGGAGAACAATGCGAAAGTCAGGAAAAGATAGTCCCCCCTATCCTACTGCATTGCATGATTACAGGTAGGAAGGTCAGGGCATTTGTTGACGGAGGGGCGTCACATACTTTTATCCACAAGGACTTAGTTAAGCGGCTAAGGCTGCCTACTGTCACCCAAGGGAATAGAAAAATATTCCTTGGAGATGCCTCAAGTATCCCGGGAGGAGTTATAACCAAGCCTATTGAGGTCCAGTTAGGTTCTGGCATTGCAGTTCTAACTGAAACGCTTACATTTGAGGTACTCAACACTGGCTTTTATGATCTCGTGCTAGGCAGGTCCTGGCTTAATAGACATCAAGCTGAAGTGTGTTGGAGCAGAGGTACAGTTAAAGTGAGAGGAGCCAGTGATGGGCAGACTGACTTGGCACCCACCAGTGCTCTTCCTCTTGTCCTGTGTGGATGGCAAATGAAGGAAAAGAAGAGGCTTCCAGAAGGATGCAAGTTGCTGTATGCAATGGAGTTCGTCAAAAGCTGGAACCAGAAGGAAGACAGAATGTTCTGTCTGCTGCTAAGAGAGGTACCTCCTCAACCTGAAGAAGTGGTTGAGAAAAAGGTAAGCCCTTCGGAGAACCCTACTGCTGCGAAAATTATTGCTCAGTACACGGATGTATTTAATATGCCTCCAGGACTACCCCCTAAGCGGGAAGTAGATCATAGGATTGATTTATTACCTGGGAGTCAGCCACCCTGGCAACGCACTTATGGCTTGTCTTATGTGGAGAGCGAGGAGTTGAAAACACAGATTGCAGAGCTTGAGGAAAATGGTTATATTTCTCCCAGTAAATCACCTTACGGCGCACCCATCCTATTTGTTAAGAAAAAGGATGGCAGTATGCGGATGTGTGTGGATTACAGAGCTCTGAACAGAATTACGGTAAAGAACAAGTATGCCTTACCCAGAATCCAGGACTTGCTTAATACCCTGTCTGGTGCTAAGGTGTTCAGTAAGATAGATCTCAAGAGTGGTTATCATCAAATTAGATTGCTGAAGGGGATGAACACAAGACTGTCTTCCGCACACGCTATGGACACTATGAGTTCAACGTGATGCCATTTGGACTGACTAATGCTCCTGCTACCTTCATGGGTGCTATGAATGACATTTTCAGACCTTATTTGGATAAGTTTGTGCAAGTTTTCCTGGATGATATTTTAATTTTCTCTAAAGATAAAGCTCAGCACATTGAACACTTAAAGACTGTCCTGGACACTCTGAGGAAGAATCACTTACATGCTAAAATGAGCAAGTGTGATTTCTTTAAGGAAAGTATTGAATTCTTAGGCCACGTTGTCAGTAAAGAGGGCATCAGTGTGGATCCTAAGAAAGTCCAGACCATAAGGGACTGGCTAGTACCACAGTCTGTCTCTGAAGTTAGATCCTTCCTCGGGTTGGCTAACTACTATAGGAGATTTATTGAGAATTATTCCACAAAGGCCAGTAAACTGACTGACCTTACTAAGAAAGACATCGGGTATGTGTGGGGGGAAGAGCAGCAGGCTGCCTTCCAGACCCTTAAAGATGCCCTTTGTTCTGCCCCAGTGCTAGCCGTGTATGACCCCAGCAAACCGGTGCAGGTGGTTACTGATGCCTCTGACTTTGCCATGGGTGCTATTTTGTTGCAGCCTGCTGACAAAACCACAAAGGATGGTAAGGTACGGCAGGAGTGGCATCCTGTGTTGTATGAGTCTATGAAATTTAATCCAGCGGAGATTAATTACTCAGTGCATGATAAAGAGCTGCTAGCTATCATTCATGTACTCAAACAGTGGAGAGCATACTTACATGGTAAAGCTTTTAAGGTGATTACAGATCATCTAGCTCTGACCCACTTTCAGAAGAAGTCCAAGCTGTCGAGGAGGGAGAACCGCTGGAGCCAGATGCTGGAGCAGTTCCAAGTCCAGATCGACTACAAACCAGGGAAGTTGAATCCTGCTGATGCACTCTCTAGAAGACCTGACTTGCAAAAAAGGAACTTTAGTCAGCATGCTGTAGATAAAGTCCTGTGTGCACTCACCTCACTAAAGGTGAAAATGTCCTTCCTTGAACAACTTAGGAAAGCCTACCTTTCTGACCCAACATTTGAGCCCAGCCCCACTACTGGTGTGTGTCGTGCTACTGCACTCGAATATAAGCTCAAGAGAGGGGTCTGGGTGACTGATGGGCAGACTGAAAGAACTAACCGAGTTTTGCAGGAGGTGTTGAGAGCATATATTAACCAAAAACAAGATAATTGGGATGACCTGTTGCCTCAAATTCAGTTTGCGGTCAACAGTGCGGTGCACGCGTTAACGAGCAAGACTCCTTTTGAACTCAGCCTGGGTAGAGTCCCTAAGTCTCCTTTAGATGTGCTAGGGGAATCTTTAACTGACCCTCAAGGGATTGACAACCCGGTCTCCCTCCAATTAACTCAGGAGTTTGCTGACACCCTGTCAGAAGTCCAACGAAACCTGCACAAGGCCCAAGAAAACCAACAAAAATACGCTAATCAACACCGTCGGGAACTGACGTTTTCCAAGGGGGACTTAGTGAAACTGCATTCTCAGCACCTGTACCTCCCTGGTGTGGTCAAGAAAAAGCTTGGCCCTGTTTGGGTCGGTCCATATTCGGTGGTCCGTCGTGTCGGTCAGAATGCTTACAAACTGAACATGTCAGCGGACTACAAGGGTCACCCGGTCTTTAATGTCTCCTTCCTGGAACCATACATCAAAGGTGATACACTGTTCACAGGTCGGTTACCTGTCCAACCGGGACCGGTCCCCGCTGTCCGGGACGGCGACCCTGAGGAATATGAGGTCGATGAGATTTTAGACGCTCGCTCGGTCCGTCGATCGTCTAAATATGTCATGAAGTACCTCATCCGATGGAAGGGTTACAATGCCTCTGGGGACACTTGGGAATTTAAAGACCAGCTGACCAATGCCAAAGGGGCGTTGAAACGGTTCCACCTTCGGGCGGCTGGGGCACCGCCCTAACTGTCCCTTCAGTAGACATGGGAAGGTGACAGGAGGGCTTGTCTCCATATAAGTGGAGGGGGATGTGACAGTTAGTGACAGTTGTGACAGGCAGCCCACCTTTAAAATTAAGTTGGAGGGAGTGGTATTCTCTGATCACCATATTACACACTCAACCTGCGCTCACACTCACTTGCTCTCTAACTCAATTTTCCCTTATATTCAATCACACCAAATACTCCACACTAGGAACTCTCCCGATCGCGTTCCTCTTCATCAAGGGCACTCCGTAGCGGCAAAATATCATGACTTCACTAACTGCATTGTGTTTATGATTGAGCAGGATGACTCAAAAGTCGGAACTCAAGAGGAAGAGAAGGGCGGAAGAGGCACATGCAAAATACTTGCAATTCCGTGGAGACATCGAATCATCTTCCATCTCCGCTCGGGAATCACAACGACTCCAACAACAGCGGGAGGCACAGAAGAAGAAGGAGGAGGAGGAACAGGCCAGACTGAGGCAGGAAGAAATGGACAGAAAAGCTGCAGAGGAGGCCAAGAAAGCAGAGGAGGAGAGGCAAGCTGAGGAGAAGCGGAAGCAGCAGGCTGAAGAAGAAGAACAGAGGAGAATCAGCAGCTACCGCTACACAGTGCTGGGCAAGGGCTTTGATCTACTGGAGGAGGCCTTCAAGTATGCCCAGAGAAGTCGCAGTGAGTCGCAGAAGGAAATCCTCCAGAGGGAAGGGGAGACATCCGAAAACTTTGACAAGTATATAGAGGTCAGCACGGGGCTCCTCCTCTACCATGATTACGCCAGGATGGTAGGATATACGGTCAGAGAGGCCAAGGCCATGGCCCAGGTGAACGAAGCAGGGGCTGTCTCGATTCCTGGTATCTGGGGGGAAGATAGGGTCATCAGGATGATCCCCATGGACGCGGACAGCTTCAAGGACTCAACACCCCATAACAGGTTCAAAGCTATGTATAATGAGGTGGAGAGAAGAAGCTGGGAATTCTTGGCCAGGGAAACCAGTCAGCTGGACTTTGCAGGGCACTGGTACCCTTGTACTCTTAAGAGGACAGACCCTGCCTTCTTTCGAAAGCCCACCGATTGGCGGTGGATGACCATCAACATGAGGGACCAGCAGAATGACAGGGCGACGGATGAGGATTTCCTGACAGACCTAAAGGGGAACATAGTATTGCCCCCTCACATTGCGGCTTGGGACCCAAGATTGGATGGAGTCAGAGACTGCATGAGCCAGGAGATGCAGGGGGACAGAAGCAGGGCCCAAAAGTCATTTTCCAAAGGGAAGCACGCTCATGCCAAATGGGCAAGCAAGCAGGGGGGAAAGGACCTCTATGCGGTCCGAACTCAGCAGCCCCCACCAGCACCCAAAAGGGGAAGGTCAGTAGGATATTCTTTTTCTCGGGAAGAGCTGGAGCAGCTGACAGAAGAGACTTCAGAAGTCTCAGAGGAACCCGGGGACGGCGAGGAGGAGGAGTCGGAGGAAGACGAGGAGGAAGACGAGGAGGAAGACACTAGCCCCGCCGTGATCCTGACACCTGCCACATCCCCTGTAAGGGAGAAGACGGGGTTGGCCCCGCAGCAACTCGCTCAAGAGGAGGATATCACTTGGCTTGGGACTGCCAGAGGACAGACTCCATCTCCAGGCAAGGAGACCCAGTCAGACAGGGCAGACAGGAGGGCTGCTCGAGAGATAGCCAAAGGCCTGCCAGCATCTCCCTCGCAAAGAGGGCATGTACCCTTGGCTCATGTCATGCAACATCCTTCTGGGATACTGGTATACGTACCTGTCAGTTTGAGGGCTGCCCAGGAGAGACTGCCTCCCTTCAATTTCAGACTGTGCAGGAGGAAACAGCCCAGTTACTGCGTTCTCCGCCGGGTACTTACACGGAACCTCCCTCTCTGACAGGCTTCAGAAGACCCCAAGACAGGAGGAGGTCTGGCTCCCCTGAGTATAGGGCCTCAGGGACATCTCCCTCCTAATGGCAGTAGGCTGGGGACGGAAGGGACAGCACGCTGTTATTAGTGTTAGTGCTATCGAGGCGACAACATGATAAGTTGGAGGGATTGTAATGAATCAGTATATTGGTTAATATAATATTCATTTAAGTAATAAAGTTAAATAAGTTCAGCCTGCTGAACTTTAGTTAATATCGAGTCTGCTGGACTTTATTAAATCATCAGTTTAATGACTCAGCCGGAAGCAGCAGGCTGAAGTCAACTTAGGTCAGCTTGCTGACAAATTCTTTGACAGTCAGCTGACTTCCGTAGTCGGTCGCAGCGAACTGCCTAGATATGCATCTCAGTGTGGTGTGCTAGATGAATGGCCAGATGACATCCTTAGGATGGATGGCAATGCGGGATGATGGGAGATGGCGGTGGATTTGGTTAACCGAGGTCCTACCAACGTGGTTAACTCCCGGGTAGGCGGTGCCATCGCACTGGCCGTTGAACAGTAAACTCATTCCATGTACATATGCTAGGCATTGCTCTCGAGTTCGGCATTCGGAAACGAGGCCAACTCTCTTGTACAGCTTACTGAGAGAGATCTGAATCCAAGGCGAGAAGCCATTGATACGCACTGTCTTCTAACCTTGCTTATGTATGAGTTTACAGATTTGCATTATTGATGCTAGTTTACTCGCATTTGACTTACGAGTATTATTCACTGCTAGTGTGTTGTCCTTTGCCGTTTAACTAGTTAACAAAAAATACCATAAAGATTACTTGCTGATATAAAGATCTTTATTAATTGTTAATCGCCTATTTGGTAAGTCGATTTGTTTCACAAAGCCTGCTCACTTATGATGTCTTGCCTACACCTATGTTGCGCACTCGACCTCGTAACGCACGACAGATGCAAAAAATGCCAAAATAGAAGAAATCAGCAGCAATAAAAAATAGCCTCCAAACAATCCGTTAACACAGTCTTCAACAGCGGCAAAAGCAGGAACAGCCGCAGCCTTAACACAGCCCCACACATGCACTTATAAAGGACAAGTAGCACACATGACATAGCCCCATATTAGCTGAAAAAACATGGGCCAAAACAACAGAAACTGTGGCAACAAAAACACCTCCCAAACAACTCTATAACACAGCTCCCGGCAGCAGCAAAACCAGGAACAGATGCAGCCATAACACAGCCCCGCACATGCACTAATAAAAGAAAAATAGCAGACGTAACGTAGCCCCATATCAGCACCAAAACAGCAACAAAAATATCCATAGTACAGCCCAACAGCAGCAAAAAATCATGAACAGATGCAGCTTAATCCAGCCCTGCTCAAGCACTAACATAACAAAAAGAAACAGCCACACGATAACCCCATAGCAGCAGTAAAAAGATCCAAAAATGAGTCCATGATATCTCCACAGCAATATAAATACCAAGAACAGATGCCAAATTAATCCAGAGCATAATATAACAAATGAAAAAGAAAAAACAGCCACACGATAGCCCCATAGCAACAATAAGAGTAACAACAAATGCCACAGCAAGGTCCAAATGCAACACTATAAAGAGCCAAAAAAACAAGTCCGTAAATATGCCCCACACCAGCAGCAAAACCAGGAACAATGCAGCCATAAGCAACCCGACACAAGCAACAATAAAACAGAAGAAATCAGCCATATAATAGCCCAATAGTGAAACCAAAACAGCAACAATAACATCCATAGTACAGGTCCACGGCGGTAGATAGACCAAGAACAGCTGCAGGCATAAACCAGCCCCGCACAAGCATTAAAGAAAGAGAAAAAAGCAGCCACGAGATAGGCCCATAACAGCAGTGAAATGAGGCCCATAGCAGCAATACATGTTACCCAAATACCAGCACAAAAGTCCACCCAAAACGCACCACCTATAGAGCTATGAAGAGCATAACAACACCCTTAAAAGTCCCTTGGATGATGGCATTACCTCAAAAAGACGCCCTAGCATGATGATGCTTCTCAGAAACCGACTGTGACACCACATCTTTAGTTCCAAAGATGACTCTTTGCGGAAAAGTGCAAGAGGCTTGTGGTGGTTGCGGATGTACACAACCACTTGCTTACCTCTGTCCACCAAATCTTTTGATCCAAGCTTCCTTGGCCATGTCTTCTAAGAGAAGATCCACACCATGAGCTGTGCACGCAGTCTATGTAATGTGTGGACACTCCACTTTGATGAGTTTGCCTGCAACACATGAAAATGAGCAATAATAGTAATAAGCATTACGATATGACCAATTGCAATCATGGCGTACAACCATATTGTAAAGCTAAATTGCAATAATAACCCGACTATGAATATGCACTACAATTGTTACAAGCACTCAAGCAATGACTTTATTGGCTAATGTAACATGGCTAGCAGGCTGAAACGTTATAGCCACTTTCGGCTGGCACCTGAAAGTATAGAGCGGCTCAATATATGCAACAGCCTGCAGCTACAAATGTATACCAGCCAGCAGCTAAATATGTGTACCAACAAGCAGCTAAGAAAATAGACCATCCAGCAGCTGGAAAATATACAGCAGGCAGCAGCTAAAGATGTATACCAGCCAGCAGCTAAAAAAATAGACCATCCAGCAGCAAAAATATATACAGCAGGCAGCAGCTAAAAATGTATATGGTAGCCAGCAGCTTAAAAGTATACCATCCAGCAGCCAAAAATATACAACAGGCAGCAACTAAAGATGTACAGCAGGCAGCAGCACAAAAAAATAGAGCAGGCAGTAGCTACAAATGTATAGCAACCAGCAGGTGCATACAATGAGCAGAGTACCGTAGAAACGATTGCAATAGCAAAAAAAATATAGTGGTGCAAATTAATGAAGCATATTTACATGTACAAATGATGAGAATTGAGTAGAGGTACTATACCTGCAGCTTTGCACACAGCTGCTGAATCAATTCAGACTTGAAGAATGTTTTTTGCACGGAATTGATCAATTACCTCGCAAAACAAGGAAGCAAGGTAGGCAGCACTCTTGGTCATTAAGGAAGACCTCGCCGTCGGGAGAAGCAGCTATTAAGTTGATAATGGGCCTCTTTGTGTGGTCAGTCCACCCATCAGACGTGACCGTGAACTTGTTGACTCCAGCCCTCTGGATGAATTGCGCCACTTGCTTATCTGTAATAGCAACTTCTTTGTCCAGCAGAACAATTCTCAAGCAGCCAACCTTAGGAGGCATTTACCCAAGGCCAGCCTTTGCGACAACTCTAAATGCCTTTGAATAAAATAAGCTATTGGCAACATTGAACGCCAATGCATTGTCAAAGAAAAATCTTGCTATGTCTTGATCAGCAAATTTTCTATAACTAACATTGAAAGCTGCCTCCAAAGTAGTTTTTTGACTACCACCACCCTAACTCAATGAATCTGAAGCATTGCCATGCTCATCAGCTACGACACCAAGCATGGCAAATTTGTGGCTCAATTCCCTAATGCGGCGCAACTCATCTTCATTCTTATGCTTCAGGATCTTCTTCACATCATCCTCATGCACGACCCTAGCCATGTGCTCAGCGACATCTTGGTCCACCTTGGGGCATATTGCGATGCCTTGACCCCCAATCTAAGACAAATGCAGGCAAACTCTAGTGCATGCTCGAAACGTCGTAAAATCATAGACCTTGTACCTACTCTGCCGTGCATAAAACCCTTGGAGTCAAGTATGAAGGTAACATACTGCCACTTTGAGCGCTCCCCATTAGAGAACGCGGATGCAGAATGTTTCTATGACAAATAAATACACAAAAAAAAGTAAGGGAATCACTCTCCACAAATGATTACATACAAAAATAAATAGCAGAACAAGCTAGCAGACAGCAATAAACAAACACAAGTGAGAACGAGAACTATGAGACAACATTAAATAGGAAGCAATAGGAAAGTAAAACAGCCAGGGAAATAAACAGAAAGCTTGAATAGCAGGCAGCAAGAGATGGAAAAGGGAATACAGCAGCAGCCAGCATGGAGCAAGAAGACTTGAAGACGAGCAAAAGTAAACATAATAAACAATAGAGAGGTCATTGAAAGTACACACAAATAATAGCTGGCAATGAAGACTGCCAGAAGAGCAGAAGGGAACATATAAAATAGAAATAAAATGGTATCTGTCAGCATACATAAGAATGAGAAGAAACAAGAAGTACATTCTGCCAGAGGACGGACAGCAAACAATTAGACAGCAGACAAGAGAAAGCAAGACAACAGCCAGCTAGACAGTTAGCAAACAACAATATACAAGGCAAAAAAATAAGGACACTGCAGGCAAACAATGATAGCTCTTTAGCGAGCTGCACTAGAGAAGATGAAAAAAAAAAAAGACAGCAGCCCGCATGTAGCAATAAGACTTGCAGCAATAAGAACAATCATCAATGAGCAAGAGCACAAATAGCCCCACAAGATGAAAGAAGACAATGTTGTTTTATAAATGGCGCATTAGAATGCGTGCCTCGCTTACATTTGTTATTCAAATTGCTGCCTTCCTTGACGCTTGAACCTCCTCCACCTCCAAAAGTGGCTCTTCATCTTTCTGTGAGTCCATAAAGAGGGAGTCCCCACGGCCATCATCACTAATGCCCTAACTTAAAATACTAAGAGAAAATTGAGCAACATTGGCAATAATGGAGGCTGTCTGAGAAATCGTGAATGCAATTAGCAGCGATACTGTGAAGTTGTATCAGTGAAGCAACTGGTGACGAAGCTGCATGGTGCTACTTAATTTGAAGCGTTCCTGTGTAGTAGATTGACGTAGGTCATCGTAAGGTGATCCCAAATCTCGACAAGTATACGCGTTAAAACTCTACGGTTCCCCCGTCAGCTACTTCTCGCATAATCAACGATGACTAGACATATTGGCACGTTTTCTTTGGTCAGGTTGTCAAAGCGAACAAATGTTTTACTTCCTACATGCGTGATTGTCTTATTTGCCGATTTCTTTGCCGACAAACGTATTTAGCACGTTATATGCCAATGGAACACGTAATACGTGTGTACGTCCGCGTTATACGTTTACGCCAAAAACGTATCCCATAGCTAGGCCCACAACTTATGAGTTGTAAATGAGAGAAGGGTGATAGGATTGAAAACTAGGCAATACTAGGCAGCCGAGCAGCTAGGGAGCATTCATCATTGAGCAAAAAGGGAGCTATGAGAACCCCCCCCCAGCTGCGAGCAAGGGGACAAGAGCGCAGCTGAATGTGGAGGAGCCAAAATAAAATCTTTGGGGACGATGGAAGAAAGGACTGCCTCTGGAGAGCCAAGAAAGTAGAACCTGGGGGGCAAGTACTCCAAATGGTAAACGTGGCAAACGGACACAGGATAGGAGTCCATGACCAAAAAGAGATGAGGCGACACGGCCGAACGAGAGCCGCTGGGAGAGGGCCACTTGGTGGGGACGCGGGCGTCCTTCAAGAAGCTTCCGCGGAGAGCATCGGCGATAGCAGCCGTGAGCCTTGGGGGTGGAAGACTACGCAAATTGGTGAGCAAGAATTGTTCCCACCATGTAACGGAGGAAGGACCTGCAACGGCAAGGAAACACAAAGGATAATATAAAGGAAAATAGAACACGGAGCGTACGAAGGGGAGAGGAAGTAATGAGAGGGTCCTACGCTACAGGGGTTGGCCTACACAAAGGGCAGAACCAATCACCTCAGGCACTTGGGACAAGGGAGGAGTGAGACACGCCTTATGCCAACCAGAGTTGGATGCATCGCATAAAAGCATAGATGCAAGACAACAAGTCAAGCCACACGCTTTGCAAGGGTGGTTTGCAGAAACAGTGGCGTGCAATGGGTTAATTTCATTACGAATATTAGGCAAATGACAAGGAGCAAAAATCTTCATGTTCTCGCAGATGGTATGTCCATTAGAGCCCTCAAGGGTGAGAACACCATTTGGACTAATGGTATGCACACAGAGAATGACAGGCCCTCACACTGACATCAAGAGTATTTGCATCTTGCATTGCAAATAAACAAAGTCACCCACGTCAAACTTTACCTTGCAAGGTTTGTAGACCCCACTCCTCAAACGGGCATAGCGAAGGGTGTCACGATGTTGTACAGCGAGCAAGTTACTCATATAAAGAGGCATGTGCTTAAGAAAGAGGTTGGCATGCTCATCAAGGTGAGACAGGAGGACGTCGCGGTCATCCATGTGACAAGGGACAATAGTGACGCCACGACGAATGGCCAAGGGCAAGAGGGGCTCACGACCGTACAAAAGGAAGTAAGGGGAATAGGTACAAAGGGAAGCTTGAATACTGAAATTGTACATCATATCCAACCACAAGATCTGAATGTCCCCATCGGACACATCATGAGTCAATGCATACTTCTTTAAGCTTTGTTTAACCGTTTGTACAATACGTTATGCAAGACCATCGGCTTGAGGGTGGTCACGGGAGGTGGTGCGGTGGTCCATAAAAGACTTCTCAAGCAACTCACTCAAATCCCCTTGGAATTCAGACCCGCGATCAATGAGGACCTCAGCGCAAGCCCCATATACCACACTTGGAAAGGAGGAGGGGTCTCGCAAAAGTTAAAGACCATTGATAGAATAATGCACGGAGGGAGAGTGGGTGAAGGATGGACGGAAGGGCATTAAAAGTGCTCTTAACACGGTCACAGGACACGCAAGTGCGAACTAAATCACCGACTTGACTGACCAAGCCGTCCCACCATTACTCAGTTTGCAAAAGACTGCTAGTACGCTTCACACCAAAATGCCCCGACTCTTCATGAATTTTACAAATGAGCGGACCACGATTGGCAAGGGGAGGGACGACTTGGGTGTAATGCAGGAAGATGCGTAACAAAATGCCTCCGTGCCAATGGTAATGCTTGCGATTATGCAAGACACGGTCACGTTTACGTGGGGAGGGGGGTACGCACGCGGCACCTGGTTTGGGTGCGCAAGGACTCAAGTGCAATGGGGTCAGACCAGATATCGGGTGAGACGTACTCGAGGAAGACAAAGGCCCGACTCAACAACGTGTGCACTGGTGTGAGAAGGGAAGAATCCCAAGTAGTAAGTGGCATGCCATGGAGGTAAAATGTGCTCCTGCTGTTTAGAAGCAAAACGAGCTCCAGTGAGATCGACATCAGAACGGTCGGGGTTCCTACTTAGCCCATCCGCATCTTGATTGCGCAACCCGGCTTTGCGTTCAATAGTGGGATCATATTCTTGTGAAATGAGGGCCTAACGTGGGTGCTTATTGTGAGTTTTTGGTTTGTCATTAGCCACTCTAAAGCCTAGCAATCAATGATAAGCGTAAAGCGTGCATCATAAAGATACGTGCGGAAATGTACGACTGCCCAAATTGCGGCCAAACACTCATTTTCATACGAAATGTAATTACGTTCAGACAAATTATTACTATAACTGGCATACGCAACCATATACTCATGACCCTCCTCATCAAACACGGCACCCAACCCCAGGTGGCTCTAGTCAGTGTGAAGGGAAAAAGGCTTATTGCAGTTTGGTCGACGGAGGATGGGGGCGAAGGAAATACGTTCCTTAATTTTCTCAAAAGCTTCTTGCCGTTCACTAGTCCATTCCCAAGGCACATTCTTTTTAAGGAGTTCATTTAGAGTTGCAGCAATGGCGCTGAAATTATGACAGAATCGGCGATAATACCTGGTAATCCCCATGAAAGCCCTTAACCTAGACACGTCAGTGGGGTCTGGCAACCAACGGATGGCCTCGACCTTGACTTGCTTGGGGTGGAGCCCCCGTGGAACTTTATGATGACCTTGGTATGGTACAGAGAGGGTGGCTACCTTGCATCTACCAGGGTGACACTTCAAACCTGCAGCCTTTAGACTGCAACACTTGTTCCACAAGGACTAAGTGTTTGTCCACATTCCTACTGAAGATGAGGATGTCGTCAATATAACACCGTGCGAAGGGCAACCCACTAAGGACTCGGTCCATGATACGCTAGAACCAAGCGGGCGCGTTCTTGAACCCAAAAGGCATGACCTTCCATTGGTACAATCGACGATTACCCCAAAAATAAAAATTGTGTTTATTCTTAGGATCAATGAGGATTTGATTAAACCCCTGTCGTAGGTCAAAGACGCTGAACACGCTAGCATCCTCTAGCACATCAAAAATGTCCTCGGGCACAAGCATAGGGTAGCGGTCTAATTTAGTGATGGCATTTAGTTCTTGATAGACCCCACACATACGTTTCTCAGTGTAACTTCCCATGGAATCCTTCTTAGCAAGCATGACAATCGGAGCTAAAAAGTCCGACATGGATTCTTCAATCATTCCAGTTTTTAATAACTCTGTGATTTTCTCCCCTATGATATCGTGTTCAACCTTAGCGTGGCTGTAATCCCGCTTAAACACGGGTTCATTGGTATTAAGGTCAATTGTGAGCTGTGATATAGTACAGACTCCCAAGTCCATGATTGAACGAACAAAACATCCATTGTTGTAATCTAACATACGAGTGAATTTAAGCGCTTCCTCCTTAATTAACTATTTACCCATGCAGATCCCACTCATTCTCAGATTCAGATGTGGAAGGAGTTAATGAGGAGTTTACAGACTGTCACTCCTATATCGGGCTGGAAGGAGGAGCTATAAAATCATACGGAACCCCCCCCCTGCTGAAAGCGTATAGGTGATAGGCTGGAATGTGAACGTAAGGATCAGGCAGACGGGTCTCGAGAACGGGAAGGATAAAGAAAAGCCAAGTGAGAGCGTGGACATCCATGACGCGACCAAGGAGTTGTTGGGTGTCAGACAAGGAAGGGGCGGCTGTAGCGTGGGGCATGAATCCAAGGATGAGCTTGCGTTTGGACGCGGAGGGCTCGACATAACGGTGTGTGTGGGAATCAAACAACATGCCGGGCCCAAACTGCGGAAAGGTATACGACCCGAGACGACTGACCAGGGTGGGGAAAGCGACACGGGGATGACCGAGAAGGTTGACTGGGCAAAAGGAAGAGTGTTCAGGATGATGGACTTCCATAGGACAGCAATGAGGAGCAAGAATAGCGGAGACAGTGTGGCAAAATGGGTGCGCATGCATGTGACGTTTCTGCTTTTTGAGAGGATCTTTCCTCGGTATTCAAGGAATATTAAATTCAAGTGGGAGGAAAACCTGTATACTTGTGGAAATTGACGAGTACTCAAAAGAGCGAAAGTGAAACTAACGTAGAATGTGTGCTTGTGAGAGTTGCACTCACAATGACTCTGCAGGTATTTATACCTGCACAACATGAGGCACTGGAGTGCTTCGAGTCACCACCTAGGGCACTGGTTCATGTTCAACGAAAACGGTCGAAGGAACGTGCCCATTCGGCCGAATGCTCGACACGCGCAGTTGGCCGTTTGGAGACTTTTCGACGGTTTCCGAAAAACCGTTTCGCGCCATACGGGCGTTTTCGCGTTCTCGCGACTTTCCAAAAAAGTCGCGATTGATCGCGGAGTCGCGTACACATGCTTTCGTCATGAACCGGTAATTCAAAAAGCTACTTTGGCCAATTGGTTAGGTGTGAACGTTTCAAACGAAAGTCACGGGTTCGAATCCGCTCGGATGCAAAGCAACTTTGCATATTTCGTTTCGTTTGACTTTACGACTGTTTGTTCGTATTAATGATACGACAGTTTCTTCGTATTACGACTAGTCGTAAGCTGAAATCTGTGATTGTCCATTATTCGTAATAATGAAAATCAAAATAACTTAATCAAACAATGATTAATTAAATTATCATCTCATAATTATTCAAAGTAACTTTATGAATAATTATGTCGTACTTTTGCGAAGCAGTCGAATTACGTTACGACGCTTTTTGCAATAGTATCTCGGTCGTTTCGCCAATCGACCGGGAATTAATCGGCACACGTGTGTGGCGAATAATTCAATGTGATGCAATCATTTATCAAATAACTTATGATAAATAGTATAACGTATTTTAGGTAATTGGGAAAACGTCCCAAATACGCCTAAAAAGCTCAAATCGTTACACTCCTCCCCCCTTAAAAGAACTTAACGTCCTCGTTAAGCGTACGTCTTTTAAGTCGTAGATGTGTCGATACTAGCCTTGACTAGCGGAAAACACTGGTGAGCGATTGGACTATGCATCATCACAGTGACGGAAAAGAGCGATTACTTGGCCGCGTCTCTTTTGCGTTTGTTCCATGGCTTACGAAGAGCGCTTGGTAGCACACTTGCCTCGGCGCAGAGCTTTTGAGCATCAGCCCATCGTAACCAATATTGTTGGACCAGGTCCTTACAATTAAGTAGGATTTTGTCCTGACGTTCGTACGAGTTCCAACTGGAATTGTAATCTAGCCACTTTATCAAAAGCTCCACGCGTGGAGGTTTATGACGAGTGTAGCGGTGTCCTAAGACCTCCTCTACATCCCAGGCCTTATCATCATCGGCGAGTTCCAATTCCGGTGCTTGTGGCTGATAGCGGCCATCGGACCTAAACAGCTTCAGTANGTACCTAAACAGCTTCAGTAAATTGACATGGAACACAGGATGCGTTCGCCCCATGGATTTAGGCAAATCCAGTCGGTATGCAACAGGTCCAACCTTTGCGATAACAATAAAAGGGCCTACCCAGCGAGGCAGACGCTTGCGCTTTCCTGGGTGCTTGAGTTGGAGGTTTTTAGTTTGCAAAGATACTTTATTGCCAACTTGAAAACTTAACTCAGTCCTGTGCGTGTCAGCAAACTTTTTCTGCCGATCTCGAGCGGCGGCTAAAGCCAGCTTCGCGTTTTTGTGCACCTCTTGAAGAGAATGGACAAATAGGCGTGCACTTGGTACTCTCATGGTTGACAGCCCCGCCTCAGCGTAAACAACGCGCGTGAGAGGAGTGTGCGGATGTTGCCCATGGTTAAGGAAGAATGGAGTTTCCTTAACACTTTCCTGATAAGCATTATTAACTGCGAACTCTGCGACTGAAAGGAGGGTATCCCAGTCGTCTTGGCGAGGATTCACATAATGCCTAAGGAACTGTTGCAGAACGTGGTTCATTTGTTCTGTCTGACCATTGGTTTGAGGATGGAAGCTAGTTGACATTTTAAGTTTCGTGACGAAATGCGAACAAACTTCCTGCCAGAAGTGGCTCGTAAATCTACTGTCACGATCACTTATGATTTCTTTTGGCATGCCATGCAACTTGAACACGTGATCTACGAAGAGACGTGCGATCTCGACGGCATCAAGTGCTGGGGTAGTGGCCACAAAGTGTACTATCTTAGTGAAACGATCCACGATCGTTAGCACCCCATTGTGTCCTCGATCGATGGTAGGCAATTCAACGACAAAGTCGAGGCTTATGCTTTCCCAAGGAGCACATGCAAGTTCCAATGGTTGCAACTTCCCAGCGGGCAACGTATTGCTCGGCTTATTCCTTTGACATGTTGCGCAGTTGATGATGTACTCGGCAACATCAACCTTAAGGGACGGCCAAATGTACCCTGGGCGCAAAGAGTGTGTGGTTTTGGTAATTCCATGATGACCTGAGTAAGGAGAGTCATGCGCTTCTCGTAGTAGCACATGTCTTACTCGGCCTTCTGGGACAGCACTGCGCCCATTGTGCCACCAAAAACCGTCCTAAAACGAATAGTTTGAGTGTTCTTTCCTTTTATCCATACTGTCCATCGTTACGGCTACACCGTTCAAGCCAGTACCCTGGAGATCTAGGAAAAACGAATCTTTGAGATAGCCCTCGTGAAATAGTTGATGCAGGTCAAGTATTTCCGAGTTATGCATGCTACCCAAATCGGGAGTGCCCGCGTCACCAGGCTGGTTGCGATCAGACGTCTTGGGGGGTACAGCAGAATCAAGGGTGGCCACCCTCAAAACCTGACCATTTTGTTCTCGCAAGCTCGCAACAGTCCCCAACATCAAGTGGTGGTGAGGAATTCGACTTAGAGGATCAGCAACATTGTTGCGGCCTGGGCGATACGCCCACTCAAAGTGGAATCGTTGCAAGAACTCAGACCATCTCGTCTGTCTCCTCGATAGCGTTGGCTGAATTTGAAAGAAAGTATTTGGGCAGTGGTCCGTAACCACTGTCAAACCTTTGCAGCCTTCCAAATAACATCGCCAAGTTTTCAAAGTCTATATGACTGTCCAGAGCTCCTGCTCTGTCGTTGAGTAATTTTGTTCGGCAGGTGTCAGCTGTCGACTCTCAAAACTGATAGGCTGGCCTGCCTGCAGCAGTACAGCCCCTATTCCAACACCAGACGCATCGGCGACGACCTCGTAAGGCAAGTCGGGATTGGCTAATGAAAGAAGTGGCGCATTCGTGAGTGCATACTTAATGCGCTCAAATGCATGTTGCGTATTCTCATCCCAAATGAACGTCTTATCTTTCCTTATCAGAGCAGTGAGTGGCGCGGCCATCACTGAATAACCTTGCATAAACTTACGAAAGTAGTTGGCAAACCCGAGGAATGAACGTACAGTATGTATATCGGTTGGGACAGGCCAGTCAGCGACACACGCTATCTTGGCTGGGTCAGGGCGCACCCCTTTTGAACCCACTATATGTCCCAGGTACAACAGTTCATCCTTTAGGAAGGAACATTTCTTGAGCTTAGCGTACATCTGCTGCTCACGAAGGATTTGCAACACCAACTCGAGGTGCTTGTAATGCTCGTCCCTGTTCTTTGAGTAGACGAGGATATCGTCGAGGTAAACCTGGACGAATTTTCCCAAGTAAGGTCTAAACAAATCGTTCATGGTACTTTGGAATGTCGCTGGTGCATTGGTAAGTCCAAAACTTAGGACTTTGTATTGGAAATGCCCAATAGGCGTTCGAAACGCTGTTTTGGGGACATCCTCTGGTGTGATTCGAATCTGATGATAGCCTTGGGCTAAATCAAGCGAGGAGAACACGCATGCCCCCTGCAGCAAATCAAACAAATCATCAATGCGAGGCAACGAATAGCGATTCTTTACCGTTATGTTGTTCAGCGCACGATATTCAATGCACATTCTAAGCGTCCCATCTTTCTTTTGGACAAAGAGGATGGGGGCCTCGAATGGAGAAGAGCTCGGCTCGCTAATTTGATCTTTCATCTCGGTCATTTCCAACGGGCTTAGACGATAAATCGGTCGCCAAGTCGGTTGAGAATCGGGAACGAGAGGGATGGTGTGTCCAATACCCCTATCAGGCGGAAGCCCGGCTGGTATTTCAGTTGGAAACACTGACTTATACTTTTGCAAAAGAGCAAAAAGGTCGGCTGTGAGTGTTTCTTCATGACCAGTAATGTCCAACATCGGTTCTTGCGTAAAGAACGTAGTTGAAGTTGCTGGGGAATCGGGTCTCAGTAATCCAAAGAAAACATTTTGACCGTGCTTTGCCAAACGTCGCGCTTGCTTTATGGACAATAGAAGAGTCTTCGAAGGACTTTCCAAGGCCATATCGGGCTTAAGGGACTGAAGAGAAATCTTCCTGGTCCCCTTGCGTACAATGCATGTCTTTTGACTGAAGTCAAGCAATGCACTTGTTTGCGTAAGCCAATCATTACCCAAAACTGCGTCGATTCCATGCGGCAATTCAGTTACGTAGAATTGTACACGCCCATGGAAGGACTGCACGCTGAGCGGTAATTTAAGCATTCCAGTAATGCAAGCTAACGAGCCATCGCCAAGGCGAAGAGTCTTGTCCTTGAGTATTGGAAACAACTTCATCCCTTGTGCAAAACGTGCACTAATGAAGCTTACTGACGCGCCTGAATCAATGACTGTAAAGCATGATTTACCTGAAACTTTCGTTTCAAATGTCATACATAATCCCAAAGAAGCATTATGCATCAGCAGCAACGTCCTCGCCTCGAGAGAAATGTGAGAAATATGGAGGTCCTTTACCAAAATCCCATTTTGCATTGTTGTCCTTGCGCGAGACCGAGTAATCGGGTCAAAGTACGCGCGAATATGTGTGAATGCAACAATATATATTGGTGCAAGACACTTGTGCATTTTCCGTAAGCGAGATAAGTGTTCGTAACACTTGGCAAGGTTAGGATCATGCGGTTGAAAGTGCAAGAACATGGTATCATGGATGCACTCGAGTTCCAAGAACTCAGCAAAGCTCAACACTGGCATACAAATATATTCGTTTCGAAGTATATTTATATCGGGTATGCCTGAGTGAACAAGGATTCTTGGGGCTTGCGCGCAAACTCCTAGAATTTCTTGCTCACTAAGTCGTGTTGTCAAAAGCTCAGAAGGAGGCTTNCAGCTATACAATAGCTATTTATCACAAATAAGGGCAGCGAATATAATCGACGCTTGCATTTATGCAGTGGCCGCAATAATGGTCGCTTGACCGATCACGGGACAAATCCCTGTCAAGAGATGCTCGAAAAGACTAAAACGGTGGTTAGACCACATGTAATCAACATACCCACGATATGTTGTGTATCCACGAACGGGCATGGGCGGACGGACAAAACTTGAACGGTTGCGGAAACGAGGACTATACACATTTTGATAGTCCTCTAGGGTGGGTTGGTCGCGCAATTCCATCCAATGCCCATATTTGTTCCACATGTGGTAGTAGTGCTCATATTCAGAAAACGGCAAGGAATCAATGACATCCGGCCGTTCACGAGGCGCACGAGGCGACGGTGTCCGGCCACGTGGAGAGCGAGAGCGGGAAGGTTTGGGTTGGTGGTTTCGAGGCTCGGCGGGGGTGGGAGGTGTGGGTGACGAGCGTTTTGGCGAAAGTATCTCGTACGATCAAAGATCGACGGGCGACGAGCGCTGCGAGCCGGGCGGAGCCATAGGCGAATAGGTCGGCGACGGCCGAGTCGGCGCCGAGGCAACACGCGGCGAGACGCGAGGCCGGCGGGGTGAGTCGTCGTCGATGTAGATGATTTCGATCCGACGACCGCGAGCCATGGCGAACTGGAAACAAATTGGGGGCGAATCTATACAGAATCAAGAAATCGGTTAGATTCGACGACAGAATCCGGCAGAAAATGCGACAAATTTTCTGACCAAAATTTAAAAAAAATCCTTGGAGAAACCGAGATCGGCTCCGATACCAATGTGACGTTTCTGCTTTTTGAGAGGATCTTTTCTCGGTATTCAAGGAATATTAAATTCAAGTGGGAGGAAAATCTGTATACTTGTGGAAATTGACGAATACTCAAAAGAGCAAAAGTGAAAACTAACGTAGAATGTGTGCTTGTAAGAGTTGCACTCACAATGACTCTGCAGGTATTTATACCTGCACAACATGAGGCACTGGAGTGCTTCGAGTCACCACCTAGGGCACTGGTTCATGTTCAACGAAAACGGTCGAAGGGACGTGTCCCATTCGGCCGAATGCTCGAAACGCGCAGTTGGCCGTTTGGAGACTTTTCGACGGTTTTCAAAAAACCGTTTCGCGCCATCCGGGCGTTTTCGCGTTCTCGCGACTTTTCGAAAAAGTCGCGATTGATCGCGGAGTCGCGTAAAGATGCTTTCGTCATCAGCCGGTAATTCAAAAAGCTACTTAGGCCAATCGGTTAGGTGTGAACGTTTCAAACGAAAGTCGCGGGTTCGAATCCGCTCGGATGCAAAGCAACTTTGCATATTTCGTTTCGTTTGACTTTACGACTGTTTGTTCGTATTAATGATACGACAGTTTCTTCGTATTACGACTAGTCGTAAGCCGAAATCTGTGATTGTCCATTATTTGTAATAATGAAAATCAAAATAACTTAATCAAACAATGATTAATTAAATTATCATCTCATAATTATTCAAAGTAACTTTATGAATAATTATGTCGTACTTTTGCGAAGTAGTCGAATTACGTTACGACGCTTTTTGCAATAGTATCTCGGTCGTTTCGCCAATCGACCGGGAATTAATCGGCACACGTGTGTGGAGAATAATTCAATGTGATGCAATCATTTATCAACTAACTTATGATAAATAGTATAACGTATTTTAGGTAATTGGGAAAACGTCCCAAATACGCCTAAAAAGCTCAAATCGTTACAATGCATGTGGTCAACAAGAGAGCGTAAAGTGTGAGGAGGCACAAAGTTTTTCCGAAAGACGCAAGACCGATGGGTATAGGAACTAATGGCAATAACATCAAGGGCTGGGTTACGCCATACGCATTTTTCCTGTTTTGAGTTCCTTAAACTAACCAAACTAAGTCGGTTCGCGCGAACTGCACGAACTGACAGTTTAAAAAAATAAAATTAATTGCGGCACGTTCGGACACCTCAGACGTCACGCCGCACAACGCGCAAACTTGTCAGACCAAATTATTCGCGTTGATCGTTAACGCGAAGCAGCAACGGCCAAACTTAAGACATTTTGGCGTTGGCATGTAGGCTGCCATGTCAGGCTGAGACCTTTGGTGTCGATTGCAGACACACAGTACAAGCACCAGGACCGCCTGGCCGTGATAATGGCCGCGGCCAAAAACAAAAACGAAGCCAACCGGGCTCCTCCAAATTTGTACAAGGCCAAGGGCCAATCCGGGCCGCCGGATGTTGGTTGCGAGCCCCAACGAACCAATGAACGTGCAGCGGAGGGCGACGACTTGCCAGGACCCCCCTTTGCACACCCTCCCTAACAACAATAATTGAGCAAAGGGGGTCGGGCATTTAAGGGCCACCCCTTCACTCAACGACTTAGCCTCATGTTGGAAATTGAAACTTGAATTCAAAGTCAAGTTTTATATATTTTATCCTTATTTTGAACTCTCTCCTAAGCCCCCCCCNTCTCTCTCTTTCTCTCTCTCTCTCTCAGCAAAAGCAAACATGCTTGGAAAAAAGAGACTTGACAGGTAAAAAAATGCGAAAATAGGTATGAAACAAAATTGTTGGGATTTTATTTCAAAAAAAGATTTTCTGCCCGGCACGTGCTAAAAAGTACAAACATGTACGACATGTACGACCTTACGTCAACACTTGAAGTTTGTGCCTTTTCTTTACTAGAAATAATATATTATTAAAAACCAACACAAATTGAGCAAACAAGGCTCTAAAAACAGCACGAAGTATAGCAAACAAGCAAATTGTAAAACAAAACAAACTGGCGAACGGCGTTACCTTGATCGAGGGTGATGGTAGGCCCGAGGTTGGAGGAGATAATAAGGAAGTTGGCCTGGCCGTGAGCTCAAGCGTCGTTAGCTGAGTTAACATTTTCAAGGAGGTAAGCTGGAGGTCGAGGTTGAGAAGTTTGAAGAAGAGAGAGAACGCGAATAAGTTAAACAAAACAACTGAGAACGATGGTCGGAGAGCCCCCGACCAGCGCCTGCACAAGAGTCACCTTCACATTCCCACCTCCCCACGACTAAATGCACGGGGCCTAGGGCATGCAGGTGATCGAGATGAAGAAGACGAATATCTTGAGGAATAGCGGAGTAGGCTGTGTGGTAGGCGGAGGGAGGCAAGAGGGTGGGGAAGGCTTGGGAGAGTGCGTGTAGATGTGTGCGACTGGCGGCTTGTATAAGGGAGTCAATATTGCAGTAATCATAATGGGCAATGCGGTGACCACTAAGTAAGAGACCAGCCAGTGTAGAGGAGACCCCCGCGAACAAGTTCAACACGATGAGACCCTCAAGAGGGGGCGACCAAAGGACGGGGGTAGTGTTGATGGTGGTTGTGGAAGGGACACGAGGGGACGCAAGCGGGGTTGAGGGTGCAGAAGGCGTGAGGTCCAAGGGCGGACGGATTTGTTGGGCTGTGAAAGGCAACGTAGAATATGGTTGGGGAACGGGGATGGAAGGAGGAGGAGCAAAGGGTTGGCTCATTCAAGAGGGTATATGCAGGGTCATGCAGATAACAAGGACTGACATTGTTAAGGACAACTAAGAATACGGTCGCGGCTAAACACCCCTAGGAAGACAGTGAATGAGTGAGAAGAAGGGGAAGGCATCCCAGGTGGTGACCCAAAGGTTCATTATCGACATGGTTGGTGGCAATGCCTTGCCATGAATTGATGGTCAACTTGATGAGGAGGTTAAATTCCTGACCCAAAAGGACATCATAAGGGGTCAACTCAGTGAGTATGCATTGGGCACAGAGGGTGATAGCAGCAAGGGTGTGGGCATTGAGAGTGATAGGGTTGCGACGACACGTCTAGTAAGCGGTGTGGGTAAACGGAGACATAGTTGTGGAGATTAGGTTGGGACAAGGCTTAAGATAGGTGGCGGTGATGTGTATGTTTTGACAATTTACAGCACCCAAAAGCACGAGTTGGACGCCGGTGTCCAGGATAACAGCTCGTGGGACAAGACCGTCTATTAAAAAGCTACCGTGGTGGTTATCCAACAAAACGTTGAGAGGCAAAGCCTCATTCCTCTTGTGAGGGGTGAGGAAGGATGGCGGAGGGACGTACCTAGATGGCGCAGGGACCTATGAATAGGAGGGAAGAAAGAGAGGAGTGCAAGACAAAAGTGAACCTGGAGCGAATGGCGCAAGGGGCGTTTGTGCGGGAGGGCGCACTGGAGGCGGGACGGGCAGAAATGGCGCAGCCGTGCAAACGGTGACGGGTGCGGCATTAGGAATGGAGGTCGGTGAAGCGGAACGGCTGACAACAGGTTAACGGACGGCGGCTGGAAAACCGATATCTGGCGGGCTGGCGGCAAAAGAGCTGATTGGCGACGAAGAGGTGTGCAGCGTCAGAGAAGCTCGCATGTGAGGGCCTCGCGTGCGTGCACCAAGGAAGCGAGGGAACCAATCACTAGGGATCTAGGAAATTAACAGGGTAGCATCACGCAGTTGCGAAGCCGGTGGAGGTATGAACGGCGTAGATGCAGCCGTGTACGGAGCAAGACGCGGGATGGTAGAGGAAGGGTGGCGCACAAGAGGTGCGTCAAGATAAAGCGGCGGGCTAAACATAGCGTCACGCTCTGCCGAGAGGGGAGGAGGCTCTGGGACAGACGGGACATGGCATACGAGACATGGCCAATGCAAGAAGTAATTGTGTGAGGAAAATTTGAAAGTGGCGGGGAAGTGCTGGCTGACAATGGGTCACTAGGCTGGTCGGACACCACCCAATCCGCGAGACACGGTGCAAGAGGCTCCACAGCAGCACTTGCAAAGAGCGCTGCTAGAGCTGGAGGCATGTCGGCGGCAGCGGGTTCGGGTGGTGGACGAAGCGGGTGGATTTGGTCCTGCAGGTTCTCCTGCGCATGCGAGTTCTTGTGCGCCAGTGGGTGGATCACTACGTCGGGACAGGTCGGCCACTACTTGCACGTAAGAAGGTGGCAGAAGGAGGTCGCGCTCAACAGATGTCGCAGCCGCACGCAGGTTGTCACAGACCACCTGCGCCTGGGACTGAGCATTAGGCACGTCGTTGGCCTTGATCAGTAAGGTACCTGCAAGCCTTCCCCCAAGCTGTCCCCTAGACCTGACGGGTACGGGCACACGGGCGTGAGAGGGACCTAATGTAATGTCGGGCTCAAAGAGCTTGAATGATCGCGGGAGCTGCGCCGACTGGGTGGACTCGCGACCATGATCAAGCCCGAAAAGCCGGGTCCGGGCGTGGGGCGTGGGAAGTTATTTGACGGCCATGAACAACATGGGCCCCTCAGCTTGACTCTCTTAATGTTCCTCTGACAGTGCGGCATTAAAAGGAGACGAGAACCAAGGAGGTAGGCCGGGTGAACCCACGCGGGACGGCCGAGGGTGTAAACCAACAAAGTGAGAAGCATCGGGCTGTGAGCCCACACGACGGTGTACATCTTGTAGGCTGCTCAGCATAGCCGCCAGTTGCTAACGCATGAAGAAATCGTGAGGCGTCAAGCCTGTAGGAGCAACCTGCACTTGATACGCAGATGCAGGAGAGACAACTGGCATACTAGCAGACGGCGTACCGGGCATGGCTGCTGGTAACCTGGTAGGCGCTGGCAGACCAAAAGATATGGACCCCGAACTGGATGTGGAAGGAGGCTGGTAACCTAGTGGGAGAGGAGAAAATGGAGAGTAGGGGTAGGAAGGCACAAACCCGACGAGCGAGGAAGGCTGGGCGGCATAGTAGGAGGGGATCTGTCTTGGAAGGTGGGGTCGGCTCGGTAGAGAATCAGGTACCCTTTGTGGGCAGAACACCCATCCAGGTGGTGCTAGCTGGGGGTGCAAGAGGAAACACTTGGCTACCTTGTGACCTCGCTGGCGGCAGTGATCACAGGTAGGGATCACGCGCTTTGGAGTTGTCGCTGCCTTGGCACCTTTAAGGCTTGAGGTTGTCGCGGGTACCTGGACCACATTGGCAGCTACTATCCCTCCCTTAGCGCCCTTATATTCAGCTTGCGCTGTCGCTTAGACGACTCAACCTCAATCTGCTCAGCCCGCAAGCATATGTTATAGACATTGCGCTTGTGCTTGGTGAGAGCCAGCTGATGGTTAAGCCTAGCACACAAGGATGGTGATACAGCGAAGGTGCTAATGAAGTTGACGCATGCAGCTGTGACATCGTCGTACATCCCTGTCTCCTCCCCCAGCTGTTGGAACCGCTTGTACGCAATGTTAGGAGTCTCACGAGGCAAACGCATAAAGTCCCGCAACTCGTCTTGACGAGCTCGTGCATTAGCAGGAAATTGCTTACGAAACATCTTCATCAAAGAGTCGACACAATCTAGCACCGCGCCTAAAGCGGGACCATGAAGGGGGAGAACAATCCCCAAGATAGCTGCTACTGGTGTAGCTGAACAGCGCGGGTGTGACGGTCCTCGACGCGTGCTGCGATAACCTCTATGGGAGTGCATAGACCGGCAGTGCCAACTCAGCTGCTGCCCGTCCCTGGCATAGATCCAGTCCTAGCTCTCTATCCGAGATGCGAAAGAGGAAACTAGTTCCTCCGCCAGAGAAACTTTACTGGTGCAACTAATGTGAGGGCACGTCAAGGCTCACTAGTGTCTAAGGTCCTAGCCGGCCTCTAATGCCTAATCCCAAATTACAAAAGGGGTTAGCATTTGTATGTAAAGAGGCGGAGGTCCGGCTAGGCGGACAAAGATGAATTCAAGTATGAAGCACGTGCGTAGTAAACTACTAGCGGGCTAGCAATGTTATGGCCGAGCTCGACCTCACAAGGACGATAGTCTACGGGTCCGTAGCGGGAGGGACGAAACAAGCAATACTCTATGGAAAAAGAGATGACAATGCAAGTACAATCCGCGTAGGAATCGAGAACACAAGCTTGTGAGGAGAGTAATCAAAAGGTCTAAAGGTGGACATACAAATGCTAGCACCAAAATGGTGTTAGCATGCTCCCTCAATAGCATGCTCGCGAATGTTTAAGCCCAGTGCCTATGAGAACAAACAAAAACACAATTATTTGTAGTGATGCGTTATTGCGTAAGAATGGAAAAGAATGACCCACTAAAACAAAAGGTGAGGCGGCATAGGATGGACTATGAACCCTACCAACCCCCAAACCCCACGTAAACACTCACCCTATGCTCCCTATCCCCTAGTGAAGTAGTGAACATCCCACGGGTTTGCAACTATGGTACATGAAGACTCAGTCACGGACGGCTGGGGCTCCCACTTGGTACCAGCGCCAACCCAACAAGTGAGGGGACTTGTGGGTCGACCACACATGCGGACGGCAACAACACACGTGAAGGTGAGGAGTAAGCGCGGGATCCGGGCGGTGCCTCACAGCTGCTCAATAGCAAAACCTCGTGAGCGGATCATAGGTCCAAGTGCTCATCACCACTGCTTGTGAAGTGAGCCTTCCTCACCTACCACGCTAACCCGACTAACCACTTAGACCTGTCATCACCCTCCATACCCCCCCCACCCACTGACTAGACACTCAACAGGCTCCACAACAGGCTCCACAACAGGCTCCACAGCATGACAAGGGGGGCTTTTGTGGGCTGACGTGAACAAAGCCAAATTGAAAGACAATCACCAATCTAAAGTAGCAGTGACTTCTCTAAGGGAGACGCTGGAAGTCATTGCGACAAGTTGTATACACCTCATTTGCAATTTAGTAAGACCGGGCATCGTTTCTCAATTTAGAAAGCTTTTGTGTTTTGAAGCCAGGGTAGTGGGCCTTCAGGACTTCGCAATGTGACGTATGATTGGAGTCAGATGGCTGGGGCATCTCAACTCTATCTTTGGCCCTGCATTGCCTATTCTCATCCTGATCTACTGGACACAGGTAAGCACTTATTTCTCTTGTTCAGGGACGAGGAAGAAATCAGCGTGAGTACAATAAGAATATCTTAAAAGTGAAGGGCAGCTTCATTGTAATTAAAGCCGAAGAGAGCAATTCCACTTACTTTTATGTTATGTGAAATAGCTGTCATATTTGTGACACTCGTAACAAAGTGCATTGATGCCCTGCAGACTGAAAGCGATCAATAGTAGAATGCAAGACGTAAAAATTATTTGAGTGTCCTCCTTTCTGGAACGGTCTCTAAACTTATGAGCTTTGAAAGTGTGCAGCACTCTAAGTTACTGTGATTTTCAAGGTGATCATATAGGCATGGGGATACAATTAGATTCAGCGGTCCCCAAATGGACCTCGTTTGTGCGTGCATTCTTTTGCAGGGATGTTTAGCTATTCCATGGACGGAAATTTTTGTCCTGCATAGAGACAAGGTGCATTTGAGCTGCTCACCCTCTCAGATGCTCACACCCACTGGCTTCATACTTTGGAGCATCAAGCCCATATACGGGTAAACTGCGGGTGCTCTTTATTCATATTCAGGTATTACTTGCTCTCGTCTCGACCAAACAGCCTCCGAGCAACAGGCAGCCATGCTTGCCCATCTCCACCTCCACTCATGCATGCCCTCCTTCCAAGGGGTTTCCCTCGTATTTCAAGCCCAGGACCACCTTTTATATCCTACTAGTTGCGGCCCCACGCGAGACAAGACCCTGCCATGGTCGCTCACAATAGTGCTCAAAAGAGCGTAGTGTGTCTCTCATCAGAAAGAACAGGGTGATATGCAATGGCTAAATTGTGGCTCACTGGCCTCACTTGCTAGAGGTGTTGAATTAACAAAAAAACATGCAAGCCGCAGGGGCCAGAAAACATTCATCAATTTGATCAAGGCGCCCTCTAAATATCTACTGAGGTAATTTGGAATCAGGAACAATAATCGCCACTCAAACATTATGTGAGGAGCCCCTTTTATTAGATCTGTCCCAACTTTTGATGTGCTACAATAAACAAAAACAAAGTCATCCAAACCAACGCGCTAATGTATCAATTGAATAAGTACCGAGTCCTCTCTTTGCTAATTCTACTGGTAGAAAACACTGCTGGCCTGTGTGCGCAGACATCGGAACCCAAGCTTTGTGTCTGACCACAAAAATCTAGTCTCGTGCTCCTGGCTTCAACACTTGTCGTTGCATACCATTACCGGTACTGCTTTTCAGGACGATGGCACATGCTATTATTGAGTGCCCATTTAACTGGAAGAGGAAGTCAGACGCCACCAAACGTCAGCCACAACAGCCGCCTCCACTGCCTCTTGCTTACATTGTCAAGAATAATCCTTCATAATTTAGAGCCTCGATCTACGAAGGCACGCAAACAAACTTGTCAACATAGAGGCGGCCCGTCTGGCACACCAGGTTGCGGTTCAGAGCCCGGAAAGTGCGCATGTTTCTCTTGCACTGGTGGTAGGCGATGGACTGGCACGTGTCCCCGCGCCTCACCTTGTACTTCTTGGACCTCGCCGGGCACACGAACGTGCCCGTTGCACTCGCGACCGCCACACACACCTGAGCAATGAGTACACGAGCACGATGAGAGCCTTTATTTCCTTCGTCAGCAAGAGCCGAGCTGGACCTGCCTTGGAGCAAGCCGATGGCGCAAGCCTGGCGTAATGGAAGGCTGCTGCCTGGCATCTGGCTATCTGGCACCTGGCAAAGTACATGTACATGCAGCGTCGATCTTGGGGTACGCCAAAGTGACAGCTCTCTGCCACACGGTCAGGTCTGCAACGCAACGTAGTGACAGAAGCTGGACGTTCCCGAGCCGACCATGAGAGGGCTTCGCCTCTAGACAGGCCCACAGGGGGCCAGGGCACACGCGTGCATGCCGGCATTCGAGGCAGGCACGAGCACACGTCCGCGCGCGTGCATGAAACACGCATACACACACACACACAAACGCGCGCGCACAAGCACACACGCACCTGTTCCCCGGGCAGGGAGCGGGACTCCACAAACTGCTGCAGGTTCCCGCAGTAGAGGCCAGGGTTGAGCGTGAAGAAGGCGCGCTGGGTGAGTTTCTTGGCGGTCCAGATGGACTGACACGTGTCGCCCGGCTGCACCGTGTAGAACGCCCCGCACGTGGGGATATCCGGCGCCGCGGGCTTAGTCGACGTGGCCACGCAGATCTGCACACACCGGTCGATTGCTTGGCGTACACATGTCATGCACACATCGCAGCCGCTCTTTCTTGCTCTTCCTCGTGAGGGGAGGAGGAATAGACGGGAGTCGACGCGCAAGCATGCAACCAAGTGGGGATGACCATGTCATTCGTGTTTCGTGTGTTGCCTGTGTTCTGGCATCCCTGCATCCCTGCATGCATGCATGCATGCATGCGTACGTGCATGTGTGCAGATTTTAAAGCTCAACTTCCCAACTGATGCATGCTGCGCGTGATGGCCATACATGCAAGCCCGCAGCCGACACCTTCCTTGTGAGCAAATCGCGACGGCGGCGACACCTGTGCAGGCTCACCGACAGAAGGGGCAAAGACTCAAGTTCCAGAAGTACCTGCAGGCCGGCCACGAGCTCGGTGCAGTCGAGGCCGGAGTTGATGGCCAGCACGCTCTTGATCCCGAACATGGCCTCGATCTTGGCACACGTGTCGCCCTGCGGGAGGCCGCCGCCACGTGTGTGCCGTTGCCGTCACGCCACCAGCACCACCATCATCGCCAAAAAAGAGAGCACACCCACATCCGCGGCACAGGCAGGCATGATGATAGACACGTGTCGTCAGCGTGTGACGCGTGCGTGCCCCGGAGCACGACAGCAGGAGTACGTTCCACATGGCACGATTCACATGGCTCAATGAGATAGAGATGAATGCCTCCCCTCCCCTCCCCTCCCTTCCCCAAGGGGGGGGGGAGGGTACTCGGGAAATAAGTAGTAGGTTCAAATTCTCGCGAACGTCAGAGTCCTTGAGTGGGTTAGGACGACGAGGACTCCAGGCCCCACCACAGCGTCGGGGAACATTAGCCGCGTCGGCGGATATGCAAAAATGCCGCACAGAAGCGAGACACAGTGGTCCTATTGGAGACAGGAACATTGGCACACTAGCTCACGTTACAAGAGGTCGGAATCGACACCAGGGCGTGCTCACTGCAACTCTTGACGTTGACATGCACCTATTTTGCAAGTTGTTGCGCCACGTGCACGAGCCGAGAGAAACTGGTGGACATGCGTGGCGATCACCCGGCGTGCTGTGAATTGCCCCCCCCGGGGGGGGGGGGGGGGGGGGNGGGGGGGGGGGGGGGGGGGGGGGGGGGGGGGGGGGGGGGGGGGGGGGGGGCAGTGAATTTGCAGGCAGGAGCAGAATGGCCAGCCTGCCTGGGCCTCCAGAGCGAGCTCCCCGGCAGCAGCCATCCAAGGAAGGAGGCGAGCCCGGCGAGCCCGGATCTCGGCGCATGCGCTGGCCGGTCGCCAGCTGGCGTGCAGCAGCAGGGGCACGTGCAACTTATCGTCGCGAGGGATCTGCCGGTCTCCAGCGGGGGTACCGCAGCGGGGGGGTGCGTGACGACTGATCGGCCGGCGAGAGCTTACGTCATTGACGGCGTACGAGAGAACGCAGTTGGGCGCGTCGCGTGGGGGCGTCACGATCACCACCTTCTGCGGCTGCAGCGCCAGGCAGTCCACGCCCTGCGCGCGCACACACATATTCAAAATTCCCACGATCAGGGTTAGGGCTGCAATTAGGGCTCAAAATCTGGGCCCTGCATTGGGTGTGGCCATCTCTGGAGCCTGAATCCTCTCGTGAGGGCTTCGAGTGGGAAGGAGTAGGATTAGGGTTTTTTAAGCAAAACAGCAAGCGAGCTTCTTCGGAGGCTGCAGCGGCAGCCGCAGGCAGTCCAGGCCCTGCAGGCACGCGCGTATATGGAGCCTCTCAGCTCTGCTGTAGGATGGCTGGGGGCTAGGAATGGGGCTGAGGGGTGCCCGCAAAAGCAGCAGGTTGCCATCAGTGGAGGCTGCAGCGCCAGGGCAGCCGAGGCCCCGCGCGCACACATGCTCGGGGAACTGGGTTCGAGGGTCAGGGTTTGGGTGTGGGTTTGGGCCCTCTGGAGCCCGCACAAGCATTAGGGCCTGCCATGTCGGAGTCGCCGAGTGCATGCACGGGCAAAGGGAAGTGGATGCTCGGACGCTCCATTAGACGAAGTGCGTTGCACACTACGATCAGGGCCGGCGTCGGGCGCCCAGGGGCGGGCAGGCCCCAAGGCAGGCACAGGCACGTGCAGAGCCGTGTGCACCCCACAAGGGCCCATAAGAATCCACAGTTCGACAGCGCATACTCATTGCACAGCGCCGCAGGCGTGTGACCCGTTTCCCCGGAAGTGTATACTTGCATGCGAGACGGAGACGCCGCTGACGAGACGTGCACAGACAAGGCCACAGGGGCAACGAGCTGAGGAGCACAACACACACACACACACACAGACATGCACACAAACGCGCGCACGCACATGCACACACACACGCACACGGGCATGCGGGCACGCTTGGGCGCACATGCACATGCACACACACACGTGCACGCTCAGCATCTACATATGAACGTACACACACATATACGTCTATGTATGTCTCTGTCACTTTGTCGAACGAAGTAGGGTCCATCAGGCTCCCGGCAAGCTCCTTCCAGCCTTCCCCTCTGCACAGGCCACTCAACAGACGCACGCGACGGGCGGCACAACTACAACGGGCTACTCACGGTCCTTAGCAACAAACCTTACACCTTAAAACCTGACCACCCTTAGCCCCTGGGCCTGTTCCTCTGGAGCCGTAATGCTGCGAAGGACGGAGGGGCTTTGTCATCAACCTGAGAAGCGCGGCCTAGATGCTGACTGCACTCCGGCCGGCGACACGGCGACACGTGCAGTACGACACAAAGGCCCTACGACGACGACGTGTGTCATATTACAGAATACGGACTCCCCCACAGTAAACGGGCCAGCACAAGCCGTCAAGAACATGGGCAAAGGAGAGAGAGAGAGAGGGTGGGAGGGGTGNTGCGTGCGCGTCCGCGCGTGCGTGTGTGCGTGTGTGGGGGTGTATATATTTTTCTGAAGTAGAGTTGGCAGAGTGCAATCCGTACATCCAGCAAAGGGACACTTCTACTTGACAATACGATCGCAAGATGGACTTACGAAGCCAATGCGGCCTTCTCAGTTATCCACGTATGCGTGCTGGGCTGTCACATGTGCGTGCTTGGCGGGCTGGCCAGCCGTCCTCTATGCCCAAATTTGACACCAAAAGAGTGTCTCTCCCCGGCAACACGAAAGAGGAAACAATCAGAATAGAGAAGGCATGCAGCGATAGAACGAGAGCAATCGATTAGACAAGAGAGAAACGTGATCCTTCTTGTCCTTCTACTTAGGGAGAGCAAACATTGCCCCCGGCCCACTCACAGGGGACACATGTCGGGTTGCCGTTGGTGCGGAAGCCGGCGACGAAGCCGCGGCGGCAGATGCAGCTGTAGCCGCCCCGGCCATTGTCCACGCACGTGCCGATGCCGCACGGGTTAAAGAGGAAGAAGCGGCACACCTTGGCTGTACCCCCCCCACCCCCCGCCCCCCC
>WELA01011136.1:1321519-1334117 GCA_009602735.1 Mesotaenium endlicherianum
AGGGGGGTAAAGGGGGGCAGGGGTTTGGAGGGGGGGAGCGTCGGTCTTACCGCAGGTGCCCTGGCTCTTGACACCTGTCACCTTGTTGGGGACGCGCCAGTCCACACTGGCCGTCAGGTCCCAGTTGAGACGCGTGGCGCTCCCCACGTAGCGGTAGCTGGCGTAGCGGAAGTTGGGGTTGTAGAACTTCAGCTCCTTGAAGGCCGCCGGCGGCACCAGCCCCGTCGTGTGCGGCCCTGTTGGAAGGGTCAAGCATTAGGGTACAGGGATCAGGTCTAAGGTATAGGTTTTACGTGACCAGCCCCCTCGTGTGCGGCCCTGTCGGGTGGTCGCTTGCGCGGACCGGTCCGGTTGCCACCCACCAGGGGGAGATGGCGAGTTCAGACATCGGCGTTTGCTTGAGAGAACGGAGGACGAAGCAGGAAAGATGCCCTGAGAGGGGGAAAACCGAGGGTGGAGGCGGAGCGAGCAAGTCTTTTGGTGTAGGTGTGTGCGTGTGTGTGTGTGTGATGTTTTAATATATATTATTCTCTCCGTTGCTTCTTACATCCCTTTATCAAGGCCAGAGCTCAAACCAGAAAGACCCAGAAAGAACCAGAGATGCTCACACGATTGCAGGGGAGAGGCTTTTACCCTCTATATCCAGAGATGGAGCATCGACGTTCACTTCACATCAGCACTCGTGACGAAACTTGCCATAGCTCAATCAACCGCAATCAAACTGCTCGTTATGGTTGTGGATGTCCAAGACTGGTAGAACCCAGATTTGTGAGGCTCGCCCTGGGGTCCCCTGGCCCTCCAACCACATAGCCACCGGTACTCTCTTGAGGGGGGCGCTTGTGAATCCTGCAGTCGCGTTTTTCTGAACAATCCGCCGAGCGCAGTCCAGCAGCCTCTCTCCACATCTCTCCCAAAACCTCACAGCCCGTTCTTGGGACCTCTGCTGCTCCTGCATGCGTGCATGCAACTGCATCGAGCACCCGCGTGAGCGTTGCAGGCAAGAGGCACGCTGTTGCCGCGTGATTGGGCACATGCACGCAGTCACGGTGATTACGTTGACGCGAGCAAGCACCAGCTGGCAGGGACAGGGACGCCATTCTCACGTAGCGTCCTGCTCTGACACTATCTGAGTCTACCTGAGACCGCCTGAGTCTACCTGAGAATATATAAAACCACCTGAGACTACCTGGGACTACCTGAGACTACCTGAGACCATCTGAGGTGCAGACGTGCAGCTCGAGCCCCCGCAAGCCAGCAGTTCAACTTCATCTCCGCAATTCCCACTTGCGCATTGAAGACAGAACTTTGGATCGAGGGGGAGCCTCTGCGGGGCCACAAGTGCTGCGGCACTCGCTGACAGAAAGGACTTCGAGGGCTGCAGACGTGTGCGCGGGCTCCAGAGAGAGTTTGGGGTCTGGGGTTTCACGCGTGTCAAGCGCCCGGCGGGCGGCTAGCGGAGCAAGCCCCTTGCATCGCATGGGCAAATGTCTTTTCAAAGGCCAGGCCGCACGAGTTATGCGAGGGGGAGAACGGCTCCCCCTGACCTCAGGCCCTCAATCACACCTTGAGCAATGAAGTATGTTCGTGGGTAAGGGGCTGTGTGGGCTGCCTACCAAAGGGGGGCGGCGGGGGAGGGTGCGGCGGCGGCGGTGCGCGATCTGGGGCATCCACCCATTATCCCACCAGAGCACCGCGAAGGTCCAGCAGGCGTGCATTAGGATCGCACATGCGCACGCGCGCGAGTGCTCTTGCAATGCAGACAATGCTCATACGTGCAGAGCCAGCGGCACATTTGCAACAGGTGTGCAGCCTTGTTAGCAGAATCCCAGCAGTACCGGTGCCAAGCTGGCAGCAAGAAACAGCAGACGACAGCAGACAGGCGCCAACAGAGAAGGCGCCACCTGGCCAGGCAAGCGCAGTGTGCGACAGACGGGAGCCTGCAAACCGCCGTGAATAGGTGCGGTACCGCCAGCTGGAGGCGTCAGGTGTTGCCGAATGCCAAGTGGCAGCAGCTCCGGCTGGCACATCCACCTGGCGGTCAGGGCCACAATAGGTGCAGCACAGCCTGGCAAATCGTCTTTTCATTACCAAGATTGCTTTGCTTAGCAAACGAACTTGGTTCTGCCACCTGTCTCCTCTCACTGCCAAGTAGAGCTGCACCTCAACAACGCACTTTCTGCAGAGCAATAGAAGCAAGCAGGCAGACAGACAGACAGACATACACAAAGAGACAGGCACAGAGACAGCCGGCAGAGAGGCAGACAGGTAGACAAACAGACAAGCAGGCAGCAGACACGCAGGCAGGCAGGCAGGCAGACAGGCAGAGAGATGCAGAGACAGATGAGGCAATACCTGCGCAGCAGACGCCCCCCGGGCACGAGGGGTCGTACGTGCACGGGCACTTGCTGGCACTGGCCGCGCACGCGCCGTCGGAGCAGCAGTAGGGCAGGTTGCGGGGGCATGCCAGCCGCTGGTCTGCGAGCGTGCGGCAGTCGTCGCACACTTGACGGCCGCCCACGACCACGCTGCTGCTGCACACGCCGCGCACCGTGTTGTTGCCTGCGGAGCGAATGGGTCAGGGGCAGGGAAGGCAACAAGAATAGATGGGAGGAGAATAGTCAAATACTTGATTCTCATACAATGTGAACAGACGGCCGGGCATGCATGTACACACACGCACACAGTCCACCGACGGCGTGGGTACCCAGACGAGCGCACGTGCGATGCTAACGCACGCATGCAGCCATGCATGTCCACGCACTTGCAAGAGGGAGATGAGGAGGTAGGGACCGTTGGCGTTTGAGGCAAGGAAGTCGGGGCGTGGGCAGGGGGCAAGGGAGGGGGAGGGGGAGGGAGGTTTGGGGGTAAGTTTCTGTCTTGCGCAGCAACTCGTGCCCCACTGTTGTGGATGCACATCCTCTTCTTGGAGCACGCGGGGCATCGTATCTGAGACACAACGAGCTGACTCTTGACTGCGCAAACACGACCAGGGCTCCTGCCACGGCTCCTCGCACCCGTAACTCGCTCCTCCCCCCCACTTATTTCCGGAGCCGAGCTCTAGGGGGAAAGGGGGAAGAGGGGGCGGCGGGGGGGGGAGGCAAACGAGCATCTTCTTCACACATCAGGCCTTTTTTCTCTCAACAGCGTTAAAAAATCTCCGGCTTCTTTTTTTTTTTCCAAGGCGCAGGAAGTACAGCCGGCAGGTGAAAAAGAACAGGACGGGACAGGAGGGAGCAATCAAGGCAGGGGTACCTGCACAGCAGGCGCCCTGGGGGCAGTCGGAGTTGTCGCTACACTTGCAGCCGGCCACGGACGTCTGGCAGGTGCCGTCGCTGCAGCACGTGCTGGCGCTTGCGGGGCACGCCAGCCCTTGGTCTTTGAATGCGTTGCAGTCGGGGCACACCTGCTTGCCGCCCACAAAGGGGAGCGAGCAGTGCCCCGGCCTTCCAGAGCTGCCTGCATCCCGTATCATATCACGTGCAATACGATACGCCTGTGCATTAGAAAACTGGATAGATAGATACAAACACACATACACGTACATATACTGCAAGGTGTACATATGCGCGTAGACACACATATGCATGTGCTTATACCAAACGGGTATCGAAAACACACAAATGTATACGCTTGTATGGATTTTATGTGTAATCGATGCGATCATGAACAGGTCTCTTTCAACTTCTGACAGGATGCAAAGTCCAACGAAATAGGAGGCGCCTCAAGGGCAGCTTCTGTCACGACGACATTAGAAGGAAAGCAGGGGTATAGAAGGCAATATCAAGGGACATACACATGTACTTGGCATATAAACTTAACAAACATGTATTTAAGACTATACCCCAAGCGTACGCTCCCTTAAATTGATCTATGAAGGAAAGGAAAATAATAGAGAATTGCAGCCGAATGGCGAAGACATGTACTCAATTAAAACCACATACATATGTACACATATATGTGTCCATATGAAAAAACACATATACATACACATATAGCAGCATGTTGTACTGAAGCTTCTGAACTGTTCTAAATTCCCACTACTTATTTCTCACAAATTAGGACTACACTCAGGCAAGAAGCTTCCAACAAGAGAATGAGAAATAACACTCCAGCTAATCTCCACAATTATTTAAAGCAATTTAAAGGATCACTAACTTGTATCAAACTCAAAGCAAACATGTGTTGACTATATGACGTTATCATTGACGTTGACCAAGACTGAGATATTCTACACACGAGTACATACATGTGCACATGTGCTACCTCACGAGAGAAAACAGCTAAGGTAAGTTGAGTACGTATGTTTTGACACTGTTAAATATTATTTACTTTGAGAAATTCATGATATTTAGACTGACATACTGCCAATACTTATACAAAGACATGGAACCACAACCCCATTTACAATTATTAGGCAAGGATACTTAAAAAGAGTGATACAAGCCATTCAGTGGGAGGGGCCAGTCGACGGGATGGAGCGCAAGTTGCGCTCTTTTAGCTATGGAAAGTAATGGCGGGACATAGTTCTCAGTACTTGTGCAAAGACATGGAACCATTCACCCCAACTTCAAACTTTTGGGAAGGATACTCAAAAGAGTGAAACAAGTCATCCATTACAAGGGGGAGTTAGGGGCAAGTCGACAAGACGATGCGCAAGTGGCGAATGTCTAGCTATGGATAGTTGCACTTTTAAGGCATAAGTGATTAATAACTGGAAATACTTCCCAATACTTATACAAAAACATGGAACCACTGGCCCATTTGAATTATAAGGCAAAATACTGAAAAAGAGTGATATAAGTCATTGCAATGGGAGCGAGGGATGAGTCGACGGGATGGAGCACAATTTGCGTCTTCTAGCTATGGAGGGTTGTATTTTCAATGAATGGTTGTTACAATGGGTGGACATACTCTTCAATGCATATGTAAAGACATGAAATCAATCACCCCATCTACAAGCCTTTGCCAAGGATGCTTTAAAGAGTGAGACATTAGATGGGGAGTTGGGAGAAAGTCGACGAGATGGTGTGCGCCTTGCAGTCTCCTAGCTATGGAGGGTTGTATTATTCATGGATGGTGGATGTAATGGGTCGACTTACTTCCAATCAGTTATAGGACCACATGGATTCATTGACACACTCTACATACCTTTAGCATATAGTCATAAGTGTGGACCACTAGAGGGAAGTTAGGGAAGAGTTGACGAGATGGTGCGCGAATTGCGCTCTCCTAGCTATGGAAGGTTGTATAATTAATGGATGATGGATGTAATGGGTGCATATACACACTAAAAATTATATGAAAATATGGAATCACTCAACCCATTTACAATGTCACGCGAGGGAACTCAAACGAGAGAAACATTAGAGGAGTTAGGGACAAGTCAACGAGATGGTGCGCGACTTGCACTCTTCTAAGTAAGGAGGGTTGTGATTTTACGGGATGAGGGATGTAATGGCAAGACATTCTTACCAATAACCATATAAGAGTAAGCAATATCTCACCCCACTGGCTGATACTGGCAAGCTTTTAGCAAGTATAGTCAAAAGAGTGACACAAGTCATCCATTAAAAGGGGAATTAGAGGCGAATCAACGAGACGGAGCGCAACTTTGAGTGGAAAAAGAATGGAGGGTGGTGAATTTGAGGCTACATGAAGATGCATACACATATATATACAAATGAGGCCATCTATTCATATATGTACATATGTGTATGTATAGATACAAACACACACACAAATATAAACATTTGTATATACAAAATTATATGCATATATCGACATGTCCACACGCGTACACATGCACGTCAATCTCATCACCTGTGCAACAGGTGCCCTGGGGGCAGTCGGAACTGCTGCTGCAGCTGCAGCCGGCCACGGACGTCTGACAGGTGCCGTCGCTGCAGCACGTGCTGGCACTTGCGGGGCACGCCAGCCCTTGGTCGTCGAAGGCATTGCAGTCGGGGCACACCTGCTTGCCGCCCACAAAGGGGAGCAAGCAGTTCCCGGGCCTTGCAGAGCTGCCTGCAATGCACAAAACAAGGAGAGGGATCATACGATTGAAGTACTGGGATTTTGCATACATTACAACGTGACATGCATGGCCATGAGAGGGGGGCGAGACCCAGAGAAGGAAATGTGCTCGTCGCTCGCGCTCGTTTGAGTCTCATGCATTGTCTTTTGAATCGTCGACACACTCTCTGAGAAAGGTGGGAATCTGTTGTGATTGTGTGAGCAATTGAAGTAGGTACCTTCTTTGCCCCCTTCCGAGGCCAGGCCTTTGCAAGTAGTGTTAGAGAGAAAACAAGAAATTTGATTGCATTCGACCGACTGAACAGAATTTTTCCTTTCGGAAAATAGATACAGATTCTTATCATATTTGTATGTCATTGTATGTTTGTATGTGTATCTGTACATAGATGAACATACTGTACGTGCACAAAAGCCCTCACATGCATGCATATATCTGCGCATGGGTGAATCTATCTACACATAGGACTGCACACCATCACCTGTGCAGCAGGTGCCCTCGGGGCAGCCGGAGTCTGCGCTGCACTTGCAGCCGGCCACGGATGTCTGGCAGGTGCCGTCGCTGCAGCACGTGCTGGCGCTTGCGGGGCACGCCAGCCCTTGGTCTTCGAATGCGTTGCAGTCGGGGCACACCTGCTTGCCGCCCACAAAGGGGAGCGAGCAGTGCCCCGGCCTTGCAGAGCTGCCTGCATCCCGTATCATATCACGTGCAATACGATACTCCTGTGCATTAGAAAACTGGATAGATAGATACAAACACACATACACGTACATATACTGCAAGGTGTACATATGCGCGTATAGACACACATATGCATATGCTTATACCAAACGGGTATCGAAAACACACAAATGTATACGCTTGTATGGATTTCATGTGTAATCGATGCGGTCATGAACAGGTCTCTTTCAACTTCTGACAGGACGCAAAGTCCAACGAAATAGGATGCGCCTCAAGGGCAGCTTCTGTCACGACAACATTAGAAGGAAAGCAGGAGTATAAAAGGCAATATCAAGGCACATACACATGTACTTGGCATATAAACTTAACAAACATGTATTTGAGACTATACCCCAAGCATACGATCCCTTGAATGGATCTATCAAGGAAAGGAAAATAATAGAGAAATGCAGCCAAATGGCGAAGACATGTACTCAATCAAAACAACATATACATGTACACATATGTGTTTACATGAAAAAACCACACATATACGTACACATATGTATGCCTATTCTCATTTACACAAATGTGTATATCTATCCATATATGTACATACGTATATGTACATATCTATGTACACACACCAATATATACATTCATATATACAACATATACGTAGATATCGATTTGTACACACGCGTACACATGCACGTCAATCTCATCACCTGTGCAGCAGGTGCCCTGGGGGCAGTCGGAATTGCTGCTGCAGCTGCAGCCGGCCACGGACGTCTGACAGGTGCCGTCGCTGCAGCACGTGCTGGCACTTGCGGGGCACGCCAGCCCTTGGTCGTCGAAGGCATTGCAGTCGGGGCACACCTGCTTGCCGCCCACAAAGGGCAGCAAGCAGTTCCCGGTCCTCGCAGAGCTGCCTGCAATGCACAAAACAACGTGAGGGATCATACGATGGAAGTATTGGCATTTTGCATACATTACAACGTGACATGCATGGCCATGAGAGAGGGGGGAGACCCAGAGAAGGAAATGTGCTCGTCGCTCGCGCTCGCTTGAGTCTCATGCATTGTCTTTTGAATCGTCGACACACTCTCTGAGAAAGGTGGGAATCTGTCGTGATTGTGTGAGCAATCGAAGTAGGTACCTTCTTTGCCCCCTTCCGAGGCCAGGCCTTTGCAAGTAGTGTAAGAGAGAAAACAAGAAATTTGATTGCATTCGACCGACTGAACAGAATTTTTCCTTCCGGAAAATAGATACGCATTCTTATCATATTCGTATGTCAGTGTATATTCGTATGTGTATCTGTACATAGATGAAGACATACATACTGTACGTGCACAAAAGCCCTCACATGCATGCATATATCTGCGCATGGGTGAATCTATCTACACATAGGACTGCACACCATCACCTGTGCAGCAGGTGCCCTCGGGGCAGCCGGAGTCTGCGCTGCACTTGCAGCCGGCCACGGACGTCTGGCAGGTGCCGTCGCTGCAGCACGTGCTGGCGCTTGCGGGGCACGCCAGCCCCTGGTCTTCGAATGCGTTGCAGTCGGGGCACACCTGCTTGCCGCCCACAAAGGGGAGCGAGCAGTGCCCCGGCCTTGCAGAGCTGCCTGCATCCCGTATCATACCACGTGCAATACGATACGCCTGTGCATCAGAAAACTGGATAGATAGATACAAACACACATACACGTATATATGCCTATTCTCATTTACACAAATATGTATATCTATCCATATATGTACATACGTATATGTACATATCTATGTACACACACCAATATATACATTCATATATACAACATATACGTAGATATCGATTTGTACACACGCGTACACATGCACGTCAATCTCATCACCTGTGCAGCAGGTGCCCTGGGGGCAGTCGGAATTGCTGCTGCAGCTGCAGCCGGCCACGGACGTCTGACAGGTGCCGTCGCTGCAGCACGTGCTGGCACTTGCGGGGCACGCCAGCCCTTGGTCGTCGAAGGCATTGCAGTCGGGGCACACCTGCTTGCCGCCCACAAAGGGCAGCAAGCAGTTCCCGGTCCTCGCAGAGCTGCCTGCAATGCACAAAACAACGTGAGGGATCATACGATGGAAGTATTGGCATTTTGCATACATTACAACGTGACATGCATGGCCATGAGAGAGGGGGGAGACCCAGAGAAGGAAATGTGCTCGTCGCTCGCGCTCGCTTGAGTCTCATGCATTGTCTTTTGAATCGTCGACACACTCTCTGAGAAAGGTGGGAATCTGTCGTGATTGTGTGAGCAATCGAAGTAGGTACCTTCTTTGCCCCCTTCCGAGGCCAGGCCTTTGCAAGTAGTGTAAGAGAGAAAACAAGAAATTTGATTGCATTCGACCGAATGAACAGAATTTTTCCTTCCGGATAATAGATACGCATTCTTATCATATTTGTATGTCAGTGTATATTCATACGTATCTGTACGTCGATGGATACATACATATTGTATGTGCACAAAAGCCCTCACATGCATGCATATATCTGCGCATGTGTGAATCTCTCCACACTTAGGACTGCACACCATCACCTGTGCAGCAGGTGCCCTCGGGGCAGCCGGAGTCTGCGCTGCACTTGCAGCCGGCCACGGACGTCTGGCAGGAGCCGTCGTTGCAGCACGTGCTGGCGCTTGCGGGGCACGCCAGCCCTTGGTCTTCGAATGCGTTGCAGTCGGGGCACACCTGCTTGCCGCCCACAAAGGGGAGCGAGCAGTGCCCCGGCCTTGCAGAGCTGCCTGCATCCCGTATCATATCACGTGCAATACGATACGCCTGTGCATTAGAAGACTGGATAGAAAGATACAAACACACATACACGTATATAGGCCTATTCTCATTTACACAAATGTGTATCCATATATGTACATACGTATATGTACATATCTATGTACACACACCAATATATGCATTCATATATACAACATATACGTAGATATCGATTTGTACACACGCGTACACATGCACGTCAATCTCATCACCTGTGCAGCAGGTGCCCTGGGGGCAGTCGGAATTGCTGCTGCAGCTGCAGCCGGCCACGGACGTCTGACAGGTGCCGTCGCTGCAGCACGTGCTGGCACTTGCGGGGCACGCCAGCCCTTGGTCGTCGAAGGCATTGCAGTCGGGGCACACCTGCTTGCCGCCCACAAAGGGCAGCAAGCAGTTCCCGGTCCTCGCAGAGCTGCCTGCAATGCACAAAACAACGTGAGGGATCATACGATGGAAGTATTGGCATTTTGCATACATTACAACGTGACATGCATGGCCATGAGAGAGGGGGGAGACCCAGAGAAGGAAATGTGCTCGTCGCTCGCGCTCGCTTGAGTCTCATGCATTGTCTTTTGAATCGTCGACACACTCTCTGAGAAAGGTGGGAATCTGTCGTGATTGTGTGAGCAATCGAAGTAGGTACCTTCTTTGCCCCCTTCCGAGGCCAGGCCTTTGCAAGTAGTGTAAGAGAGAAAACAAGAAATTTGATTGCATTCGACCGACTGAACAGAATTTTTCCTTTCGGAAAATAGATACACATTCTTATCATATTCGTATGTCAGTGTATATTCGTATGTGTATCTGTACATAGATGAAGACATACATACTGTACGTGCACAAAAGCCCTCACATGCATGCATATATCTGCGCATGGGTGAATCTATCTACACATAGGACTGCACACCATCACCTGTGCAGCAGGTGCCCTCGGGGCAGCCGGAGTCTGCGCTGCACTTGCAGCCGGCCACGGACGTCTGGCAGGTGCCGTCGCTGCAGCACGTGCTGGCGCTTGGGGGGCACGCCAGCCCCTGGTCTTCGAATGCGTTGCAGTCGGGGCACACCTGCTTGCCGCCCACAAAGGGGAGCGAGCAGTGCCCGACCCTTTCAGAGCTGCCTGCATCCCGTATCATACCACGTGCAATACGATAAGCCTGTGCATTAGAAAACTGGATAGATAGATACATACACACATACACGTACATATACTGCAAGGTGTACATATGCGCGTAGACACACATATGCATGTGCTTATACCAATCCGGGTATCGAAAACACACAAATGCACACGCTTGTTCGGATTTCATGTGTAATCGATGCGGTCATGAACAGGTCTCTTCCAACTTCTCACAGGACGCAAAGCGCAACGAAGCAGGAGGCGCCCCAAGGGCAGCTTCTGTCAGAACGACATTAGAAGGAAAGCAGGGGTATAAACTGCAATATCAAGGAACAGACACGTGTACATGGTACATAAGCTTAACAAACATGTATACGCTCCCTTGAATAGATGTATAAAGGAAAGGAAAAATAAACGAGAATTGCAGCCGAATGGCGAAGACATGTAATCAATCAAAACCACATATACATGTACACATATATGCCTCCATATGAAAAAACACATACATACACGTATATATGTATATATACACATGTACATGCATATACGCATACATACATATGGATAAATCTGCCCACATATGTACATATGTATATGTATATATACATATACACACACAAATATATATATATATATATATATATATATATATATATATATATATATATATATATATATATATATATATATATATATATATATATATATATATATATATATATATATATATATATATATATATATATATATATATATATATATATATATATATATATATATATATATATATATATATATATATATATATATATATATATATATATATATATATATATATATATATATATATATATATATATATATATATATATATATATATATATATATATATATATATATATATATATATATATATATATATATATATATATATGTATTCATTTATACGATGTAGAAGTATACATCAACATGTACACACGCGTACACATGAACGTCAATCTCATCACCTGTGCAGCAGGTGCCCTGGGGGCAGTCGGAAGTGCTGCTGCAGCTGCAACCGGCCACGGACGTCTGACAGGTGCCGTCGCTGCAGCACGTGCTGGCACTTGCGGGGCACGCCAGCCCTTGGTAGTCGAAGGCATTGCAGTCGGGGCACACCTGCTTGCCGCCCACAAAGGGCGCCAAGCAGTTCCCGGGCCTCGCAGAGCTGCCTGCAATGCACAAAACAACGAGTGGGATCATACCAATAAAGCACTGGAATTTTGCATACATCACAACGTGGCATGCATGGCCATGAGAGGGGGAGGAGAGCAAGAAAAGGAAATGTGAACGTTGCACACACTTATTTGAGTCTCATGCGTAGTGTTTTGAATTGTCGACACACGTGAAGTTACGCATTCACGCGGGCCTGCAATTGACTGCGCAAAGGCTCACAGACTTCAGGTCACGCTTGCACTGCTTTGTCGCGGCTTGCAGATTGACGACACCTTGGTTAGCGACACACAAATTAGCGACACCCGAATCAGGATCCAGGACACGCTTGCTCTGCTTAGTCCTGGCTTGCAGAGCAGCAATGCCTCAATCAGCAACGCCTCAATCAGCAACACCCCGGTGAGCGACACCCAGATCAGCGACACCCTAATTAACAACACCCGGGCACACGGGCAGTAGCCCATCCGGCAGCTTCTTCGCCTCTTGGCTCGCAAATGAGTCGTCGCCAGCCTAAGTAGCACCGGCCATGCATGTGCGACAGCCCTTTTGACAATTTGTAATCATTGTACGACATCCCTTTGAGTGGACAAGGCGTCTCTAATTGTCCTCTTTGGTCATGCCCCCTCGCCATTTGACAGAACAAGGAAAATTCAGTCTAGTTGATGCAAGTAATTAGTTGGGAAAAGAGCGCAAAAAGACTTATAGATTGGCTCATACACTATAATTAACAGCGCACGCGCCCCGCAGCAAGATCCCCCCCCCCCCCCTCCC
>WELA01011136.1:1363812-1399703 GCA_009602735.1 Mesotaenium endlicherianum
ACAACACTTGGGAGCGAAAGGCCAACTCGACTCATTGTAAGAGTAAGTTGAGACGTTATCTGCAGAATGCGTCGAGGACGTCGCATTTTGAGGAGGGGGATGATGTAAGGTCATAGGTTTATAAAGTGCATTTTTGAGTTTCATGAAAGTATGTTTTGATTGTATAGTAGTGTAGAGTGCATTTTTGTGGTCATTTTGATATAAAGTTCATCGAATTTGGTCAAGTATTGAGAGAGTTATGGATTTCCGAAGTTTTATTAGTTTTGAGGTCGGTTGACGACTGTCCTTAATTCGCGGTGAGCGCGACCGTCGGATTGACCGACAGCGTCGAGCGATCTGGCCCGTTAGAATGAACTCGAACCTTCACGTAAGTTCGGCTGACGCGGAGTGCCGACTAGGTCGATTTACCTAGAAGTTTCGGTTTAGCCTAGCGCGTCTAAGATAGAATATTCTAGTAATATCGATGCATGTATGTGGACGTCAATTCGGCCCGACACGTCAGATTAGACTGATCTGGCTTTCTCACGAATATTCTGGAAGGGACGATTTGACAAACACTAAGGAAAATCCGTAGCTTCCTCCTAAAGAGGAGCACTTAGGCAGAAAATTATAAATAGGCATAACTTCTTTGTTTCTTATCAGTTTTCACTTCTGTAAATTCCTACGGGTTTGTAATGACAAGGCCTTTCATCCTACATCATTTGTGAGCAGTTTCTTGCTACTCAAAATGTTGAGTATTTTTCCTAAGCTTTGTTAGTGATATGCCGCTGCACTCTTTAGTATGATTGCAACTAGTTCCTTTCCTCGTAAGTCACTACGCTTCCACTAGGGCACTCTGCCCCTTTCAGCTGAGGAGGGTGCGAACAGCGCCTCATTGCCTACCAATTTCAGCACCGTGAGAGTGCAGAATAGGGATGGTGCACTAATATTTAACAACTGGGCAGCCCCCAACATTCTGTTGGATACGAGCGCACAGCCAGTTATCCTTGAAAAGCGAGTTGTGAAAGCTCTAGGACTGACAGCAAGGGACCTCAAAGAGAGTCCTTTCCAGTTGAGAACTGCCTCAGGGCAAGTCTCAAAGTCTTGTGGAATTACCCGCAAGCTTGTGAAAATCACAGTAAATTCAGGGAAACCTGAAGAGGCGTCACTACACATGGAGTGCACAGTGACGGAGACAGAGAACTATGATGTCCTCTTGGGAACAGAAGCGCTGATTCCCTTGGGTATGGTCATTGATCTGCGGAAGCGGAGAGTGACTTACCTGTCAATAGATCAGCAGGAAATTCTTGTGAAGATGGTTTGCACAGGAGAAGCAAACTACGGGCAGCTAGACTGCTGCGTTAACGACAGGTACCCAGAATCCTACGACAACATCATGAAGCGCGAAGAGGAAAGCTATACGAGCATCAACATGCCAACACCCTTGGTATGGCAACCTCGGATTATGGAGCAACTAGAAAATGTGAGTAACAAAGACCGCGGCCCGCAAGAGCTGCTGCCAGTACCCTACCCAATTACCTCTGCTGCAAACCTGATGCCTGGAGTCGAGCGACTGCCGCAAGGCATTGTCAGGATGGGAGATCCTTTTCGTAAAAAGGGAGTAGTCGTGTTGGAATTGTTTGCCGGACTTGGGTCTGGGACCATAGCATTGATTCAGCGAGGGATACAGGTGGCCAAAGTCCTGTATGTGGACAATGATAACCACGCTTTTCTAACATTCAGAGAAGTCATGAGTCAGATGCAGCAAATGCATCACTTTAAGGGGTTGGTGCCTGTATACACCAATGTTGAGCGCATCGCTGGAGGCAACATTATTAATGTGAAGCCTGAAGACGTGTATGGCTACGGGATTGACTGGATCTTTGCTGGATTCCCTTGTCAACCGTTTTGTCAAGCTAGGAATAGGAGGTTTGTTTCAGTGATCCACGAGCACAACGCTGGGAATGGATGGTGAAAATCATCAGCATGCTGCGGGAACGTCAGCAGTATCACCCATCAGTGTTTGTGATTGAGAACGTGCATCCAGGAATGGGTTACAAGCAGATGAAGCCGGGAGAGCCATGGCTGATTTTTGACTCTACCTCGGGTCATCATGTGCTAATCAACGACGCCAAGCACGAAAGATTATCCCATAGGGCCAGAATATTTTGGACCAACGGCATGTCTATTGAGGTCCTGAGAGAGATGGAGGACCTTACGCGGCGATCACCGACGGCATTGACAGTGGAAGAGGCGCTGGCGGTACGTACCAAGCCAGTGACCAGGAGGGATTCCTATCCACAGTGCGTCATCAACAAACCAGGTCAGCCAAGGGTGGTACTGCCTACCTTCACAGCGTATCCAGGATCCCGAGCATTCATAGGAAGTGGACCAAGAATGGTCAAAGACATGCATGAAAGAGATGCCGTTTGGAGAGAGCCTACTGCGGTGGAGATTGGAAATTGCCTTGGAATACCCGACACCGTAGCTTGGCAGATAGTCGGTGCTGTAGGGTCAGATGAAGCTGCGAAGATTTTTAATAACATGATTGGACAGCACTCTATGACTTGGCTGATGGAGACAATCATGACGTGGCAGCAGTTGACCTTCACCAATAAGCCTATGCCGAGGCCCAGACCAGAGACAATTGGGATCCATGTGGAGCCAACCTCTGATCAGAGGGCTATCAGGACGGCACATTAGCAACAACAAGAATACGGTGTGCAAAGAGATGCAGCGGAAGCTGCCAGAAACAGAGCATTCAGGACAGCTGGGGTAGCTGAACTGATGAGATGCCAGACCGGATCGATAATCAGACCGCTGAACTGCAAGCAACTCTGGAAAGGAGAGGATACACCCATGGGGGCCCAGACGTTTGAGCAGACGACGCCGCTGCCAAGCGCAGAAGACGATACGCAGGACACTCCGCCATCTGTGAGAAACGCCTCTTACAGTCAGATATCTGGAAGACCACCGTTCGGAGCCGCGACATCAAGGCGGGAGGAGACTTTAGAAGTTGCTAGATCAGGGGATCATACTGACCTCAGCCCAAGAGCAGCTGGGCACGGAGAATACTGGCAGGAAAGCTCAAGTAGCTGGGAAGCTAACCAAAAGTGTCTATCGTTTTCACCAGAGCAAGCGCCGTTACAAGACATCTCAGAGGAGTCTGAGAAGAAGACCCCTGAGCCAAAGCTTGAAGACTTTGAATACTATCTAAACCAAGCATCAGTGCAAGAGCGCCAACGCAACATTGGTGAAGGGCCAAGATGGGCGTCTGAAGAGTACTTGAATAGGACCCCGGAAGAGTCCTATGATACCTACAGAGCATCCCTCGGAGAACGCCAGTGCAATATTGGTGAATGGGTTGAAGGGAGTAGCCAGAATTCAGGAGATTCTGGAGGGCCTGCAAAGACCATATGCCTCAAAGCGATATTCAAAGAACGCAAGGAGGAGTCGGGCAAGCAATTGTTCACAACATCTTCTTTGATGAGCCCAGAGCCGCAGGCTAAGGGGCAACAGCAGGGTTCAGTTAGTCAAACAGCTCAATCCATTACAAGGCAGATCATGGAGCAGCTGCTGGAAGCGGACTCTCGACGGCACAAGGAAGAGGAAGTGGCTAAGGCGGCAAGCACTCTGCAATCAGCCATCGTCAACCTGGCAAAGCTCAATTCAGATAATAATGGAGAGCCACCACCACCTAGAGTGGAGAAGTTAGTTGATGATGAGGCAGAGATGCCAGACCTTCCAGAATTTGACCTGCCGTCAGTCACCAATGAAGAGGAGATTTGGGAAGAAATTCCACGTTTCCCTACCCCAGAGCTGGACCTATTGGAGCTACAAGAGCTCAGGACGGATGACTGGGTGGTCGACCACTTGATAATGGAGGGGCTCAGCCCGGTAGATCTATACAACGATCTGAGGTCGCCTACATCCAGCACTCCAACCGCCAGTTTTTCAGCACCAGAAGCTACCCCACATCAGCTACAACAGCCGCAAGAAGTGGCTGCCTGCACCGCTAAGGTGGAATCAACACAAGGTAACCCTCACGGTCGCGCAAGCAGACCAAGAAAGGTGGCCTAGAAAGGGAATGCACCTTTCAGGCGGATGCTGATGCGTTATCTCAAGTATAGGGGAGCAGGTCAGAAAGAAGGGGTTCCGAAAGGAACCATGGCTCCTCCTCCGCAACCTATCCTGGAAATTTTGCAAAGAGAGGGAGAGGATGGCTTGATTTACAAAGCCATGGCATTGGGAATTCACATTCCCATGGTGCGCCCTTCATCCATTGGAACGTGGGAGAAGGATAGTTCAGCTCCTAAGACACCTGCAGTTTCTTAAAGGGAACTGGTAGAGCCGAAAAGTATCATAAGCCGCTTGACAGTAGAGAATATTGTATACGCACAACTAGCTGCGGCTCAAAGATTGCAGACTTTGACACAAGCATGGACGATTACGCCACCAGCCAGGGAGGAGTTTGTCACAACCGTTGCGCGCATTGCTACCATTGAGCGCAAGTGGGGTTGGACAATCGACCCCAGAGCAGATCCAGCAGGGTGGCCTTTGCTGAACCTGCCCCCACCTGGCACCACATGAAGAGGGAGAAACGGGGACTAGCTGGACTACAGCAGATGAAGAGGCAGGCCGCAGTCCATCCGGAGGCGTCTGACATACTCCACTCAACAGGAGAGGCAACGATCTATCGAAAAAGGTAAAAGGCCTAAGAAGCAGGCCGCCGAGCCTAAGTCAGCGGAGGAGCAAACTGCCAAGCCTGCCACTCCACCACCTAACAATCAGGCAAAAAAGCCTGAAGGTCGAGATGAGGGCAAAAAGCCCCCACTTGAACCCAAAGAGTAGCAACTACTGGATGCCTGTGTTGGGGAAAAGCAGCCGGAAACTGAGGTTTTCACCATTGGAAAAATGGTCTCAGCCCAACAGAGAGCACAAGTAGAATGGTTGCTGAAGAAGCACCGCAAGGTGTTTGCTTTCACCAAGGAGGAGATTGGTAGAACCACTCCCAGTGTGTGTGAGATCACACTAACTATTGATAACCTAGTCAGACTTGGGCCGCATAAGCTCAGTCAGACCGAATGGGACTGTGTGGAGAAAACTTGCCAGGAGTTGCACAAGCTCGGCATGATTGAGAAATCAACCTCAGTACATGGAGCTCCCACAGTAGTAGTTGCCAAGAAGGACGAGGCTGGCAATTATACAGCCACTCGTGTGTGTGGAGACTACAAGCGACTAAATCTCCACACGGAGCTAGACAGCTACGTGATGCCTACACCAGAGCAGATCTTTGCAATTGCCACCACCGGGAAGGTGTTAAGCATCGTCGATCTACGCCAAGGCTTCAACCAGATCCCTGTGAAAACAGATCATCAAGGTAAGACCGCTTTCTGGGCTCAAAGGGAACTTTGGCAATGGACGGTAATGCCGTTTGAGCTAAAAAATGCCCCAGCCATCTTTCAGAGAACTATGGATAAAGTGCTGGAGGGGCTGGATTTTGCAAAACCATACATTGATGACGTAGTGGTGTTTAGCAAGTCCATAGAGGAGCACCTCGAGCACTTGGAACAAGTGTTTCAGCGCCTAGAGAAATTCCAGATGACGCTGCACCCTGGAAAGTGCAGATTCTGTGAGGCACATGTGCCTTACTTAGGACATGAGATTGGGAACAATGCTATGTCCCCTCAGGCTGTAAAGACTGAGGCCATTTACAAGATACCTACAATTGCAAATGTGTCTAAGCTGAAAGCTCTGTTAGGGCTAAGCAAATACTATTGTAAATTTGTGAAGGACTAGAGCAAAATTGCTAAACCCTTGACAGAACACTTGAAAAAGGATGTACCTTTTGTGTGGACGGAAGCCCAGGAGAAGGCCATGAACGAGCTCAAGGAGCGGCTGGTAATGGCCCCAGTCTTGCGTACGCCTGACTACTCCAAGCCGTTTAATCTACACACTTACTGGAGTCGTGTGGGAATTGGCGCAGTACTCACTCAGGCCGCAAATCCTAGAGAGGAGTACGTCATTGTCTATGCCTCGCGCTCTAACAACCGAGCAGAGAGCAACTACTCGTCCTACGAAAGAGAGCTGCTGGCAGTGGTTTGGGCTGGCGCACATTTTGGAGAGTATCTATGGAGAAGACCCTTCACGCTGATCACAGATTACTTGTCGTTACTCTGGCTGATGCAGAATGGAGACCTCACTGGTAAATTGGCTCGCTGGGCTCTCAAGTTCCAAGAGTACCAGATGACAGTGATACATCGAGCAGGTGTACTCAACAACGACGCCAATGGACTCAGCAGGAACCCGGACCCATCCTCAGACGACAGAACAAGAGCTCGAGAAGACAAAGATCCGAGCAGCCCAGCAGAGTTGGCAGCCTGCTTGGCTGAAATGGCTAGAATGGTAGGGTCAGGTGAAGCTGAGCCTCTACCCCAGTTCAGTCCAGAGATCTGAAAAGATTAAGCCACTATGCACTGGCTGAAGACGGGAGTCCACATGGAGGCATTATTTGTGAAAGAGGAGAGGACCAGGTGAGCCATCGAGCTAAAAGGTTTTGCTGGAAACGCAATAACCTCTTCAAGATTGAAGAAATTGGTCAGGACAAGTTGGTGCCAGAACCCACCAAAAGGCGAGCTCTGGTGCAGGAAATGCACGGGAATATTGGACACTATGGTGTCAAGAAAATGTACAATCTTCTGGAGCTGTCTTACTGGTGGAGGGGCATGAAGCAGCAGTGTGAGGATGTGATCAAGGCCTGCCAAAGCTTTGATCGCGTCAAGGCTGGTTTTACATAGCAACATCCACACCTGCAACCTCTGCCAATCATGGGCCTAGGCTATCGGTGGAGCTGCAATCTCGCAGAAAAGAGACACGCAGCGTTACGCCAGGACGCGAGATGGGAGCTACCGCCTGCAAATGACGCAGATCCAGGAAGGAGACTACGTCTACCGCAAGCGCTAGACCAAGACCACCATCGACACCAATTCAGGTGCAGTAATCTTATGCGTGAAACATGCGTTCGACAATGGTGTGTTGGAACTGGAAGGTTCTGATGGTAAGACCATGAGAGATCACGTGCAGAATTGCTCGCTGTGCCATTTGCCAAATATCAATCCTACGGTTAAGGCTATGCGCAAGGAATTGGTGCCAGCCACGCCTTGTGCCAACTGCAAAGTGCTGGATGATCAAGAAGCAATGGTAACTTGCGATAAGTGTAGTGCCCGTTGGCACACCTTCTGCATTGGTGAAGAAGAGATTATGGCAAAACGGTGGGAATGTCCTGACTGCCTTCCTAAAACTCCCAGCCGCAGAGCTAGGAGATAGAAGCTTTCAACGGAAATGCAGGGACGCCTCAGCAAAAGGGAGGGGTGTAAGGGAAATTGAGGATAAGCTAACTTCTCAAAAAAAAAAAAAAAGTGTCGGTAGTGTGGAATGAGGAATTGGTTGAGCATGGGAAGCACTGAGTGTGGGATGCTTCACCGCATGATGCAAGTGCAGGAAGACCAGGAACGGTCAACCCCCAGCTAGTCTGCCACCGACACACGTGCAAAAGTCAATCAACCCGGTCGATTCCCCACGTGCAGCAACGCACCGACCAAATGACCAGGGAATCCCTGCACGCGAGAAGGACCGCCGACACGTCGACCAGGTTGAAGGCACCCGTGCTGAGAAGCCACGCACGTGCCAGGGGTCCGACGCTGTTAGACAACAGCTGTTGCGACTGCTAGCCACTTGACGATGCCGCACGCGCAGCGCAAGTCACGGCCGCCCAGGTACGGAAAGTCAGCGTTGACTCACCGACCAAAGAACTAAGTTATCTCAGTCAGCGGTTATGTCAAAGTTGTTATCATTGTCAAAGTGGTCACGACACGTCAAACCCCACATTCAGGGATGGATGGGGATTTGGACGGAGTAGTCAGCCAAAAGGCTAGGGGCTTAGAACCAGCAATGAGCCAACCCAACAAGTGCCAAGTAAGGTACTTATCAATCGGCTATCTAAGCCAAGTACAGAAGGAATGTTGCAGAGGCGTTGTGTGCCACTTCGGCCAAGACCCTCGAGTGACTAGCCACGGCTTGAGCGGTCATCTCAAATGCTGCCAGCCGCCATCCACATAGGCGTGATTGCCAGCTGAAAGGCTAAGCAGTCACGCGCGACAGTCACAAGGCGTGCATGCATGTTGAGTGACAACTTCTAAAGCTGTTTGAGGGCTGCTAGGTAAGGACGGCATGCAAGCTAGGCGCTGTGACTAAGCACTGGCATTCTCGAGAGAGGATAATGTGTGGTGCCTGCGAGAGGCACGAGTCCTACCTGAAGCTGCCTCATTCTTGCTCGCATCGTTGTCAAGGAAGCTGAAGGAGCACAGGTACAGAAGGAAAGGAGAAGAAGGAGCACGAAGAAGGAGTTCCCAAGGCCACAGAAGAGCCGAGACGCCACGCTTCTGCCGACGCTGGAAGATTTCTTATCATAGAAAGGTTAGACCTCAGGAGTTTCCAAGAGGGGATCTTGCTGGTAGAAAGTAGAGAGCTGCAAAATAGAATCTATTTGGGGATTAGCACAGGTTTGGGTCAAACACCACAAGCGTGCGAAAGTCACTTAAAATGGTGAGTGCTGTGTTAGTTTCCAAGTTCTCAGAAGTCTCAGTTGTCAAATTGCTATTAGCAAGAGTAGTATTAACAAGTAAAGCTCTCAGTGAAGAACTGAGTGAGCCCAGCCAAGCAGTGAAGAATTGTTAAGGCGCGGTGTTGAGCGAAGAGCTCAGACCAGGCCAGCATAGATGTGCAATTTCAGAGTTTTGTAAGCTGTGACTTTGTGAAAGTTAAACGAAAGCCTTGAAGGGCAATTTTCTCTGAATCTGGCATTGCCTGTTAAGCTACTTAGACGTGATTTCTGCAAACTACAAACTTGTTCATTTTGTAAACCCTCAACTTGGGCGAAAGCTTGTGTGGAAGTAAGACGCTTCTGTCCTTGTAAGGGAAACTGAGGATAAGCTAACTTTTTGAAAATTTCTACTAAGTGTTGGTAGAGTGAAATGAGGAACTGGTTGAGCTTGGGAAGCACTGAGTGTGGGATGCTTCACCGCATGATGCAAGTGCGAGAAGACCAGGCATGGGTCAACACCCAGCTAGTCTGCCATCGACACCGTGCAAAGGTCAATCAACCCGGTCGATTCCCCACGTGCAGCAACGTACCGACCAAACGACCAGGGAATCCCCGCACGCGAGAAGGACGGCCGACACGTCGACCAGGTTGAAGGCACCCATGCTAAGAAGCCACGCGCGTGCCAGGGGATTGACGCTGTTAGGCACGACAATGATGCCAGGGAATTGAGAGTAATTTTGAGTACCACCAAAACAACTTCTGGACCCAAAACTACTGTAAAATTAATGATAATTGTTGGATGCGGACGACAATTTCAAGCATGCGTGTGGGTGATTGTACGCGTGTTTGAGAGATACATACATGCGAGTGGTGACGGTAGAATATCTAGGGCCGCAACTTTATTGATAACGAAAGGTGGAGTAGGGGAATGTGGTACGTGCTTGATGTGAATGTGCGTAGTGATGCGCGTGCTTGAGTGCGTGATGGTGCATATGTGGGCATGAATCTTTGCAACGGTGCGTCGGCGCATGCAAAGTACACGAGTGTTTGTGCATAGGTGCATATGTATATGTTTAGGTGTTTGTGCATGGATGTGTGTGTGGTGTATGTAAGCGTACTTACGAGTAGGTTCGTGTGTAGGTGCATATGGGCGCTTGCATGCACACAATATAGCAATTGCTCGTGTATTTGTCTACATGTTTGGTATTTCCTAGTAGAAACTCTATACTTATAGATTGCCAAGTTTTGAAGGAAGTTGCTTGTGTCACGTATGCAAGAGTCAATGGTTTATACTTCATTAAAAAACCTTTTGCATGTAATATATTTTAATTGTGTAACGACATTCTTAAGAAAACTGTGGAGCTTTATGTAGTATTTTACTTGCACTTGGGCTCAAGACGTGCGCATGTCTCAGGACAAAATCCACAATGGCATGGATATGGTTGTGGAATACTTGCACATTCTTACGTCAACTTCCTCGGAGAAATGTAAATTACAATGAACATTCAAGATATGAAATAAAAATACGTAAAAATAAACATTTGAGGATAATGGTATCGGAACAATACGCATGTTGTGACTGTTAGCCATGGACGCTTTGACATGCGCGGCAAAAGTTGCGGCGAGCTGAAACACGGTACGGAGACCTGCTGACAATTGAAGACCAAGCGAGGGTGACTTGACAAGGTCATCCTGAGTTGCATCGTGGACTAGGACTTACTTTACCTTTGTTATGCAAGAAGCGTGACTTGTACGTTAAGCAATCGCAACATCCCAAGTGGACAGGAGAGAGACAAGCCATGTCAGAATTGGGTCTACCAGCAATGAGGCTAGCAATAGTCACGACGCACCTGACGGTTCGGAAAGGAACGATCACAAATTGGGCAAGGACGATGTGGGCAGGCAGGTTAGAGCTTGGTCCATTGGCAAGTCAACCACAACAAGGATGTCACGACAACAAAATACAAGGCAAAGGCCACGCAAGCTCGATCGCGTCTCAAGAGGCAAGCTAGTCACGGGTGACTCCAACGGGGCAGCGCGAGAGAGCTCGGTGACACGAGCATGAATCTCGAGCCGAGGTGTTATTGAACTTGCATGTGCAACTTGTAGGGAAAGACAAGCATGCTCCAAATTGTAATTTATCTGCAAAGAAGAAAGTAGGAAAGAGAAGGATTAGCGCAAAGGAGAAGAACAGCATCCTTTTGGCAACAAGGAGACAAAGAGCCACGTTATGCCGACATTGTTTTGAGATTGCATCCTCGTTTGCATTTCAGATTTATAGATAAAAGCTAGTGCTTTGAGGTTTCGTAGGCATGATTCAACACCTTGACGGGGTAATGTCGGCCAATTGAATCTGCTTGGAGAATCTTGGACAGAAACTATAAAAAACACCACAGTTCGCAAATAATGCATATGATGGTGAGTTGCCGGTCATTTTTAAACTCTCACACGTTCTTTTTGCAAGAAGCAAGTGCAAGAACTAAGTTCTTAGAGAAGAATTGAGAAAGATGAGTTTACAGTGAGAAGTTCATAATGTGGCTAAGGGCAGAGTAGCTCCGGCCAACAGCAATAGCTTGTTATAGGTTTTAGAACTCTACAAGTTTGTAATTTATAAACAATAAAGCAAAAGCCTGAAAAGACAACTTCATTTGATTCTTGTCAATTCTTACACTGCTTGCAATTAATAATTGCAAATTACAAGTTTCATAAAATTGTAAACATGAGCAAAAAGCTTGCTTAGAACTAGTCGCGAATGCACTACTTCTGAAAACTTGTACTAATTGGTACTTGGGTGAGAACATAACATCTTTTGAAAATTGGGAATCGGATTGTGCAAGAATCACAACAGCCAACCCTGAGGAGAGGGCGAGCAAAGTTGAATGGTTCAGTTGATCGAGGAGTGGTAGAACATACCATTCTCTTAAGCTTGCGCATGACTTTGGGAAAAGCAAAAGTCTACCAGAAGGTGAAACATTTGAGCTACCTGACAACGCGTGGGAAGCGCAGACGTCAGGAGGCAAATAATTGCAAGAATTTGTTAACGGTGAGAATCTGGTAGCGAACCATAGTTTGTATCAAAGTTTGAGAAGATGCTCCATTCACACAGTTGGTGGCAGTCATAAATTTGGTATACTTTTCTATTCATGACGTTTTGTTCTTTCAATGACAATTCCGGCATGATAAGAACCTTACCTCAAAATGGGCAATCAGAAAGCCGGAAAAAGTCTTGAACATTCAGAAAGAAGTTGCAAAAGTTAAACTAGCTGCTCTAGCAATAGGATAAGTTGTAAAATTCCAAATATGTTCTTGTGCCAGACACAATTGATTATCTGTGGCATTAAAGCAAGTAGAGGAAAGTCAAAAGAATGCGGTTGTTGGAAAGAAACATGAAGCCTTGAATAAAACGCTAGATGGACCATTTGCAGACCTGACAACTCAGTTGTAACGTTTCTGCTTTTTTCAAGGATCTTTGCTAGGTATTCAAGATAAATTAATTACTTAATGGAAGAATCAACAACAACTTCGCGTATTTGTAATACTTGAGACCATAAGAAAAAGACGTGAAGTCGTAGAATGCGTGCTTGTGAGAATTGCACTCACATGACTTTTGCAAGTATATATACTTGCACAACATGAGGCACTGGATTGCTTCGAGTCATCTGCTAGGGCACTGGTTCATGTTCAATGAAAACAGGCGAAGGGGTGCAACCCGTTCGGCTGAATGCTTGTAACGCGCCGTTTGGCCATTTGGAGACTTTTTGACGATTTTCAAAAAACCGTTTCGCGCCAAAAGGGCTTTTTTGAGTTCACGCGACTTTGCAAAAAAAATGCGACTGTTCAGTTGGTTGCGTACGTGTACGTCTGACATGAACCGAGAGTTTATAACAATTGCACATTTACGACCGAGTTCTCAAGGTAAATGACTAGGCTGCACATACCACTTTGTTGGACACAAGAGCACAACTCATATCATGTTGGGAAGAAAACCAGCTACATCTCTAAAACTCACTAAGAAGGATCTGGAGGAAAGTCCTTTTCTGTAGTGATACGAGTTAGAATATACGAGTTAGAATATACTAGTTTATTTTTATTAAATGATTTTGAAATTTTTTGGAGTAGTTTTGTGTGGATTCAAGTGCAAATAGATACTCTCGTGACTTAGTTTATGTCCTTTAAACCTTCTAAGGCATTTTCAAAGTTAGAGGAAGGATCTAGAAGAACTCCATGTGGCAAATGTCAAACATGCCAATTTTAGGTCAAAAGGACATGAGTACATTATTCTAGAAAGAGGTGGCAAGTTTTGGGATGCGTTGGGTGCCAACATATCAACATGCATCTTCCTAGATATTACTTTTGTAGCAAGTATATAAACAAGAGCTAGAACATAGAAAGGCATTCCAGAATCACTCTTCTACTTGCCAAATTTGAGAAATATAAACTTCTAAGAAGCCATCACTCTTTCAAAAAGCTACCACTTGTGCTCAAAGATCCTTGTCTTGACTAGATAAAGTATTTTATTTTACTAAGTATTTTATATATTTGTTTTACTACAGTGGTATTGGAGCTAGGCACTTTGGTAGCACAAGAAGATGGCCGATCCTCAATATCAACAACAAAAAGTAGCACGTCATCTTTAAGAGACCCTCCTTTAGCGTCGACGGGAGAGCTCACTTAAGGAAAATCTGCCGCAACAAGGAGCACCACAAGGAGGAGCACCATCAGATCCTGTGGCAGCCGCTATGGCAAGGTTGACCCCATCACAAGGTGCTTTTGCAAATGCGTGGGCAGCCTTTCTAATGACCGTCCACAACCAAGTGGGCTTGGCCACCTATGAAGCAACCGTACAAGGGTGAAGAGAAGCTATGGCTGCCCCTATTGCAAGCAACGTTCCAAATCCAGCCCCGGCTCAAGCACCTCCACAAGAGCCCATGAGAGTGAGGAAACTCATCAAGCCTAAAATACCCGACACTTTCAACCCCGGGAAAGGAGCCACCCTGAATTTATGGCTCTACCAAGTGGAGACGTACCTCGCATTCCTTGAAGTACCCGAGGAGGACTACGTTCCCTTTGCCGTTACCTTACTTAGAGGAGCAGCAACATCATGGTGGCGTAACTATCAAGCGGCTATATATCAAGCTACGGTGCACCCCGTACCCGGCCAAGAGCGCCCATTATCATATGCAAGATGGGCAGATTTTTGTGAGGCCCTCAAGCAATTCATGCCCAATAATGCAGAGAAGATTGCCCGAGGAAAGCTCCACCATCTCAAGCATACGATGTCAGTATAAGAGTATACATCCAAATTTCACGCCCTCACTCTTGAGATCCCCAACCTGTCTCTCGAGGATCGCTATAACTTTTGCCTCAAGCCCAAGGTAGCAAAGCAAGTGGAGTTACGCGACTTGACGGACTTCTCAAAGATCATTGAAGTGGCCCAAAAGGTGGATATTTTGGATGTCAAGCATTCATTATCTTCATCTTCACGGACATCAACAACGCGGGTGTACGCAACCCCTTCCACATCCAAAACTGGACCCACACCCAAAGAAATTGGTGTCATAAGAAGAGACCCCGTAGCTCCCCGGAAAAGTGGAAGACCCTCCAATGACACTTATGATGCAAGAAACCAGCAAAGAATGAAAACAAGACTCTGCCCAGCTGAAAAAGAAGCTCTCATGACGGCTGGACTATGATTTTATCGAAAGAAGAAAGGCCATCGTGCACTCTCATGCCCCAAAATGTTGTCAAAAAACGGACAGCGTCAGTAGGCCAAGAGCCTACCACCCCAAGACCCACTTCACGAGAAGACAACAAGCCAAGTAAGGTGGAGAGCCCCATTGAAGACAAGATTCCAGCCCCAATGAGTTTGAGAGGTTACCTTGGAGGAGAGAAGGTCCACATGCTAGTTTTAGAATATTCTCGTACAGCTTTTTTTGGCCAAAACGTAGCAATACTCCGTAACGTGATACTCCGTATCACGCGTATGACCGAATGTCTCAAATTTATTTTGATATATTGTTGGTTCATTCCACTAACACTCACGTATGGTTGCGTATTCCAACATACAAGTTTGACTCTCACGTTTTGTACGCGCGGAAAATCCATACACACGCATGTGGCGTATCCGAATTTCAAAACTAGGGTCCACATCTTGGTGGATAGCGGAGCTCAAGGCAACTTCATTGCTACAGATTTTGCCACCAAGCACGGTATTACAATGCAAACTCTTTACCACGACAAGGAGATTATGATACCTGACGGATTCTCCTATTGAAAGGGGCGGAGTGCCCTGGTGGAAGCGTAGTGATTCACAAGGAACCAAACTAGTTGCAATCATACTCTAGAGTGCAGCGGCATATCACTAAGAAAGCTTAGGAAAAATTAATTAACATATGAAGTAGCAAGAAAGTGCTCACAAAGAAGATAGGATAAAAGTCCTCGTCATTACAAACCCGTAGGAACTTACATAAGTGCAAATTGATAAGAAACGAAGAAGGTACACCTATTATAGATTTCTATGACGATCGCTTGCCCCTAGGAGGGAGGGCCGCTTAGCAACAAAATTTCTAAGTGTTTGCCAGATTGTCCCTTGCAGACTATTCGTGAGGCTGCCAGATTAACCTCATTTGACGTGTTGGGCCGATTTGACGTCCACATACATGCATCAAAATGTCTAGAATATTCTATCTTAGGCATGCTACAGCCTGACGGTGACATGGGGAAAATTTCATCGAACAATCTGAAATGGAAATTTATACGAGTCGGATCGGCCGCCAAGCGTCGACGGCAAATTTGAGCAAATGGAAATCCAAACTTTACTATTCTATAAATTTCCTCACGTCCACTTTGGCCAAATTCTGGAGGATTTGTATCTTACAACAGCCGGTTACACTTTCATGTCCGTCGTTGCTGGTGTACCTTAGTCAAGCTTCACGAGTTGAATCGGTCCGGCGGGCGCCAAATGGAGTGCCGTCGGAGACCCTCAGTTCTGGCGTATTCTGACAGCTCGTCGATCATGTCAGCATTACGTCGTCCCCGCTGGTACTTTATTTGTTATTGCCTCACATGTTCTATCCGCGTGCACGTGAGCACAACCCCATTCGGCCTTGCCCGTTGTGTCCTTATCCAGGTTTGCTCGCGATGTTTTGTCCTTGTCTCTAGCGAATGGTACACATCTGACATGCTTTGAATTTGTTTCCACCGTGCACAGACTGCGGAAATAGTTTGCCGATAGCTGGTCACATGTCAATTTCAAACCTCTCTGTGCAATATCATTGCCTTACCCGCAATAACTACATTGCAAGACCAACCAGATGGGCTTGCTTTTGAAACCAGGAGGAATGATTGCAGTTGGCGCCAACGCGGCAGCTTTTCAGTGACTGTGCAGCTGGAGAATTCAATTCAACTAGTTGATTTGTATTTCATTCAGCCACAACAAAGTGGAAGTCCATTCACTTACCAGCTGCAAATTTCCATGTCACTTGTTGAGAAGTATTTCCTTCAGCCACAACGAAGTGAGAGTTTATTTGGACCATCCTGAATGAAAATATTTTGGCTTGTGCAAAAAACATTTATTTCTAGAAGTCCTTGCATATTTATGTACCTTGTGATGCAGAATAGTGTCATACTGCATGGATGCAGCAATTTGTATTTCGAGAGCAGAGAAATAGTTTCATAATTTGTTTCATAGACACATATGAACCCCGTGCCATATCAGCAACCTGTCATTCAAAATGCCTCAGGAGCATTTTAATTGCAGAAGATATATTGAATATCCACTTTGCTTCATTAAATGGAAGTATGCTCCCCATACACTGGGTGATAAATAAAATAATGCATCTAAATCGAGCCTACCTAGCTACCTGCTGTCCACCATTCCAAGCTCCTCACGTAGTACCTATCCGTATTCTACTATTTACCTACCACTCATCATGATTTTAATTTACAAGGCCAACACAGCTTGGTTTGTCACTGTTGGGCATCAGAAAGTTGTTTGCTCGCATCCTGTTCTATTTCTTTTTCTTCAAAGGCTCCTACTTGAGCTTCACTCCCGTAGTGGTTAGTGTGGCACCCCCGCGCTTGTTACCTTTGCCTGCAATTCACACAAGCAAACGCTCTCGTCAGCAATTCACACAAGCAAACGCTCTCATCAGCAGCATGGCCCAACTTGAGCTAGGTACAGAGTTCATTTAGCCAAGAGAGTGGGTTCTTATCTCACCTGAAAAAGGCTTGTTGAATATCTGCAAAGGTTCCTCAACTTCTCCCTCCGCCCGTGCTTGCTGTGTAGTAGAGTGTACACCCGCACAAAAGACAAATGCAGGAGTGTTAATGAAGCTGTCAACAAGCACACCCTCCATTAAAAGTGGACCCAAACTACCATGCCAAGCCCAAGAGTAGATGGTACTTACAGGCTTCATAAAGGCCATGATCAGCAACTCCATGGACGTCAGTACTTCTGGCATATCGTCAACCTTTGCACCATTCTTGATCAAGGTCTTCCAGGGTGTCGTATAAGTGATCAAATGCCTGGCCATCTCTTCCCTCTTTGCATCGGATAACTCGGTTTGGGCTTCGCCAAGCGCATACTCTGGAAGCTTCAAGAGCTCACTGATTTTGGGGGCGATCAGCGCCCTGTTGATTCTCCACTTAGTAGTCAACAACTGCAAGCTCGAAATAAACAAGCTGCAATGAGATGGATGAGATAGTAATAGGCTTAGGTAGAAATGAAAGGATGGGTTCCTCATTAGGGTGAGAGGATGACACTCACGTCTTGGATCTCCTTGTGTAGCTGCGCTCCTACCGAATGGTGCTTGAACCACATAGCAAGGTCTGGAATTAGACGATTCTTTCCCGCCGTCCAATCGTCCACTACCTTGGTTGTTCTCTTGTCTCTTAGTACCATCATCCTTTGGATGACCTCCACTGCCTGAAGATCTATAGCGTTTTTGTCGAGCTCGATGTCCACCCATGCACATGCGCTAGTCCGCTTCAGTTTGAATACTTTTGCATAGTTGTCCGCCTGCACAAATCGGAAGAAAATTAGGAATTCATGACCATTATTGTGAAAGCTCAAATTTGACCTAACAGAGCAAAATTGAAACATTGCAAATTTAACAGATTGTTTTTCTTAGGCCCAAGAGGTGTCCTGGGAGGCCTCTTCGGGGGCCCACTTCCGTGGTTGATATCCTCTGCAGTATTAAATTTAGCGGTGCACATGTGCATCATTATCTTGTAATTCCTATCACTTTTTGCATTAATGACAGCGAATTCACCCTACATTGGCGTTTCTTCATTGTCATTAGCAACCTCATGATCTGCAACCATATTTCTTAAGACGCCCAGCACGATGTCATTCTTGCTCTTCTCAGGCAGCGGCGATGTCGACTCTGGTGTTCCCTCATCCTCCCCAGGAGTACTGCTAGTGGTAATGACCGGTTTCGGCCTCGGCGATGGCCCAACTGAGGTGCAAACAGTGTTGGCCTTCAAGTCTTTGTGAAGAAAGTGAAGACTATCGCCTAAGTTGATGGCCTGAACCAACATATGCTGATCCTTAACGCTCAGCTTTGGGTGTCTTTCTCCTCTTCTTCACACTACCTTCCTCTTTCACTGGCCGCTGGTATTTGTGGCCGTATACCTCGATTAGTGATCTAATTACCTTTATTTGAGCCCGTTTCTTTGCTTCCCAAGGAGGTTGCGTTCTCCTTATACTACCCCCACGATCCATTGTCCTCCACTCGGGTTCATAAGTCGCCCATCATCCCTGTCACGCCCTACATTTTGGCCAAAAAAATGGAGGGAGAATTTTGAGATGGCGAACTTCAGAGGCAGTGTTCAATTTTCAAAACCTAATTTGTTACGTGTAGGTGCAGTGACCTGTAGGCGCAAACACGAGTGGCACCTGGGAGGTGATTTAATTGCAAATTAAGTGAAGTAAAACTACAAATGACATCGGCCAACGACTGGTCGTGACCCGCCAAAATATTGCAACATTTGGCGGTTATGTCTATGCCAATTACGATATTTTGTTGTCATTCTCTTCCGCAATGTAGGGCATGTGCCCAACCTGATCATCTGGTTAATTGAACTCTGGAGGAACACCGAGTCTATACTTTGCTCGCGCTTGGTTGGTTGTTGCACTGAGGGCGGACGTGGTTGAATGCCTCTTGTCACCTTCAACATCACATGTGACGTCCGATCACATCCATTCGTCAAACCCGACCTCCTGTAACTCAAAAACTGGGTACGTGGCCGACGTGGACCACCGTGGACTGTGGTATACGTGCAACCTCGTCCCCGTCCTTCGATACCCTCCCGAGCAAAAATGCACATGCAGAGCCACGCAGAGCCATGGCTTCATACTAGTGGCTCATGTGATAATTCGTACAAGAGACGCATCTTCAGTGCTCAATTTCTGTCCAGTAACGTCCATTTTCGACGTGACGTCAACTCACAAAAGCTAAACAATCACACGTGTCGCGAGCAGACCGTGAAGGAAACCAGCGAATGTGATTTGAGAGCACTGCATCCTTCGCCAAAAATGTGCATGCCGCATGGCGCATGGTGTGCATGCCTTGAGCTCAACGAGTGGCGAAGCTCATATAAAGACCTCCGCTCGAAGCTTGAAGATCGAACACAAGCATGTATGGCGACAATCGAGCAAAAGATGGATGCAAAACGGGTTCCCCGGCTTCCATCTTTCTTTAATTTTTGCCATTTCAACAAGCTCTGGCCTCCACTCTCCCATTTCTTCCCTCTCCTTACGGCTACCTTTATTCCAGGCATCTCTCACTTCCAAACATGGCCTATATATATCAAGGATGCCCTGTGGTTAAACGTGCTCCCATCCTCACACCAGGGTATGCGAAATATACAAGGTTTTTCATAGGTCCTGTTCAGGATCTGGGCGCATAGAGGATGACAAACTCCCACAGTTTGCAAATATTTTCCAACGCCCAGCTAATGGCGAGAAAATTGGTGTGCTGGTTATAGACGACGCTAAAATCAAGTATGTGAAGGAACCGTTGTACGATATCACATATCTGATTGTGGGGTATCCCAAGGACTTCCATGCTATGGTGTGTGAAGCTGCTCTGTCAGACGGCTGCCGTGTGATCATGAAAAGGGAGGGCAGGCACTACTTTAGCCGCACTACGGTGCCGCGTGGTGAAGTTGAATGCGGAGTATAAGAATTGCTCAGAGGAGTTATCCATCAGGGAGGTGTTGAGATCCACCAAGTGCAATTTAAAGTGTACGCTGGTGTGTCGTCCGAGGATTAAGAGCGTGGCAAACTTGCATGATATGAATAAGGAGCCTTGGACAGTGGGGGTCACTATCATGGAGGCCTATCTCATTGACACTGCAGCCGTTGAGAATTATAGGCATGGTAGGTGCTTGACGAAGGAAGAAGTATCAGTGCGCGGATGCAACATCAATGTGGATCATCTGCTCCGCGGGCGCGCTGTTGGTGCTGAAGAGGCCGGGAGGGCAAAGCACGATCCTCGTTGTGTGGTTGGCATTGTTAGAGAGGTTTCCCCGGCATCAATCTTGCGCTTGCGTAAGGTATTATTTCCAGCACTTCCCAGGGCACTGCAGCCGCTGCTCATGCCGCTTCTCTTGCTGCTACCGCTGCTTGGGTGTCGCTGCAGTCTCATGCTGTTGCTACGGCTTCAATGTTATCCCCTGTTGCTGCTGTTGCTCCTGCTGTGCTCCTGCACCTGTTCGTGCTGAAGTGTTGCCTGCTCCTGCTGCTGTCAGCGATGCCGTCCCTGGTGATACCACTGTTGCCAATGCTGAGGCTGCTGTTGGTCCCGCTCCTACTGCTACTGCTGACTATGTTTCCGGCAATGGGGCAACAGAACAAGCAGCTTCCAGCGGGAAGCTCATCATCTGCTGGTGCACGCAGGCGTGGTTAGCAAGACTTCATTGACAAGAAGACCAGAGGTAGGCTTGTGTGCTCTTGCTTGCAGTAAAAACGTGTAATATGTCTCCACCTGACGGGCGTTCACTTATATATCCATGATACTTGTGAACATACTGAGGACCGAATGAAGAAATAGGATAGGTCTTCCTCCTCCATTTTGGTTTTTGCCATCAATGCCTAGAGTAAGCACATGCATTGCTATTTTTAAATCAAAGCTTACGTTTACACGATTTTGTTGCAGTGTTGGACAGGGCAATTTCAGCCTCAGGCACTGAAAGCGCCAAATGTCAGTAGGCGGTCAGACCAAGCCCTCCGAAGGTGAAGAGTGGGATGACAGGGACTGGCCGGACCTCCTTGACTGGAGTGAGGAGCAGTGCACGTGCTCGGATAGAAACTATTGCAGGGAATGTGCACCCTGAACCTCAAGTTTGGCCGGACCGTGGAGGAGAGGTCTCTGTTGTAAATAATAGCTGTGTGATGCAAATGCATGTCAATAACACGTGGACTTAGAGGGCCTAATAGTTGTACGTATAGGCACCTTAGAGTTGCATGGCCCCTCTGCGAGCTCCTTGTATAATACTCGATGTTGATTTTGAGGCAGGTTGCGTTAGTTGCACTACTACTGTGTGAATTGAAGATTTGTACATATGCTTTTGAGATGCTTCTGTTAGTGGTGTCGGCGCCTTGTTGCTACAGAGTACCAACTTTTTTTCCTCCATTGTGTAGGAAATTTTCAGGCTCTTGAGGGTCTTATACAGTCAACAAGTAACAAATGTACTTTTATGTGTGCACATGTGTGGTTGTGTGATAATGAGTCACCAATAACAACAAGCAATATAATCTAAAAAATTATGCGGATGTACTTGTGTTACTGAGTGAAGCATTTACAGTCACTATGTCATTACTTAATAATTGAATATTACACCTGCAGCTGTCGACAAGAGAATTCATTAATTGATTAGAATGTATATACAAGTTGAGGTCCTGTACCCTATGCTCTGGTACCCTACCTCTTCTAACGTCAAGTGAATGTCAACAAATTGCCTTTCTTGTAACTCTGTAGGGGATTTCTAGTCTTATTTGGATGTATACGTACATCTCGCAACAGCGCCAAACACTAGTATGCTATGCTGCCTCTAAGAGTAATCTACTTGCTTAATCTACCACGTATGTAGTCCTCGATCTGAAGCAGCTTTGGTGCGCGGCTGTAGAATTGGTTGAGAAGAAATTTGTTGCACGAGTCGACATTGTGTATCATTTTCAATATACACCCGCCCGTTTTAACACACGGAGGTTCTCTGCACTCGCCTTTAGCCACCAACTTCCCGTGCAACTTGCACTCTCTCCACACGGCACAGCTTGTCTTGGCAAGGGCCCACTCTTCGTCAACATCTCGACCGATGTTCTTCTTATTATTTCTGATGACATACCCGGGTAGATCCTGCGTCTCCCAGCAATACCTTTCCACCTGCACCGCTGCAATGATTTGGGACGCCGGTATGACGACTGTATCCGCCTCTAGCGTGAAGGCCGGATGCAAAGTGGACTCGTCAATCACCAAGCATCTTCTCCGATCGCGTACAGGCTTGAGCGGCCTCTCAAGAGCCCATAAATACTCCGTGGTTCCCCCGGGTTCTCTCGCCTGCCCATGGGATGAGGGATGAGGTGCATGACGTGCACGAAGAGTCTTTCCACTCTGGCAACCCACACCTGCCCGTTCTTTCTCTCGACTCCTGTGGCTAAGCCGTTGGCGGCCACTGACACGTGATCCCCCACTCTGAAGGTCTCCTTGGGCCCTCCCTTAGAAGCCTTCTGGCACATGTATATGCGCCCATCAATCCATTCTTCGGCAGATACAATCTGCCGGCTTCCGTCCTCCTGGAGGCCATCACCCAGGACCTTTTTGTTGAACCCCAAGAGGGAGCGGTAGTTCCACTCAATATTTTGCTTTGTGAGTCCTATTGTCTCCAACTCCACAAAAGAACGGTCTCGGTGTTTCTCTATCCAGCTGCACAGTTTCAATTCAAGGGAGGACCAGAGTGATAATCATTCATCACCACTTTGCTTGCCGCAAGCTTTCCCACCCATGTCGATGGCATGCACAATGGACTTGCAAATTGCATGCGACGAGAATATGCAATATGAAGCAGGCAAGTATAGGAGCAATACCTGTTGCCGATAGCCCCATGGCAGAGCAAGACTGAAGCCACCTGCACCCGCATGTAGACCTCCCTGGATCCGGCGGCCTTGCTGTTCTGCACCAGACGTATGTTTGCTTCCCCCGCATGAGGTCCCACGGCACTGAGTCTTCTCATAAAATTACTTCCTCTCACTGCCTCCGCCACATGGTTGGCCATTCCCATCAGCCGGGTGAGTGTGTGACCGTGGCCCTTGAAGATGTCCATCGTGCACATTCTCTCCAGAGTCCTATACAGCAGCCACTTGGATCTAGCCTGGCAATTCCTATTATTGAGAGTCGGCATGTTGTTCTTCACGTACTTGTGCTCGCTCTCAAAGGACTGGCCCCACAGGTGAACCATAGGGCCATATTGCTTCAAGGCAGTGCTATAATGTAGCAGAGAATGCATGTTGTGACTCGCGCCGTTGAGCTGAGCCGTGACCCCTGCCTCGGCATCAGCCTCTCGCGCAAGGAATGCCTCTACAAAGTCTCTGTGGTAGTCCTCTGCTAGCCTCTCTATCTTGTCAACGTCCCTCTGGCTAAGGGAGCTTGCTAAGCAAACCTATATGAGCTTGCACAGCTTCATACAACGCTTGTGTAATGAATCAGTATACTGGTCGATATAATGTTCATTTAAATAATATAGTTAAATAAGTTCAGCCTGCTGAACTCTAGTTAACAATCAGTCTGCTGGACTTTATACTTATTATCAGTTTAATGACTTGGCCGGAAGTAGCAGGCTGAGGTCACCTTAAGTCAGCTTGCTGACACATTCTTTGACAGCCAGCTGACTTCCGTACTCGGTAGCAGCGAACTGCCTCGATATGCATCTAAGTGTGGTATGCTAGATGAATGGCCAGATGACATCCCTATGATGGATGGCGATTCGGGATGATGGGAGATGGCGGTGGATTTGGTTAACCGAGGTCCTACCAACGTGGTTAACTCCCGGGTAGGCGGTGCCATCGCACTGACCGTTGAACAGTAAACTCATTCCATGTACATATGCTAGGCATTGCTCTCGAGTTCGGCATTCGGAAACGAGACCAACTCTCTTGTACAGCTTACTGAGAGAGATCTGAATCCAAGGCGAGAAGCCATTGATACGCACTGTCTTCTAACCTTGCTTATGTATGAGTTTACTGATTTGCATTATTGATGCTAGTTTACTCGTATTTGATCGACGAGTATTATTCACTGCTAGTGTGTTGTCCTTTGCCGTTTAACCAGTTAACGGAAAATACCATAATGATTACTTGTTGATATAAAGATCTTTATTAATTGTTAATCGCCTATTTGGTAAGTCGATTCATTTCAGTGGTATCAGAGCAGTTATCACAGTCTTCTTTGTATGGTAAGGACAAGGTCTCAAACTAGCAACACCCGAGACATGGAGAACCAAGATAACAAGAATGTCGAAAACCAGGCGGAAAGCCATGTAGCGAGAAACCGTACCTATTCTGAAGCAGTAGCAGATACTGCAGCTAGGGAGGCTGCAGATGAGGCAGCTGCTATTGCCGCAGTCGCAGCACAGCAAGCTGAGGAGGAGAGAGCCAGATTAGAAGCTGAACAAGTAGCAAAGGCCGCTGAAGATACAGAAAGGAGGGAAGGACAGCCAGCTGACGAGCGCACTGTTGAAGAACTTATGGCATCAAGGGCCAATGTTCTGAACCCACCTCCTGCTGTACAACTCAATGTACCCCTAGGTCAAATACGTGACCGGCTGAATGCGGCAGAAATTGCTGCTGCAGGAGCGAGAGGGATTGTTGAGGACACTACTAAGCGAGTAGATGCCAATGCTGCTGCTGCATTTGCTAATCTACCACCCCAAAATGTAGACTTGGGAGCATTGTTCGTTCAGATGCAGTCGCAAATGGCGACCATGTATCAGTCCCAGCAGGAGGACAAAAGAATCATAATGTCCCTACTCCGGGACAGAGACCAACTGGGGTCTCACACCACTAGTGGTGGTGGCCGAGGGCCTAGTAAGCCCAAGCCGAAACCTCCCCAGGACTATGATCCTGAGGGAAACAGAAAATATTACCTGATCAAGTTTCTCGCGGATGTTGAGCAGTGGCTGGAGAACTACCCAGAACTGCAAGATTACGAGAAGGTCAGGCACACCGGTGCGCTACTGAAAGGCAGTGCCGCAGACTGGTGGCTTTACTGGAAGGAAGAGCGTAAGGCTCGGCAACTCGGTGACCCTACGTGGGTAGAGTTTGTCGAGAAGTTGCATGAGAAGTTTGATGTCATCAACCAGCAGGAGAAAGCTATCTATGCGATGATCTCCCTGACACTGAAGCAGACCACTTCAGTTGCTGAGTTTGCTCAAAAGTTCCAAGAGAACATGATGAAGCAGCCTGATTTGCCAGAACGGTATAGGATAGCATACTTCAGGTATGGCTTGAAATCCGAGGTCTCTGGTCATTTTGCTGAGAAAAAGTATGAGAAACTGGCTGACTTGATCCAGGATGCTGACGCCTGGGATCAGCAGCAGTTCAATCACAAGCGCCAGAGTAACGCTTTGGTGTCTAAGATTGTCAAAAAGCCCCACGGTTCCTACAATGCAGTTGAAGGAGACCAGGCTGAGGATAATCAGGGTGATGAATATGAGTATGAGTACAATGCTATTCAGTCTAGAGGTAGAGGTGGTCCCTCTCGAGGTGGCTATGGAAGGGGTGGTGGTAGGACTAAGCCGAGACCAGCCTCAGCAAAATCTACTTGCTACCATTGTCAGCAGAAAGGCCACTACAGAGAACAGTGTCCGGTCAAGCACCTGCCTAAGGTCGAGAGAAAAGACCAGCCTTTAAAAGACAGCAACAGTCAGTAATCCAGTCTACTGACTGTGAGGATGCTAGAGATAGTGAGTCGTCACTAGCTGCCCTCGTAGCAGGTATTATGGGTCCTGCTGAACTGGATTCACTATGCATGCCTGACAACCAGATAAAGGAGACCATCAGCAATATAGACGTCCAGAGAGTGCACACTCTGGATGCTCTTGTTCCACCTGATGTCCAACATTTCTTTGCTACGTCAGGAGAACAATGCGAAAGTCAGGAAAAGACAGTCCCCCCTATCCTACTGCATTGCATGATTGCAGGTAGGAAGGTGAGGGCATTTGTTGACGGAGGGGCGTCACATACTTTTATCCACAAGGACTTAGTTAAGCGGCTAAGGCTGCCTACTGTCACCCAAGGGAATAGAAAAATATTCCTTGGAGATGCCTCAAGTATCCCGGGAGGAGTTATAACCAAGCCTATTGAGGTCCAGTTAGGTTCTGGCATTGCAGTTCTAACTGAAACGCTTACATTTGAGGTACTCAACACTGGCTTTTATGATCTTGTGCTAGGCAGGTGCTGGCTTAATAGACATCAAGCTAAAGTGTGTTGGAGCAGAGGTACAGTTAATGTGAGAGGAGCCAGTGATGGGCAGACTAACTTGGCACCCACCAGTGCTCTTCCTCTTGTCCTGTGTGGATGGCAAATGAAGGAAAAGAAGAGGCTTCCAGAAGGATGCAAGTTGCTGAATGCAATGGAGTTCGTCAAAAGCTGGAACCAGAAGGAGGACAGAATGTTCTGTCTGCTGCTAAGAGAGGTACCTCCTCAACCTGAAGAAGTGGTTGAGAAAAAGGTAAGCCCTCCGGAGCACCCTACTGCTGCAAACATTGTTGCTCAGTACACGGATGTATTTAATATGCCTCCAGGACTACCTCCTAAACGGGAAGTAGATCATAGGATTGATTTATTACCTGGTAGTCAGCCACCCTGGCAACGCACTTATGACTTGTCTTATGTGGAGAGCGAGGAGTTGAAAACACAGATTGCAGAGCTTGAGGAAAATGGTTATATTTCTCCCAGTAAATCACCTTACGGCGCACCCATCCTATGTGTTAAGAAAAAGGATGGCAGTATGCGGATGTGTGTGGATTACAGAGCTCTAAATAGAATCACGGTAAAGAACAAGTATGCCTTACCCAAAATCGAGGACTTGCTTGATACCCTGTCTGGTGCTGAGGTGTTCAGTAAGATAGATCTCAAGAGTGGTTATCATCAAATCAGAATTGCTGAAGGGGATGAACACGACTGCCTTCCGCACACGCTATGGACACTATAAGTTCAACGTGATGCCATTTGGACTGACTAATGCTCCTGCTACCTTCGTGGGTGCTATGAATGACATTTTCAAACCTTATTTGGATAAGTTTGTGCAAGTTGTCCTGCATGATATTTTAATTTTCTCTAAAGATGAAGCTCAGCACACTGAACACTCAAAGACAGTCCTGGACACTCTGCGGAAAAATCACTTATATGCTAAAATGAGCAAGTGTGATTTCTTTAAGGAAAGTATTGAATTCTTAGGCCACGTTGTCAGTAAAGAGGGCATCAGTGTGGATCCTAAGAAAGTCCAGACCGGAAGGGACTGGCCAGTACCACAGTCTGTCTCTGAAGTTAGATCTTTCCTCGGGTTGGCTAACTACTATAGGAGATTTATTGAGAATTATTCCACAAAGGCCAGTAAACTGACTGACCTTACTAAGAAAGACATTGGGTATGTGTGGGGGGAAGAGCAGCAGGCTGCCTTCCAGACCCTTAAAGATGCCCTTTGTTCTGCCCCAGTGCTAGCCGTGTATGACCCCAGCAAACCGGTGCAGGTGGTTACTGATGCCTCTGATTTTGCCATGGGTGCTATTTTGTTGCAGCCTGCTGACAAAACCACAAAGGATGGTAAGGTACGGCAGGAGTGGCATCCTGTGTTGTATGAGTCTATGAAATTTAATCCAGCGGAGATTAATTACTCAGTGCATGATAAAGAGCTGCTAGCTATCATTCATGTACTCAAACAGTGGAGAGCATACTTACATGGTAAAGCTTTTAAGGTGATTACAGATCATCTAGCTCTGACCCACTTTCAGAAGAAGTCCAAGCTGTCGAGGAGGGAGAACCGCTGGAGCCAGATGCTGGAGCAGTTCCAAGTCCAGATCGACTACAAACCAGGGAAGTTGAATCCTGCTGATGCACTCTCTAGAAGACCTGACTTGCAAGAAAGGAACTTTAGTCAGCATACTGTAGATAAAGTCCTGTGTGCACTCACTTCACTAAAGGTGAAAAAGTCCTTCCTTGAACAACTTAGGAAAGCCTACCTTTCTGACCCAACATTTGAGCCCAGCCCCACTACTGGTATGTGTCGTGCTACCGCACTCGGGTATAAGCTCAAGGGAGGGGTCTGGGTGACTGAAACCACTTCAGGCAGGCTGAAGCTGGTCATTCCTAATAATTTGGAAATAAGGTCTCTCTTACTGAGTCAAGCTCATGACAGTCTCCTGGGTGGACATTTGGGGCAGGCCAAAACTGTTGGCAAACTGGCAAAACATTATCATTGGGAGGGGTTACCCCGGGAGGTCTTGAAATATGTCAAGTCCTGTGACCAGTGTCAGAGAAATAAGTCTCGGCACACACCACCCGGAGGTCTCTTGCAACCGCTACCCATCCCAGCGGGACGCTGGGAAACTATATCCATGGACTGGGTGGTCTCACTACCAAGAACTGCCAACGGGCATGATTCAATACTGGTAGTCGTGGATAAACTGACAAAAATGGTCATTTTTATCCCCACAACTGTCAAAGTGACTGCACTCGAAACAGCGAGACAGTTTTACAACCATGTAGTATGCCAACATGGGCTCCCTTCTAATATCATCTCAGACAGAGACTCAAAATTCACCTCTAAGTTCTGGAGAGCTTTAATGGGGTTAATGGGAGTCAAACAGCTGCTCAGCACAGCAAACCACCCTCAGACTGATGGGCAGACTGAAAGAACTAACCGAGTTCTGCAGGAGGTGCTGAGAGCATATATTAACCAAAAACAAGATAATTGGGATGACCTGTTGCCTCAAATTCAGTTTGCGGTCAACAGTGCGGTGCACGCGTCAACGGGCAAAACTCCTTTTGAACTCAGCCTGGGTAGAGTCCCTAAGTCTCCTCTAGATGTGCTAGGGGAATCTTTAACTCACCCTGAAGGGATTGACAACCCGGTCTCCCTCCAGTTAACTCAGGAGTTTGCTGACACCCTGTCAGAAGTCCAACGAAACTTGCACACGGCCCAAGAAAACCAACAAAAATACGCTAATCACCACCGTCGGGAACTGACATTTTCCAAGGGCGATTTAGTCAAACTGCATTCTCAGCACCTGTACCTCCCTGGTGTGGTCAAGAAAAAGCTTGGCCCTGTCTGGGTCGGTCCATATTCGGTGGTCCGTCGTGTCGGTCAGAATGCTTACAAACTGAACATGTCAGCTGACTACAAGGGTCACCCGGTCTTTAATGTCTCCTTCCTGGAACCATACATCAAAGGTGATACACTGTTCACAGGTCGGTTACCTGTCCAACCGGGACCGGTCCCCGCTGTCCGGGACGGCGACCCTGAGGAATATGAGGTCGATGAGATTTTAGACGCTCGCTCGGTCCGTCGATCGTCTAAATATGTCATGAAGTACCTCATCCAATGGAAGGGTTACGATGCCTCTGGGGACACTTGGGAATTTAAAGATCAGCTGACCCATGCCAAAGGGGCGTTGAAACGGTTCCACCTTCGGGCGGCTGGGGCACCTCCCTAACAGTCATTTCAGTTGACACCGGAAGGTGACAGGAGGTCCTGTCTCCATATCAGTTGGAGGGAAATGTGTCAGTTAGTGACAGTTGTGACAGGCAGCCCACCTTTAAATTTAAGTTGGAGGGAGTGGTAGTCTCTGATCACCATATTACCCACTCAACCTGCGCTCACACTCACTTGCTCTCCAACTCAATTTTTCCTTATATTCGCTCACACCAGGTATTCCACTCTAGGAACTCTCCCGATCGCGTCCCTCTTCATCAAGGGCACTCAGTAGCGGCAAAATATCATGACTTCACTAACTGCATTGTGTTTATGATTGAGCAGGATGACTCAAAAGTCGGAACTCAAGAGGAAGCGAAGGGCGGAAGAGGCACATGCAGAATACTTGCAATTCCGTGGAGACATCGCATCATCTTCCATCACCGCTCGGGAATCACTACGACTCCAACAACAGCGGGAGGCACAGAAGAAGAAGGAGGAGGAGGAACAGGCCAGACTGAGGCAGGAAGAAATGGACAGAAAAGCTGCAGAGGAGGCTAAGAAAGCAGAGGAGGAGAGGCAAGCTGAGGAGAAGCGGAAGCAGCAGGCTGAAGAAGAAGAACAGAGGAGAATCAGCAGCTACCGCTACACGGTGCTGGGCAAGGGCTTTGATCTACTGGAGGAGGCCTTCAAGTATGCCCAGAGAAGTCGCAGTGAGTCGCAGATGGAAATCCTCCAGAAGGAAGGGGAGACATCTGAAAACTTTGACAAGCATATAGAGGTCGACACACGGCTCCTCCTCTACCACGATTACGCCAGAATGGTAGGATATACCATCGGAGAGGCCAAGGCAATGGCCCAGGTGAACGAAGCAGGAGCGATCTCGATTCCTGGTATCTGGGGGGCAGATAGGGTCATCAGGATGATCCCCATGGACGCGGACAGCTTCAAGGACTCGACACCCCACAACAGGTTCAAGGCCATGTACAATGAGGTGGAGAGGAGGAGCTGGGAATTCTTGGCCAGGGAAACCAGTCAGCTGGACTTTGCAGGGCACTGGTACCCTTGTACTCTCAAAAAGACAGACGCTGCCTTCTTCCAAAAGTCCACTGATTGGCGGTGGATGACCATCAACGTGAGGGACCAGCAGAATGACAAGGCGATGGATGAGGATTTCCTGACAGACCTAAACGGGAACATAGTATTGCCCCCTCACATTGCGGCTTGGGATCCAAGATTGGATGGAGTCAGAGACTGCATGAGCCAAGAGATGCAGGGGGACAGAAGCAGGGCCCGAGAGTCATTCTCCAAAGGGAAGCACGCTTATGCCAAATGGGCAAGTAAGCAGGGGGAAAAGGACCTCTATGCGGTCCGGACTCAGCAGCCCCCACCAGCACCCAAAAGGGGAAGGTCAGTAGGATATTCTTTTTCTCGGGAGGAGCTGGAGCAGCGGACAGAGGAGACCCCAGAAGTCTCAGAGGAACCCGGGGACGGCGAGGAGGCGGAGTCGGAGGAAGACGAGGAGGAAGGCGAGGAGGAGGACACTAGCCCCGCCGTGATCCTGACACCTGCCACATCCCCTGTAAGGGAGAAGACGGGGTGGGCCCCGCCGCAACTCGCTCAAGAGGAGGATATCACTTGGCTGGGGACTGCCAGAGGACAGAGCCCATCTCCAGGCAAGGAGACCCAGTCAGACAGGGCAGACAGGAGGGCTGCTCGGGAGATAGCCAGAGGCCTGCCAGCATCTCCCTCGCAGAGAGGGCATGTACCCTTGGCTCATGTCATGCAACATCCTTCTGGGATGCCGGTATACGTACCTGTCAGTTTGAGGGCTGCCCAGGAGAAGGCTGCCTCCCTTCAGTTTCAGACTGTGCAGGAGGAAACAGCCCAGTTATTGCGTTCTCCGCCGGGTCCTTACACGGAACCTCCTTCTCTGACAGGCTTCAGAAGACCCCAAGACAGGAGGAGGTCTGGCTCCCCTGAGTATAGGGCCTCAGGGACATCTCCCTCCTAAGGGCAGCAGGCTGGGGACAAGAGGGACAGCACGCTGTTATTAGTGTTAGTGTTGTCGAGGCGACAACATGATAAGTTGGAGGGATTGTAATGAATCAGTATACTGGTTGACATAATATTCATTTAAATAATATAGTTAAATAAGTTCAGCCTGCTGAACTCTAGTTAACAATCAGTCTGCTGGACTTTATACTTATTATCAGTTTAATGACTTGGCCGGAAGTAGCAGGCTGAGGTCACCTTAAGTCAGCTTGCTGACACATTCTTTGACAGCCAGCTGACTTCCGTACTCGGTAGCAGCGAACTGCCTCGATATGCATCTAAGTGTGGTATGCTAGATGAATGGCCAGATGACATCCCTATGATGGATGGCGATTCGGGATGATGGGAGATGGCGGTGGATTTGGTTAACCGAGGTCCTACCAACGTGGTTAACTCCCGGGTAGGCGGTGCCATCGCACTGACTGTTGAACAGTAAACTCATTCCATGTACATACGCTAGACATTGCTCTCGAGTTCGGCATTCGGAAACGAGGCCAACTCTCTTGTACAGCTTACTGAGAGACATCTGAATCCAAGGCAAGAAGCCATTGATACGCACTGTCTCCTAACCTTGCTTATGTATGAGTTTACTGATTGCATTATTGATGCTAGTTTACTCGCATTTGACTTACGAGTACTATTCACTGCTAGTGGGTTGTCCTTTGCCGTTTAACCAGTTAACGGAAAATACCATAAAGATTTCTTGCTGATATAAAAATCTTTATTAATTGTTAATCGCTTATTGGATAAGCAGAATCATTTCAGCTTGAGTGCCTTCAGCCTGTGCTTGTACTTGTCCGTGTTGAAGTAGGTCTGTTCTGTGTAAAGCATCTGCACCCTCGGATGACAAAAAGGTCGCAGCAAGACAGGCATGAGGGGTGCAAGGGCCATGAATGTCATCCGTGTGTAAGTGACGTGATCGCACATGGGCTTCTTCACCTTGTCGTCGCCTCTGTTTACCCTTGCCGTGTCGGCCCTGTAGTTGAACGCCATTTTCTCGAAAGGCGTACAAGCACAGTGCGCCGCTCTCCAATGTGTTCTCTGCCAACGCCTTTGTGATACCTAGTGCGAACAGGTGAAAAGGCTCCGAAGGCATCTGGAGTAAGCGATTCCACCCGGGCAGTTCCTCCAGTGGGCTCTTCTCTCATCCATAGCCCTTGTGACCTTTTTCCACTCCATCCAACCTCTTTGCAGACGCTGCGTGAACTGCCTTCAACCTCTTCACATTCGCCTCACACTCCCTCTTTGTTCTCTCCCCAAACTTTTCATCTAGCAACTCCTGTCTGGCCTCTTCCCACGATCTCTTCTTAGCTGCTGCTTCCTCACGCGCCTCCCCAACCTCCACCCTGTAACGCCTGGACTCTTCCTCAGTATGCGGCACAACATCATTCAAGGTCCAGTTCCATTCTTGGAGCCTTCTTGTGTAGGGTACACACGGGGTACGGGAAGTCGGAAGACTGCCCCTTCATCATCATACTCTTAGTCCTCTGTAGGTAATTTTGACAGAAGAGCGTCATCACCCTCACCAGACATGCTTGCTTGAGTGGAGCAAAATACATCTCCACGCCCTCCTGTAGTTGCTTCAGGTTTTCCCTCACGAGGTACTCGAGCACCTCACCGTCCCCAGAGTCCTTGCTGCTGAATGCAATGACCCCAATGATGCTGATATTCTCGATAACAATGCTATCCAAATTTTGCAAGTGGTAGAAGTACCCCGTGACACACTGACCCTTTCTTCCAAAGATCTTGAAAGCATCCATGAACAGCAATATGGCCAGGTTCACTACGGGCAGGTTCTTGGAATTGTGCCTCCCTTGTGGCGTCTGGGGTACCCAGCTGGAAGTTCATAGCTGCTGCCGTTACCCTCCTGAAAACTCTCTCGTCCTTTTGTTTGAGAGCATCTACACACCAGTAAGTCTCCTTGCCTTCCACTACCCAACCGTGTTCCGACCGCTCCCAGCCTAACTCCTCCCAGTTCCCCCCCGATGGTGGTGCACCATGAACGACTTCGCAGGTGCGCAGAATCAGGCTAGGGTCCACTTTCATGGGCTCCTCAGTGAGCAAGAGCTCCCCGTGCCTTTCACCCTTCTGCATCACGTGAGCACTTATGACGGGCTGTCTATCAAGGTGGCTGCTGTCAGTCGACAGGATCTCGTGCACCAAGGCCATCACCTCTCGGCCCGCGGCACCTGCGCATGCAGGAAGGCCCTCGTCATTAATGACTAGTGAAAAAATAATTGAGGAGAAGGAATTTCCAGGCACACAGCAAGCTGTATTCCCTGAATCCCATGGCTAATATGCAATGTGGCAAGCAGGGGTCGCAGTGATATACCTGCTACTTGTGGGCTCATAGCCAGGAAATCCCCCAAGGCCACCTTCATTTCCCCCCCCCTTGTGTGCACTCAACAGCTGTACTCTCGGAAAAACGGATGGCCAGTTACATATGGGGAATCGTAGAGTCCCGTCATCTCTCCGTCCACTAACACCTCAGGCTTGAAGTGGATCTTCTTGCTTAATAAATCGTCCCCCACCATCTCCGCCAGACTTTTCCTGACAGGCTTAGACCACAGCTTCTCCCCGCTCGGCAACAGGGTTTCTCGCACACCATGCTTGTGAAATTTGGCTTTCGTCTTGTGTATGTCGTCAATCAAGCACTTTTTTTGTCCTCTGCTTCGTAGAACTGGCTATTCAACCTCCACGCCTCTGTCAGTCGCTTGGTTTTCTTAGTACCTACATTGTGCAGGATCTCGTGGGCACACTTGCACAAGCACGTCGCGCTTTTGAACTTCCCCCACTCTTCCTTTGTGGCCTCTAATATGATTTCGTCACTACGGTTCCAAGCTAAATTTCTTGCTGCGCGTGCTGCAGCCTTGGCAATTCTCTCCAATGCCCGCACAGCTGCCTGTTGTTCTCGTACCTCTGCCTGTAGTGCTAAATCAGCTAGTCTTTTGGCTGCCTCTTGTGCTCTTAAAGCATCCTTGCGCGCTGCTTCCGAGGCTTCTATTTGCGCTTGCCTGAGATCTTCCTCTTGCTGCCTTTATTGTCCGCGTGCCTCATCTGCCGCTAGCTGACTAAGGCGTGCTCTCTCATCACTCTCTTCAACATGTCTTGCCCTCTCTTGTTCTCTGTGCAATGCTTCTTCATCTGCTGATTCAGCTTTACATGCATGATGACAAATCACTCTATACCTCATCCATTCTCCACACTGAGTGCATTGTACCTTCTTGTGTTGATGTGGTGCTTTACCACTGACCAATATCTTTGGCATCGCCATAACAACTCCTGTCCTCTTGGTTAAGTGTACCCCTTATGCATTCACCCAAAAACTACAGTTTTACTCGTGAACAAGACGCCTCAACTGGTATCTCCTTGGTGAGAGCAAGACTATTATTGTCTTCACCTGATACAAGGTAATTTTTATTTGCCTCCGGATAGGTGTCGTATTGTTTCATATTATTGATTGAGTGCCTGGAAGTTCTGGGGTGACCAATTTTTAGTACGCTGCAATTTTTGGCAATGAAGGGACCGTTTTAATTCCGTGAAAAAAAGGACCGGAGACAACGAATTTGTTACGACACATGACCAACTTTTTGGTCCGTTCCTCTCCAGCGATTTCATTTGACGGTCACAACATTTGACCACGACGGTCGCAACAGTCACAACTCAACTGCACACACAACGCACGTGCATTCACTGACACGTTGTAATGAATCAGTATATTAGTGGATATAATATTCATTTAAATCTAATAGTTAATTAAGTTCAGCCTGCTGAACTTTAGTTAATAGTCAGTCTGCTGGACTTTACATAATTATCAGTTTAATGACTCAGCCAAAAGCAGAAGGCTGAAGTCAACTTAAGTCAGCTTGCTGACACATTCTTTGACAGCCAGCTGACTTGCGTGCTTGGTAGCAGCGAACTGCCTTGATATGCATCTAAGTACGACATGCTAGATGAATGGCCAGATGACATCCCTATGATGGATGGCTATTGGGGATGATGGGAGATGGCGGTGGATTTGGTTAACTGAGGTCCTACCAACGTGGTTAACTCCCGGGTAGGCGGTGCCATCGCACTGACTGTTGAACAGTAAACTCATTCCATGTACATATGCTAGGCATTGCCCTCGAGTTCGGTATTCGGAAACGAGGCCAACTCTCTTGTACAGCTTACTGAGAGAGATCTGAATCCAAGGCGAGAAGCCATTGATACGCACTGTCTTCTAACCTTGCTTATGTATGAGTTTACTGATTTGCATCATTGATGCTAGTTTACTCGCATTTGACTTACGAGTATTATTCACTGCTAGTGTATTGTCCTTTGCCGTTTAACTAGTTAACGGAAATACCATAAAGATTACTTGCTGATATAAAGATCTTTATTAATTGTTAATCGCCTATTTGGTAAGTCGATTCATTTCAGTGGTACCGGAGCAGTTAACACAGCCTTCTTTGTGTGGTAAGGACAAGGTCTCAAACTAGCAACTCCCGAGACATGGAGAACCAGGATAACGAGAATGTCAAAAACCAGGCGGAAAGCCATGTAGCGGGAACCCGTACCTATTC
>WELA01011136.1:1399772-1470297 GCA_009602735.1 Mesotaenium endlicherianum
AGATGAGGCAGCTGCTATTGCCTCAGTCGCAGCTCAGCAAACTGAGGGGGAGATAGCCAGACTAGAAGCTGAACAAGTAGCAAAGGCCGCTGAAGACACAGAAAGGAGGGAAGGACAGCCAGCTGACGAGCGCACTGTTGAGGAACTTATGGCATCAAGGGCCAATGTTCTGAACCCACCTCCTGCCGTACAACTCAATGTACCCCTAGGTCAAATACGTGACCGGCTGAATGCGGCAGGAATTGCTGCTGCAGGAGCAAGAGGGATTGTTGAGGACACTACTCAGCGAGTAGATGCCAATGCTGCTGCTGCATTTGCTAATCTACCACCCCAAAATGTAGACTTGGGAGCATTGTTCGTTCAGATGCAGTCGCAAATGGCGACCATGTATCAGTCCCAGCAGGAGGACAAAAGAATCATAATGTCCCTACTCCGGGACAGAGACCAACTGGGGTCTCACACCACTAGTGGTGGTGGCCGAGGGCCTAGTAAGCCCAAGCCGAAACCTCCCCAGGACTATGATCCTGAGGGAAACAGAAAATATTACCTGATCAAGTTTCTCGCGGATGTTGAGCAGTGGCTGGAGAACTACCCAGAACTGCAAGATTACGAGAAGGTCAGGCACACCGGTGCGCTACTGAAAGGCAGTGCCGCAGACTGGTGGCTTTACTGGAAGGAAGAGCGTAAGGCTCGGCAACTCGGTGACCCTACGTGGGTAGAGTTTGTCGAGAAGTTGCATGAGAAGTTTGATGTCATCAACCAGCAGGAGAAAGCTATCTATGCGATGATCTCCCTGACACTGAAGCAGACCACTTCAGTTGCTGAGTTTGCTCAAAAGTTCCAAGAGAACATGATGAAGCAGCCTGATTTGCCAGAACGGTATAGGATAGCATACTTCAGGTATGGCTTGAAATCCGAGGTCTCTGGTCATTTTGCTGAGAAAAAGTATGAGAAACTGGCTGACTTGATCCAGGATGCTGACGCCTGGGATCAGCAGCAGTTCAATCACAAGCGCCAGAGTAACGCTTTGGTGTCTAAGATTGTCAAAAAGCCCCACAGTTCCTACAATGAAGTTGAAGGAGACCAGGCTGAGGATAATCAGGGTGATGAATATGAGTATGAGTACAATGCTATTCAGTCTAGAGGTAGAGGTGGTCCTTCTCGAGGTGGCTATGGAAGGGGTGGTGGTAGGACTAAGCCGAGACCAGCCTCAGCAAAATCTACTTGCTACCATTGTCAGCAGAAAGGCCACTACAGAGAACAGTGTCCGGTCAAGCACCTGCCTAAGGTCGAGAGAAAACACCAACCTTTAAAAGACAGCAAGAGTCAGTAATCTAGTCTACTGACTGTGAGGATGCTAGAGATAGTGAGTCGTCACTAGCTGCCCTCGTAGCAGGTATTATGGGTCCTGCTGAACTGGATTCACTATGCATGCCTGACAAACAGATAAAGGAGACCATCAGTAATATAGACGTCCAGAGAGTGCACATTCTGGATGCTCTTGTTCCACCTGATGTCCAACATTTCTTTGTTAAGTCAGGAGAACAATGCAAAAGTCAGGAAAAGACAGTCCCCCCTATCCTACTGCATTGCATGATTGCAGGTAGGAAGGTGAGGGCATTTGTTGACGGAGGGGCGTCACATACTTTTATTCACAAGGACTTAGTTAAGCGGCTAAGGCTGCCTACTGTCACCCAAGGGAATAGAAAAATATTCCTTGGAGATGCCTCAAGTATCCCGGGAGGAGTTATAACCAAGCCTATTGAGGTCCAGTTAGGTTCTGGCATTGCAGTTCTAACTGAAACGCTTACATTTGAGGTACTCAACACTGGCTTTTATGATCTCGTGCTAGGCAGGTCCTGGCTTAATAGACATCAAGCTGAAGTGTGTTGGAGCAGAGGTACAGTTAAAGTGAGAGGAGCCAGTGATGGGCAGACTGACTTGGCACCCACCAGTGCTCTTCCTCTTGTCCTGTGTGGATGGCAAATGAAGGAAAAGAAGAGGCTTCCAGAAGGATGCAAGTTGCTGAATGCAATGGAGTTCGTCAAAAGCTGGAACCAGAAGGAAGACAGAATGTTCTGTCTGCTGCTAAGAGAGGTACCTCCTCAACCTGAAGAAGTGGTTGAGAAAAAGGTAAGCCCTCCGGAGCACCCTACTGCTGCAAAAATTGTTGCTCAGTACACTGATGTGTTTAACATGCCTCCAGGACTACCCCCTAAAAGGGAAGTAGATCATAGGATTGATCTATTACCTGGTAGCCAGCCACCCTGGCAACGCACTTATGGCTTGTCTTATTTGGAGAGCGAGGAGTTGAAAACACAGATTGCAGAGCTGGAGGAAAATGGTTACATTTCTCCCAGTAAATCACCGTACGGCGCACCTATCCTATTTGTTAAGAAAAAGGATGGCAGTATGCGGATGTGTGTGGATTACAGAGCCCTGAACAGAATTACAGTAAAGAACAAGTATGCTTTACCCAGAATCGAGGACTTGCTTGATACCCTGTCTGGCGCTAAGGTGTTCAGTAAGATAGATCTCAAGAGTGGTTATCATCAAATCAGAATTGCTGAGGGGGATGAACACAAGACTGCTTTCCGCACACGTTATGGACACTATGAGTTCAACGTGATGCCATTTGGACTGACTAATGCTCCTGCTACCTTTATGGGTGCTATGAATGACATTTTCAGACCTTATTTGGATAAGTTTGTGCAAGTTTTCCTGGATGATATTTTAATTTTCTCTAAAGATGAAGCTCAGCACACTGAACACTTAAAGAAAGTGCTGGACACTCTGCGGAAAAATCACTTGTATGCTAAGATGAGCAAGTGTGATTTCTTTAAGGAAAGTATTGAATTCTTAGGCCACGTTGTCAGTAAAGAGGGCATCAGTGTGGATCCTAAGAAAGTCCAGACCATAAGGGACTGGCCAGTACCACAGTCTGTCTCTGAAGTTAGATCCTTCCTCGGGTTGGCTAACTACTATAGGAGATTTATTGAGAATTATTCCACAAAGGCCAGTAAACTGACTGACCTTACTAAGAAAGACATCGGGTATGTGTGGGGGGAAGAGCAGCAGGCTGCCTTCCAGACCCTTAAAGATGCCCTTTGTTCTGCCCCAGTGCTAGCCGTGTATGACCCCAGCAAACCGGTGCAGGTGGTTACTGATGCCTCTGATTTTGCCATGGGTGCTATTTTGTTGCAGCCTGCTGACAAAACCACAAAGGATGGTAAGGTACGGCAGGAGTGGCATCCTGTGTTGTATGAGTCTATGAAATTTAATCCAGCGGAGATTAATTACTCAGTGCATGATAAAGAGCTGCTAGCTATCATTCATGTACTCAAACAGTGGAGAGCATACTTACATGGTAAAGCTTTTAAGGTGATTACAGATCATCTAGCTCTGACCCACTTTCAGAAGAAGTCCAAGCTGTCGAGGAGGGAGAACCGCTGGAGCCAGATGCTGGAGCAGTTCCAAGTCCAGATCGACTACAAACCAGGGAAGTTGAATCCTGCTGATGCACTCTCTAGAAGACCTGACTTGCAAGAAAGGAACTTTAGTCAGCATGCTGTAGATAAAGTCCTGTGTGCACTCACTTCACTAAAGGTGAAAAAGTCCTTCCTTGAACAACTTAGGAAAGCCTACCTTTCTGACCCAACATTTGAGCCCAGCCCCACTACTGGTGTGTGTCGTGCTACTGCACTCGGGTATAAGCTCAAGGGAGGGGTCTGGGTGACTGAAACCACTTCAGGCAGGCTGAAGCTGGTCATTCCTAATAACTTGGAAATAAGGTCTCTCTTACTGAGTCAAGCTCATGACAGTCTCCTGGGTGGACATTTGGGGCAGGCCAAAACTGTTGGCAAACTGGCAAAATATTATCATTGGGAAGGGTTACCCCGGGAGGTCTTGAAATATGTCAACTCCTGTGACCAGTATCAGATAAATAAGTCTCGGCACACACCACCCGGAGGTCTCTTGCAACCGCTACCCATCCCAGCGGGACGCTGGGAAACTATATCCATGGACTGGGTGGTCTCACTACCAAGAACTGCCAACGGGCATGATTCAATACTGGTAGTCGTGGATAAACTGACAAAAATGGTCATTTCTATCCCCACAACTGTCAAAGTGACTGCACTCGAAACAGCGAGACAGTTTTACAACCATGTAGTATGCCAACATGGGCTCCCTTCTAATATCATCTCAGACAGAGACTCAAAATTCACCTCTAAGTTCTGGAGAGCTTTAATGGGGTTAATGGGAGTCAAACAGCTGCTCAGCACAGCAAACCACCCTCAGACTGATGGGCAGACTGAAAGAACTAACCGAGTTCTGCAGGAGGTGCTGAGAGCATATATTAACCAAAAACAAGATAATTGGGATGACCTGTTGCCTCAAATTCAATTTGCGGTCAACAGTGCGGTGCACGCGTCAACGGGCAAGACTCCTTTTGAACTCAGCCTGGGGAGAGTCCCTAAGTCTCCTCTGGATGTGCTAGGGGAATCTTTAACTCACCCTGAAGGGATTGACAACCCGATCTCCCTCCAGTTAACTCAGGAGTTTGCTGACACCCTGTCAGACGTCCAACGAAACTTGCACACGGCCCAGCAAAACCAACAAAAATCTCCTTCCTGGAACCGTACATCAAAGGTGATACACTGTTCACAGGTCGGTTCCCTGTCCAACCGGGACCGGTCCCCGCTGTCCGGGACGGCGACCCTGAGGAATATGAGGTCGATGAGATTTTAGACGCTCGCTCGGTCCGTCGATCGTCTAAATATGTCATGAAATACCTCATTCGATGGAAGGGTTACGATGCCTCTGGGGACACTTGGGAGTTTAAGGACCACTTGACCAATGCCAAAGGGGCGTTGACACGGTTCCACCTTCGGGCCGCTGGAGTCCCTCCATAACTGTCATTTCAGTTGACACGGGAAGGTGACAGGCGGTCCTGTCTCCATTTAAGTTGGAGGGGAAAATATATGACAGTTAGTGAGCGAGAGCGATAAAAACACACTCATACGTTTATGTGTAGCGCATCGCAACTACGTCAACTTTTAGCAATCATCCTGTAAGGTAAACAGCAGCGAAGCCACTATACTAAATACTAACATACTTCCTGCAATCCCTATGACAAAGGTCCATATCCTACTAACTTGTGCCCTGGTTACATGTGCAGGATGGCGCCCACCACACAAAAGGAGGACAGAAAGCGCAAGGCAGAAGAAGCCAGGAGGACAATGGAGCAATACCAGAAGGAGCTGGCGGCGACGTCCCTCACCAGGAGAGAACAAGAAAGGGTCCGCAAACAACAAGAGGCGGCAGAAGAGGCACAGAGGAAGAAGGATCAGGAAGCGGAAAACCTCAGGAAGGCTGAGGAGGAGAGACAGAAGAAACAGCAAGAAGAAGTGGCAGCGGCAGAAGAGGAGAAAAAGAAAAAGATTGAAGCGGACAGACAGAAGAGCTTGGCCACTTACAGGTATACTGTGGTGGGTGGCCAAAACTTCGATAACCTGAAGGAAGCATTGCTGGCAGCCCAGGAGTTCAACAGGCTGGAACAGACAACACTGCTACAGAAGGAAGCAGCTACAGCATTGGATAGGTACATCGAGACACACACCGGCGTGGTCCTTTACGAAGATTATGCTAAGATGGTGGGCTATACAGCGGAGCAGGCCCGGTATCTCGCAGATGATTCAGAGGACAAGCCGATCCCCATATCGGGAATAGCGGGAGATCAGAGACTCATCCGGATGGTGAGCATGCGGCCCGATAGCTTTAAGGATACGGTATTCTACCCCACACTCCTGCCAGCTTACAATGAAGTTGAGAGAAGGAGCTGGGAGTACTTGGCCAGGGAAGCAGGACAGCATATGTTCTCTCCCCACTGGTCCCCGTGTAAACTGAGAAAGGCTGAGCACGGACCCCAGTACTACCAGCAGCCAACAGACTAGAGGTGGATGACCGTCACAAATAAGAAGCAGGAGTGTGACCGAGCCCAACCGGATGACTTCCACTATGGCCTAGACGGCTATCTCATCCTACCACCTCACATTGCCCCTTGGGACCCCAGGCTGAATGGATGCCTGAGCAATATGAATGCAGAGACCAAGGAACATAGGAGGAGGGGAAGAGACTACTTCTCTAAGGGAAAGCATGCCTTTGTCAAATGGGCAAAGAATGCAGGCCGGATAGATATCAGTAGGCTGAAGGCCAAGCAACCTCCAGCGCGCCCTAAGAAAGGGAGGTCGGTAGACTACTCCATGTCTACTAGGGAGCAGGACGACTTAGTGGACGAGACCCCTACTCTCTCCGAGGAGGAGGATGAGGAGGATGAGGAAGAAGAACAAGGCAGAGGAGAAGCATCAGCAGCAGGTACTCAGGATACCCAGGGACAGGCAGTGGCACTTCCTAAAGAACCACGATCAGGTGTGTGGAATGTGATCCCCGTTATGGCGACAACTGGACCCCGCGCTCGCTCCCCCAGCCCACCTGCCCAAGCAGGGGAAGAAGCTGATCTGACTGTACTGGGCAGCAGACACAGACAGAAATCCCCAGAGGACAGGGGTGCCAGAAGAGGGACACGCGGGTGGGCCAGAGGTATGCCAGCCTCCCCCTCCGCTCAGGGGCATGTACCTCTAGCCAATGTATTTCAGCATCCTACTGGAATGCCTGTCTATGTGGGAATCAACACCCAAGTGGTTGAAGAGCAGGCCACCATCCTCCGTTCTCCTCGAGGGCCAACTTTAGAGCAAACAGGGTTCTTTAGAAGGCCAGCTGACAGACCTAGAGGGCTGTCCAGATCTAGGTCCAGATCTCCGTCTCCTGACCCTGAAGCCCCAGGAACAACCCCTTAAGGTGACACGCTGAAGAGGCAGTCAGTAAGGGAGGCTGGTCAGGTTCAGTTCCCTTATTTAAAATCTCTGCAGTTTAATGTTGTCGAGGCGACAACAAGTTAAGTTGGAGGGATTGTAATGAATCAGTATATTAGTGGATATAATATTCATTTAAATCTAATAGTTAATTAAGTTCAGCCTGCTGAACTTTAGTTAATAGCCAGTCTGCTGGACTTTATATAATTATCAGTTTAATGACTTAGCCGAAAGCAGCAGGCTGAAGTCAACTTAAGTCAGCTTGCTGACACATTCTTTGACAGCCAGCTGACGTCCGTGCTTGGTAGCAGCGAACTGCCTTGATATGCATCTAAGTACGACATGCTAGATGAATGGCCAGATGACATCCCTATGATGGATGGCTATTCGGGATGATGGGAGATGGCGGTGGATTTGGTTAACCGAGGTCCTACCAACGTGGTTAACTCCCGGGTAGGCGGTGCCATCGCACTGACCGTTGAACAGTAAACTCATTCCATGTACATATGCTAGGCATTGCTCTCGAGTTCGGCATTCGGAAACGAGGCCAACTCTCTTGTACAGCTTACTGAGAGAGATCTGAATCCAAGGCGAGAAGCCATTGATACGCACTGTCTTCTAACCTTGCTTATGTATGAGTTTACTGATTCGCATTATTGATGCTAGTTTACTCGCATTTGACTTACGAGTGTTATTCACTGCTAGTGTATTGTCCTTTGCCGTTTAACCCGTTAACGGAAAATACCATAAAGATTACTTGCTGATATAAAGATCTTTATTAATTGTTGATCGCCTATTTGGTAAGTCGATTTATTTCACACGTATTGTCGTGTTCTGGAAGGAGTGTAACAAATGTGAAGGGCACACAAATTATTCCGTTGTGACGTGTCGCAGACGTCATGACATTTATGCGAGCAAAATGTGAGTTATCGTACGTTGTCCTCCTTGCGAGTGTCGCTCACGTTTGGGAGTCGGGAAATGTCTAGCTCATTTGGAGAAATTTCCATTAGCGACTGCCACTTTCGGACAATAAAGAAAGGTACTGGGAGTTAGCTCTGTGCATGTTGTACATGCTGCTTAATCTTGCTTCATGCAGGAAGGGTGGTCGACGAGGCCAAGCATGGCGTCCATTGCCATCTCAGCGGTGGACAACAAGAGCAACGACAACAAGTCCAACGCTGATATCAGTAGTAAGAATGCGAAGGTTATTTCTTCCTCTGTTGTCTTCAAAAAAGTCTCAATTGCACAGAATTATGGCTCATCATTCAGAGTTGTACCTCCTGCAGTCTTGTGATGAGAGTCTGAGCCTTGAGCAGAGACACAAAGCCTTGGATTGGCATGCCTTATACAAAGGGCTTGAGGAAACTCAAGAATGCTTCAGAAGACAGGCCCTTGAGGAGCAACGAGCCGAGTCGAGACTGATACGGGGGAGGCAGGCAGTAGAAAACTTGAGGCCTTGGTTGGCGGAAGGTAACACTATGGTGGTAAAGTTTCACAAGCACAAGGGCCTGAGTTTGTGGAAGTGGAGTGAGAAGGTGAAGGAGGGGGCCCGCTTAGCCATGCAAGATACATGATCTGTGCAACTTAAGTGCATGTGCAAAATGCCCTGTGTTGCTCAATTCCTTTGGTCCGCTTGTTAGCTTAACAGTGGCCCAACTCTCTCTCTTTCTCTCTCTCTCACCTGCTATTTGTATGTTTGCAATTATTGGAGCAAAAGAGGAGGCTAGCATCTCCGTTAACAGAAGCACCGGTGTGCAAGGGACCGGCAGAGAACCCCAATCTGTTCCCGGCCACAATTGCCAAGAAGAAAGGCAGAACTCCATGAGAGGTACACAGCCTCCTGACACCTTGAGAGCATGTGCATGCTAGACTGTCAACTGACTCTGCTTGTTGGCCACACGGTCTTAGAAAGGGCTTAAACTTCCATATTATGAGTGCAGGCATTCCACGCAAAAAGGAGGTTTCCATTTCAGTCCCAATGTGGGGGAACAACAAGGACGGCTATGAACAGGACTGGGGAGATTGCAACAACAAGAAGTCTCTACAGAACAGAGACTCCGGCCTCAAGAAAGAATTTGTAGACTGTGCACATGGTGGGTAGGGGCAAAATTGGTAGTGTCTCACTTCATTTGTACTCCATCTGCATGCTCATGCACATTGTAGCAATCTCAAGCCCTCCTGTGTTGGCTGATAGATCACAAGCAAGGAAAGAGCAGGCCCTGTCAGCGCAAGCGACACTCTGATGCTGCAACCTGTGACTGTAGAGAAGAATACTCGGGAGGGAGGCTCCTGCGGTACGTATTCGACCAGTTTAAAAAAAAGGACGCCAAAATCCAAAGCGCCGCCACGTAGGAGGCCTCCAGCTAGGAAGTAGCCCAGACAAACAAGAAAATGAAGCAGGCTGCAACTTCAGTCGAGGGTTCCGCTGCTCCAACAACTAAGAAGAACCAGCAGCAAAAGGAACGCCACGTGTCCTTCGTGGAAAAAAAGGACATGGCAACACAGCTCAGTAAGGCGAAGACAACAAGCTTAGGTGGGTAAAAGATCGATTGGACTCCCTGCTGCACGCAAGTTCGTTGATGCACGCATATCTCAAGAGTTCGGCATTAATGGTGCACCTCTCGTGAAAATCTGCACAAGGGTAGGTCTACACATGATTGTCAGTTGAAAAAATTGGAGCGCTTGTGAGGGATGATAGCATGCCAAATATGGGGCCACTAAAAGATACATTGTCACCCGTTTCATTTGCACTGAGCAGACTTTGATTATAAATCGAAGCCCCGAGAGCTGCGTGCTGTGGAGCTGCTTGCTGTGGACTGAACAAGGCGGGAGCAAGAGGAGTGCCAAAGGCCTGTGTACAATAAGAGATGCTAAAAGAGATGCTCTGGCAGCATGTGTAGAGTGCTAATGCAACAGTATGGCGGAATTATTTGTTGTAAGAAGATTTGGGGTACCAGAGTATATGGTACAGGACCTCAACTTATACATTTTTTTTAATAAAATAAAGAAATAAAACTTTTGTCCACAGGTGCTGTTGTTAGTAACATACACTGATTCCATGATGCACACCGCAAATTTGCTAGGCGCAGAGACTCCAATTGCTGCAGTGTAGAACACTAACACAAGTACACATCCATACTTTTTGATATTATGTTACTCTGCATTATTCGTCACTCAACTTGACACAACAACGCATGTGCATTGGATGAGGCATGAAAGTGATTCAATTTTCAAATCTTACTTTGACTGCATAGATCCCCAAGAGTAAGGAGGATAAAATGATGCTACTCTGTAGCAACAAGGCACCTACACCCCTAACACAAGCTTCTCAAAAGCGTATGTACAAATATTTGACTTAGACGCTAGTGCTGCAACTAATGTAACCTGCCCGTAAAACAATATGAAGTGTTGTACAAGGAGCTCATAAAGGGGCCTTGCAACAGTAAGGGCCACAAATGTACAACTATTAGTGTCATGATTTATTGAGTCGAGGTTGCCGCACGAAACCGAGCTCCACATGTGTGAACCATCAACCTAGGAAGACCGACTTTGCATAGACTTTACGCATCCATTCGTTGACCTTTTCTCAATTTCCAAGTCACCAAAGTGTAGCGCGTCGAGTCACCTTCTGAATGGCACCGGTTTCGCGTCATTTGGTCAAGTATCGAGCGAGATATGAGCGATCTAGTCCGCGCCACCTACCGGTCCCTAGCGGAACTTTCCCAAGGCCTAATTTGTGACTCAATGTCCCCAAAAGTGACATTGTGGGCTCTTCGTGACCCCAAGCTTTGTGCGCACAAATCCGCGAGCCCCTTAGCCTACATAAGCTTTGCATTTCCATAGTATATGTGCATCATTGAGGCTATAACTTGGTGACTGCATCACCTACTCCTAGAGGAAGCTTCCTCAATTTTCAGATCCACTTTTGAGGCGCTATCTAGGTAGAATCACCCAAGGTAAGCTCGGCCAATGAGGGACACGTAGCATATCCTACGCACCTTGCTTTGATTGGTTTGAGTTATGCTTAGCCTATAGGAGTGCTAGTACATGCCTTGTACACATTAGTGGACATAGGAGAGCCTCCTAGAGTGACTACATGCATTGGATCCGCCGCATACCCCGCCGGATTTCCAGGAGTATAAATACTAGAGATGTCCCTAGAAGAGACATCTTTTAGAAGTCCATTATGCCAGGTGTAAGTAACAGAGATTATCAGTAAAATTTACACTTTTATCTCTCGTGTTTTCAAGACCACTAAGTTACTCTCTTGTGAAGAGCAAGCCCTCCAGGCTTCCAGTCACTTGAAGAACTTCACAAGTGGTGAGCAAAGTCACAGCTTACGCCCTTGCCACAGGACTANCAGGACTACTCTGAAGATCATGATGAGCTTCCAGTTATCTTTTGGGCCATACTTCATTAGTTGTTTTCCTACCAGATTACAGTCTTGAGGTGCTCACTTTGGAACGTACACTTCCCTTACTTCTAAAAGATCTCTCTTTGCCTGCAAGCAATTAGAACCTTCAGCATATGCCTACCCGTAGTGGGCTTGCTTATCAGCCATACTACGAAAGGGTTAGTGAAGAAGACTCAGACTCAGATCTCAGCACTATCACTGAACCCGCCGAAGAAGAGCAACCTGCTCTTCAACACACAGCAGTGGCTTCTGAGCCATCTCCCCAGTGGACTCACTACGATCTCTGATATCCCATGGCAGGTGACCACGAGGTCAGGACTGACAGGTCTGCCTACCCCTTCAGCGGTAGGCCAGGCACCTGTGATTTGGAAGATACCATCTCGGAGTTTCAGGCTGACTTCGCGGCTGCAAAGCTCAAGACACCCACGCTGACTAAGCGCGACGTCTTCGACACGCTTATGCGCTACCTCTTGCACGAGGCCCGCGACACCTTCCGTGAGAAGGAGGCCGAGCTCCGGACCCGCACTGAGCTTGTGGGTGACCCACCAGTGGCAACCCTGCTAGCTGATCCAGTGCAAGCCTTCTGGAACATCCTGAAGACAGAGTTCCAGGCTGCAACTGAAGAGAAGGTGTACGAGCTGCACCATTTCTTCCGACGCAAGAATGAGACTATCCGCATGATGTACCGCCGCTTGGTGCACCTCCGCCGCGATGTCGGCACTGTCACTGACCGGGAGGCCGCGGAGATCTTCTTGCGCGCCGTCGAGCCGCGTCTGAGGGTGAGGGCCGTAGTCCCCCTCATCGACCGCCACGGTTCAGAGTATTCTCTGGAGCAGGCCTACCTCTCCGTTGAGATACAGAGCTTGGCCGCCTGTAGTGAAACAGATAGATAAAGTACTTAGTAGAATAGAATACTTTATTCAAGACAAGGATCTTTAAACACAAGTGGTAGCTTCTTGAAAGAGAGATGGCTTCTTGAAAGTTAATATATTTCTGGATTTTGGCAAGTACAAGAGTGATTCTGGAATGTCTTTCTATGTTCCAGCTCTTGTTTATATATTTGTTACATAAGTAATTTCTAGGAAAGTGTATGTTGATGTGTTGGCACCCAACACATCCCAAAACTTGCCATCTCTTTCTAGAATAATGTACACATGTCCTTTTGACCTAAAAATGGCACATTTGACTTTTGCAACATGGAGTTCTTCTAGGTCTTTCCTCTAACTTCGAAAATGCCTTGGAAGGTTCAAAGGACATGAACCAAGTTACTAGAGTACCTATTCACACTTGACTCCACACAATACTACTCCAAATATGTTTGAAAACATTAATATATATGCAAACTAATATATAATAACTCAAATCACTATATCACCCCCCCGAGAGAAAAAGCGACGTCTCGGCGCGTCAAGTTAGGTCTTACACATGTGGAGCAAAGTAGTCAACAGTTTCAAGTCAGATGCCACACATGTGAAGAGGACTAGTCAAAGGCGCCAAGTCAGGTGCTACACATGTAAGGTAGACTAGGCAAGGTCGTAGGTGGTGTGACCTTACTGGCTAGCTACTCCTTCATGATAAAGAAAATTGTACAAGTTGGCCCAGAATCTGCCACAAACTCAAAAAATCATAGCGTCCACAGAACTGCTTCAAATTTGAAAATAAGAGTGCCAGACAAACCGCGTCGGACAACTCTACCGGGTCACCAAATTTGAGAGCATTCGAATTTCTGGAGTGTCGTTGAGAGCTGAGAGAGTAGGCACTCCTCCAAATCTGTGCAGAAACTTCTGAAACTCATAAGTCCTTCAATACTTCTCCAAATTCTGCAAAGTAAGTCTCAAAATGGGCGCTGTAAGATGTTCTACCAGAGTCATGAGTTTCAAAGCATTCCAAGTTCAGGGGAGGGCACAATGTCAAAAGGCATATTCTGCCCTAACAATGCCAGCAGCCTGACCCCCTTCTACTTAGAGCATCATATCTCTCTCACCAGTGCTCCAAATTGAGCAAACTTGGACTCTAAATGACCGGCTACTCATGGACTACAGCCAGGTAAATTTTCAGAATTTATTATGCAGAGACCTATCACCAGTAGCAGTTTTAGTTTTCTGTCCAGAAACTGCGAGAAGAGAAGAGTGTCTAATGTCAATTTTTCCTCTTTCTTGTTCTTGCAGGCTGCCTCCAAGGGGTCTTCTGCTGCTTCTTGATGGTGGTAGGCTGCCTCCCTGAAGTCTTCGGGCTTTTAGTAGTGAGACTTGGGGCTGGTCCAAGATGGGGGTTGGCGGCATGGAAGCGCTTCAACTTTCTTTGAACTTTGTCAAGGTAGTGCGCCGCCACCCAACTATTCTCCGAATCTGGATATCCTTTCCACTTGATCAAGTATTGCTGCTGTCTCCTGAAATTTCTCATAGCCACTATGTCTTCCACTTTGTACTCCAAATGATCATCCACTATTGTTGGGGCTGGTGGGGTTGTCACACGTCCTGGGAACTTGTTGTCGGGTTGCACATACGGCTTGAAGAGGGAAGCGTGGAATACGGGGTCGACGTGCATAGTCTTGGGAAGTTCTAGCTTGAAAGCAGCGGGGTTGACTTGCTGGATAATCTTGAAGGGTCCCAAATACTTGGGAGAGAACTTGCTGCCGGCAAGCCTGTTGTTCAGGGAAATGTTCTTGGATGATAGTAACACGTTGTCACCCACTCTGTACGTAATTTCTCTTCTGGATCTGTTCGCCACTCTTGCTTGAGCATCTTGCGCGTGTTGTAGAGCTTTCTTCGCTGCTGTAAGGGCTGCTTCTAATGTCTCCATAAAATCTGTGGCTGCAGGTACTTCATCATGGCCAGCCGTGAAGCTCAGTGGCGTGGTCGGATGGAAGCCATAGTTGAGGAAGAATGGGGACTCTTGGGTAGAGGCCTGCGTAGTGTTGTTGTAGGCAAACTCGAGGGGGGTCAAGTACATGTCCCAGTCTTGCTCGAGGGTAGACACGTAGGCCTTTAGAGAGGTCTTTAGGGTACGTTTCATACGCTCGGTTTGCCCATCTGATTGTGGGTGGTAGGCAGTAGACAAATCCAGCGATGTACCCAAGTTCTTGAAGAGATTTTTCCAGAAATGGCTTGTGAATCTTGGATCTCTATCTGACACAATTCTTGATGGTAGTCCATGGAGTCGGAAGATGTTGTCAAAGATGAGTCTTGCAAGTTGTGGTGCTGTAGCCTTAGTCGTCGTGGGAATAAAATGAGCCATCTTGGTAAGTCTGTCCACCACCGTGAGTATTGCATTATGGCCTCGAGGTGTCACGGGCAAGTCCACGATAAGGTCCATTGAGATGTCCGTCCATTGTCTTTCGGGGATTGGTAGTGGTTGGAGGAGTCCTCCCGCCTTTTGGGATGATGGCTTGACTCTTTGGCATGTGTCACAGCTCCTGCAGTACTCCTTGACTTGCTTAGACATGCCTGGCCAACAATAAGTCCTAGCTAGAACGCCCGTGGTCCTTAGGATTCCAAAGTGTCCTCCAAGAGGGTTGTCGTGTGCTTCTCGTAGAAGCAAGAGCCGGAGGTCTATGTCATTAGGAACACATCTCTGGCCCGTATCTTGCCTCACCCAATAATTGCCTTCTTGCTTCTTGCATGGGTCCAAGGCTGCTTCTCCGTTCTTGTAGTAAGGGTCTCTTTCATAGGCGGCTGAAAATCGAGCTTCCAGATCTGTCTTCAGGGATGTCATCACGGCGTTTAATTGCAGTCTTGAGAGGGGGTCAGCCGGGTTTGTCTTGCCGGGCTGGTACTGAATCGTGATGTTGTATTGTTGCAAGTATCCGCTCCATCTTGCTTGTCTCCTTGAGAGATACGGCTGCGTCTGGAGGTGCTTTAACGCCTCGTGGTCCGTGGTGACCAGTACCTTGCGTCCTTCAACGTAGCAGCGCCAAACCTTCAAGGCATGTACAATCGCCAATGCCTCTCGCTCCGTGGTTGTATAATTTTGCTCGGCTGGATTTAGCTTCCTTGACTCGTAGGCGATGGGCTGCAGTCCCTTGCCTTGGTCTTGAAGCAGGATTGCTCCTATTGCATAGGAAGATGCATCGGTGATGACGTGGAAGGGCCAATCTGGGTTTGGACTTGGGAGTGTGAGCACCGAGGATGTGGTCAATCTTCGCTTTAACTCTTGAAATGCCTCCTCCTCTTTCTCGGTCCATGTATATAGCCTGTTCTTCTTGAGTAGATCTGTCAGGGGGGCTGCTATGTGCGAGAAGCCTTGGATGAATTTTCTGTACCAATTGGCAAATCCCAAGAATGACTGGAGTTCTTTCTTGGTCGTCGGGGTTGGCCATTCCTCCACCACCGTGGTCTTCTTGGGGTCTATCTTGATGCCATCAGCAGTCACGTGGAGACCTAGGAACTCCACTTCTTATTTGGCAAACTCGCACTTTGACTCCTTTGCAAACAACTTGTTTTGCTTCAATACTTGAAGGACTTCTTTCAAGTGCCTCGCATGCTCTTCAAAGGTCTTACTGTAGATAAGGATGTCATCGATGAATACCACCACAAATTTGTCCAACATGGGCTGAAATATGGTGTTCATCATAGTCATGAAAGTTGCTGGCGCATTGGTGAGTCCAAATGGCAGGACCATGAACTCAAAATGTCCATATCTTGTCCTGAATGCCGTCTTCTCTATGTCCGGTTCTGCGATGCGAATCTGGTGGTAGCCGCTCCGTAAGTCAATCTTCGTGAAGTACTTGGCTCCAACCAGCCGGTCCATGAGCTCATCCATGCGCGGCAGCGGGTATCGATTCTTGATGGTGATCTTGTTGAGGGCGCGATAGTCCACACACATCCTCAAGGTACCATCTTTCTTCTTGACAAATAGCACCGGGGCTCCAAATGGCGACTTGCTAGGTCGAATGAAGCCATGCTCCAGTAGCTCCTTGATTTGCTTCTTGACTTCGTCTAGCTCCGTGTATGACATTTTGAACGTAGGCCGAGAGATGGGCTTGCTTCCGGGCTCCAACTCTATCTTGTGGTCTACGAATCTTTTGGGGGGTAGGCCCTTGGGCAATTCCGGGGAGAACACTTCTTTGTAGTCCTCTAAGACTTCTTGTATCTCCTTGGGAACGGGGCTGCCTTCTTGACTCTCGATGTCTTTCTTGATGTCTTTTGGCGTGATCAAGGCCAAAAGAAGCTCGTGTCCCTTCCTCACAAGTCTCTTGAGTTGGAGGGCGGACAATAGTATCTCGTGTGCCGGCTTCTGGATGTCTTGGGTCTGGATATTCTGGATTGCGCGCAAAATACAGATTCTTGAAGTGATGTCATTCTTGATCTTGATAGTACCGGTCCTCCAATCAACTTGGGGGTTGTGCTTGGTCAACCAAGGCGCCCCTAGGATGACGTCGTACTTGCCCAATTGCATGGGGGAGAACACTACTCTATCCTTGAAGGACTTGATAGAGAGTGCCAAGGGGTACGTCTTCTTGGAAGGGGTAGTATAGGAGAATCCATCGGGCATCATAATCTCCTCGTCGTGGTCAAGAGTTCGCATAGTAATACCGTGCTTGGTGGCAAAATCTGCAGCAATGAAGTTGCCTTGAGCTCCGCTATCCACCAAGATGTGGACCTTCTCTCCTCCAAGGTAACCTCTCAAACTCATTGGGGCTGGGACGTCGTCTCCAACGGGGGTCTCCACCTCACTTGGCGTGTTGCCTTCTTGTGAAGTGGGTCTTGGGGTGGTAGGCTCCTGGCCTACCGGCGCTGTCCGTTTTTTGACAACTTTTTGGGGCATGAAAGTGCACGATGGCCCTTTTCCTTGCAATAAAAGCATAGTCCAGCCGTCATGAGAGCTTCTTTTTCAGTCGGAAGGAGTCTTGCTTTCACACCTTGCTGGTTTCTTGCATCATAAGTGTCATTGGAGGGTCTTCCACTCTTCCGGGCAGCCGCGGGGTCCTTTCTAATAACTCCGATTTCCATGGGTGTGGGTCCAGATTCGGATGTGGAAGGGGCTGCGTACACCCACGTTGCCGGAACTCGTGAAGATGGAGGCACGGAGTGCTTGAAATCCAAGGTATCCACCTTTTGGGCCACTTCAATGATCCTTGAGAAGTCCGTCAAGTCGCGTAATTCCACTTCCTTTGCCACCTTGGGCTTGAGGCCAAAGATGTAGCGGTCAATCTTCTCCTCGAGAGACATGTTGGGGATCTCAAGAGTGAGGGCGTGAAATCTGGATGTATACTCTTGAACGGACGTCGTTTGCTTGAGATGGTGGAGCTTTCCTCGGGCAATCTTCTCCGCATTGATGGGCATGAATTGCTTCTTGAGGGCCTCACGAAAATCTGCCCATCTTGCATATGATGGTGGGGGCTCTTGGCCGAGCATGGGGTGCGCCATAGCTTGATATATAGCCGCTTGATAGTTACGCCACCATGATGTTGCTGCTCCTCTAAGTAAGGTAACGGCAAAGGGAACGTAGTCCTCCTCGGGTACTTCAAGGAATGCGAGGTACGTCTCCACTTGGTAGAGCCATAAATTCAGGTTGGCACCTTTCCCGGGGTTGAAAGTGTCGGGTTTGCCGGGCTTGATGAGTTTCCTTGCTCTCGTTGGCTCTTGTGGAGGCGCTTGAGCCGGGGCTGGATTTTGAGCATTGCTCGCAATAGGGGCAACCATGGCAGCCATAGCTTCTCTTGACGCTTGCACGGTTGCTTCATAGGTGGCCAAGCCCACTTGGTTGTGGACGGTCATTAGGAAGGCTGCCCACTCATTTGCGGGAACTCCTTGTGGTGGGGTCAACTTTGCTATAGCGGCTGCCACGGGATTTGACGGTGCTCCTCCTTGTGGTGCTTCTTGTTGTTGCAAATTTTCTTGAGTGGGCTCTCTCATCGGCGCTGGAGGAGGGTGTCTTGGAGAGGAAGGGCCTCCTTCGAAAGTTTGCTGTTGGTCTTGAGGATCGGCCATCTTCTTGTGCTACCAAAGTGCCTAGCTCCGATACCACTGTAGTGAAACAGATAGATAAAGTACTTAGTGAAATAGAATACTTTATCTATTCAAGACAAGGATCTTTGAACACAAGTGGTAGCTTCTTGAAAGAGAGATGGCTTCTTGAAAGTTAATATATTTCTGGATTTTGGCAAGTACAAGAGTGATTCTGGAATGTCTTTCTATGTTCTAGCTCTTGTTTATATACTTGCTACATAAGTAATTTCTAGGAAGGTGTATGTTGATGTGTTGGCACCCAACACATCCCAAAACTTGCCACCTCTTTCTAGAATAATGTACACATGTCCTTTTGACCTAAAAATGGCACATCTGACTTTTGCCACATGGAGTTCTTCTAGGTCTTTCCTCTAACTTCGAAAATGCCTTGGAAGGTTCAAAGGACATGAACCAAGTTACTAGAGTACCTATTCACACTCGACGCCACACAATACTACTCCAAATATATTTGAAAACATTAAAATATATGCAAACTAATGTATAATAACTCAAATCACTACACCGCCGCACGGAGCACCATTAACGATCGTGTGGGCTTAGCATCCACGGGCGTGCGCAAGGAGGCCTCAGTGCTGTCGTCTTCTACGACGCGCACGACGCCTGCCCGTCAGCCCCAGTCGCAGCAGCAGCAGCCTCAGCGCTCTCAGCTGCCCCAGCAGACGCAGCAGCGCGGAGCTACGCGTGGCCGCATTTCCATGGCTTCCACTACGAGCGATCCCTGCTGGTCCTGCGGGAAGACGGGCCACTCACGCCAGAACTGCACTCTTGCGCAGAATGGCAAGCCCGGCGACTGCACCTATTGCGGCAAGGCCGGCCACCTGCAGATCGTCTGTCTGCAGAAGAAGCGCGACGTCGAGAACGGACGCGCTCGCGACAGCCCTACGCCGTCAGCAGGACAGCGAGGCGCACGCAACCCTCGTACGGGTGGCCGCCCCGCGATGACAGCAGTTGCGGCCACGACGGACGCCGCACTGGTGCCTGGAGCCGACTACTGCAGCTTTGACGACGTCAGCGACGCCCTCGTGGAGGCCAACGCCGAGATCGCTAGACTCCGTGGCCTCATCGACGTCGATAACTATGACGCGTGCGGAGCACTCCTCGCGTCCGCTCCCCCGTCCTACGCCACGGCACTGACAGCTGGCGCACGCACAGCTTCAACGCACGCATTAGGCTCAGCGGCAGCACCGCAGCCCTGCGCACGTCTGCGTTACGACGTAGCGCCCGCTGCCAGAGCTGCAGGCGCCCGCACAGGCAGCTCTGCTCCCTGTGCGCACCGCTCTGACCGCTGTCAGCAGCGACAGCCGGAGCCCCGACAGCCTGCCGGGTGGCAGGCTGCACGACTGCGCAGATGCGCCATCTCCCGGCGCAGACTCGCGCGCACGCGGGCCAGCCCGGGCTCCAGCCAAGGCCCCGACAGAGCCCCTGGCTTGCGCTTCCCTGCTGGCACCAGCAGGCCTCCCGTCGGCCCGCGTAGCGACAGCTGGCAGGCAGGGACGGGGGCACCTGGCGGCGTGCACGGCTACAACTGGGCCGGCCGCAGCCTCCCTCTTCGTTCGTGCGGCACTCCCGTGCGCAGCTCTGCGCACAGGCAGGGACAGCCGGTCCCCGCTGGCTGCTGCAGACAGCAGGCTCCAGCAGAACCCGCCACATGGCACGTGCACGGCAGGCGAGGCCGCCTCTGCCGACAGCAGCATGCACGCACGCACGCTGGCTCACACGCGCGCCCAGCGCACTGCGCTGCCAGGTCCACGGCACACCCGGCGACGCCACGCCGTCGTCACAGCGGCAGCTGCAGCTGCGCAAAGCAGCTGCACCCACGCGCTGCCAAGTGGCGCGTGCGCGCAGGTCTGCACGGCCAGCGCAGCGACGGCCGCAGCGGCCGCCACCCTCGGTCAGCAAGGGGGGGTCCTGACTGCGCTGTGCGGCCGGATCGCCGGCAAAAGCGCCGACAGCGCACCCGCAGCTGCGCACATCCAGGGCTCAGCCCCTGCCGCACACGTGCTGCCACTTGGCACGCGCGCATGGCCCGGCTCAGCCCGTACAGATCCAGCGGTCGGAGCAGCCACCCGCAGTCAGGGGGGGGCTATACCCACTGCGCCACGCGGCCGGATGTTCGATCGCGGTGCCGACGGCCCGCGCACGGTTGCGCACAGCCAGGGCCTAAACCCTGGCTGCGCACAAAACCCCGGCAGCAGCCCAACGCAGGCTGCCGGGGGGCCGGTTAGCCCACGCATCGGGGGGAGGGCGCTGCGATCTTCGCCCGGGGCAGCCGAGATAGACGGCGCCACCGGTCCAGTGACCCTGCCCCTCGGCCCCAGCAGCCACCAGGGGGCGCCACCTGGCAGCCTCCTGGCAGCCCCGACCGCGCCAGCAGCTGCAGCAACTGCTGCAGCCGCGGCCGCACACGCGCCGGGGTCCGCAACTTTTGCGGCCGAACCCGCGACCGGCTGCACGGCAGGCCTTGCGGCAGGCTGCGCAAGGAGTCCTGCGGCAGACAGTGCGGCAGTTTGCGCGGCAGGCTGCGCAGCAGGCCTCGCGGCGCGCCCTGCGGCAGACAGTGCGGCAATCTGCGCGGCAGGCTGCGCGGCAGGCGCGACGGCAGTTCCCGCCACCGGCTGCGCGGCAGGCGCGGCGGCAGATCTCGCAACGGGCCCCGCGGCAGGCCTCGCGGCAAGCTGCGCGCACGGCGCTGCAACAGGCCCCGCGGCAGAATGCGCGGCAGGTTTGCCGGCTGCGCCAGCAGCGGCCATTCTGGCCTGCTGCGCACGCGCGCAGCCACTCGGCAACCGCTCCGCAGTCGGGCGCGCGAGCCGCGAGCACACGCTCGTAGCACCGGCCAGTCGGCCCGTTGTTCCGCAGAAGCGCGCCGGGCCAGACCAGGGACGCCGGACGGAGGAGGCACCGCGGCTGCCCCGTTCCTTCCGCATCCTAGAGCCCTCCACGACCTCAGCAGAGCCGACGCCACATGCGCTCGCTTCACCTATGACGACGGTGCAGCTCAGCGCCGAGGTCATCTCTCTAGCACTGCACCGCATGCCGGCGGTCTCCTTCGCAGAGCTCGGCGTCTCCATGGAGGCAACGAGGCAGGCCGCTCAGCTGATGCTCCAGTCACGCAGAGCCACGCTACGCACCGCCGCCAGGAGGCCGACGACCGATGCCGCCACCGCGGTGCGATCCACGCCCGCGCGCCCTGCGCATGAGCGCAGGATGATCAACACTCCTAACGTCGCGTTTTTGGATAATTCGCAGGGGATCGTGCTCGTCAACACCCAGGCGCCGCAGCGCATCATGTTTGACACAAGCGCGCAGCCGGTTCTCATCAGCCTCCGCTACTTCCGTCAGCTGGGACTCTCTTCCGCTGACTTGGAGGACTCTCCGACGCGCATTAACACCGCCGCCGGCACGTCCGAGACCGTTGCCAGTCGCACGAGATTGGCGCTACTGTTCACTCTGCGCCCAGGCACGGCAGACGAGACAACCATCCATCGGCACGCACTCGTCACTCCTTCCAAGTCCTTCGATGTGCTCCTAGGGCAAGACGTGCTCTTTCCCATTGGCGCCGCGGTCGACAACTGGGCGTCTTCTATCGTCCCGACTGGAGGACAGGGGGGACGCGCACCGCATCCTTGCCCCTTGACATTGTCGATTGCCGCCCAGCAGTGTCCGCTCTTTATGGCTTCATGGGGCTCGACGATGGCCGGCCAGTGGTCAAGACCGCTAAGGACGGGCCCGAGGACGAGGAGATCTCTGTGGGGGTGGACCTGCTTGAGCCACAGAACGAGGAGGCGGACCCACCTAGTGCCGAGATCCACCTCACGCCGCAGCAGCAGGCGGATGTCCTGGCAGCCTAGGCCAGGGAGCAGATCCGCATCTGCACTGCCCACAGCGCGATGATGCGGCAGATGGCGGACGATGCCACTGAGGCCCTCGCCACGGCCAGCACAGCCATCGCTGCCGCCGCCCTTGCTCGCGGTGCGGTCGCATCGCCTACGGCTCATCAGGGGGTCTCGGCCTCTCGCGGCGAGCCGTCCGTGAGGACCGACGTCCGCGTTTGCCACGACGTGCCTGTTAGCGTGGCCATTCAGTACAGTATGGACTCTCAGCCGCCCTCTCACGACGCCTCGCATCAGACCGACAAAACCTGGCCTCGCACCACGGCATCCAAAGACGAGGCCATGCGGCAGGCAGCTTATCCTGGCAGATCCGACGGCCAGTCCCTCAAGAGTGAAGAGGAGACGCAGTGGGAGCAACTGCCAAAGGCATCCGTCGAGGTACTCAGCGCGGCGCCACCAGAGGAGCCCCCGCCAGCTGCGCCTATGGCACGCAGGCAGCGCGCACCTACTGGTCCGCCCGGCTTCAGCGCACCCAGCCAGCCCATGACACACGACTGGCCCAGCAGGGCTCGCACCGACACCGCTGGACCCAGCCGCCCAGTGTCACACGACTGCTCGACGAGCCACGAGTGTCGCCGCATCGCACATTTGTTTGCGACGAGCCGGGCTGCTGCGGCCTCCTCTAGCGCTGGAGTCCGCTCCGTCACGCTGGAGTCCGCTGGAGTCCGCTCCGTCACGCCGCCCTACGACGACAGGGACCGCACACCTCCTTACGACGACACGCGGGCCCGCGGGGACACGCCGCCACACGACCTCACTCGAGACCGACGACGCACTCCGCCCTTCCGGCCCCTCTCAGCTGGCGACGATGCTCAGTCTTCTTCCGAGGCGCATTTCGTGATGCTGGCCCCTACAGCTCCGCGCGCCAGCGTCCCTTGCAGCCACATCGCTGGCAACGGTCCCTCCGGGTCACCTCCTCCCAAGGTGGCCCGCGCCAACAGCAGGCCGCCCAGTCGTCACCCATTTACGGCCGCCGCACGCACACGGCTCATGTCTCATCTCCGGCATCCCCGAGCCGCGCCCGTCCCACGAGGGCAGCCCCGGCCGCGAGTCCAGCTGGCCCCTCGCCGGCTAGTTTGATCCCCGCAGGAGGTCGACAGCCCCGAGCTCTCCGTCTGCACAGTCCCCTCTGCAGACATGCGCGCACGCCAGCGGGCCTATTTTGACCCACACCCCTACTTAACTCCGCGTCCCGTTCTCGACCAGCTGGCCCACGCGGCCTCGCACCAGACTGACTGCGCCCAGCGCGACAGGTGGCAGCAGCTGTGCGTGGCCTCGGCCCGACGTCAGGCCTGCGCTGTATCTCCGACAGCCCTGCAGGATGCGCGCCTGCGGTGGCGCACATACCAGGCCCACTCACGGGAGGAGCGCCCGCAACCGCTCACTGACCGCATCCCCAGCCTTACGCGTGACTACGCAGACCGTGCTGTGGCCGCCCTCCGCATGGCGCCACATCAGCACAGCGCCGAGCGTACCTTCCCGCCGCCCGCTCAGCCCGGCACCCCCGCAGTGGGGTGTCGCCCACTTCCGACTCCTATTTGCGCAGACGCTCTAGACAAACGGCCCGGCGGCATCGTCCTTGTCAAGCTGTTTGCCGGCATCGCCACCGGGTTACTCGCGACCTTACAGGCCGGCATCCCGGTGCGCCGCTACGTCTACGTCGATCCTGATCCTGAGGCCCAGCAGGTGGCCCGTCGGCAGATGGCGTTGGGTCACGAGCGGTTCCCTGACCTCCTTCCGGCGCACGCATTCCGCCGCGCTCAGACAAACTGGCCCATGGACATCCGCGACATCACCGTCGAGCATGTCACCCGACTTGGGCCCATTGACCTCGTCATCGCCGGTTGGGAGTGCCAGGGCTTCTCCAGGGCCGGGCGTGGTAGGGCGCTGAGCGATCCCCGCACGGCCCTCTTCTGGCACTTGCTCCGCGTCCTCAACATTGTTGAGGATCGCCAGCCGCCCCACACACTCGCGTGGGTCCTGGAGAACGTGGCCGCGCGCCACGATTGCCGACCCGACGTTAGCGTCGACTTCGCTCTTTGCAGCAGTTACGTCGGCCGCGAGGCCGTCATTGACGCTGCCCAGATTGGTTCCTTCGCGCACCGCGTCCGCGCCTACTTCACGAACCTAAACCATGCCAGGTACTCTTGAGGCGTTGGCCGCCTCTCATCCACGTCACCCACGCACCGTCGACTCCATCCTCGATGCCCCTCGTTTGGCCCAGCGCGTGACTGCACTGCCACATCCCTCCATGGCGCAGTGTGAGGTCCTGCATGACGTCACTCGCGCGCTGCCGACTTTTGTCTGCCGTTACGACAGCGACGCCTTCGTTGGGGATCAGCGCGGGATGGTCATTGACCTGGAGACTGGCATGTTTCACAGGCCGCGCCCTGCGGAGATGGAGCGTGCCATGGGCTTCCCGCCGCATCTCACACAGGTGGACGGTCTCACTGAGGTGAACCGCATTCGCCTCTTGGGGCAGGCGATTGACGCCAACGTCCTCACGTGGCTTCTGCTGGAGACGCAGGCCTTGGCGCCTCTCTACGCCGCAGCCCGGCATCCCCAGCTACCTTGGCCTGCCGATGATATGGACGATGACTCCATCGACAATGACAATCAGACCCCGCCAGGCACAACTTGGCATCCTCAGCGCGCAGAGCCTGCACCCCAGGCGCGCGCGCGCCCCACCTCCCCATCGCCGCGCACGGACGACTTTGGTTCGCTGGGGGGGGGACGACGGAGAGAGGAGTCCTCGCAGCGACCCAAGGCATCCCGATCACCTTTTCCTTTTCCTCGCTCGCAGGCAGACGGTGCCAGGCAGCTGGCCGCAGCTGCCACGTCCCGGTCACCTTTTCTTTTTCCTCGCTTGCAGGCAGACGGTGCCAGGCAGCTGGCCGCAGCTGCCACGGTGCAGGTACCCGCGGCAGGACGAGCGCCAACCGCTGCAGGGCAAGTGACACCGGCAGCACCACAGTCTACCCCAGCGGCAAGACAGGAGACTCCAGCAGGCCAGGCGACGCCACCAGCTCCACCGACATGGAAGCTGGGGGGGACACTCACCACGGCACAGGTTGCACAGTTGACGACACTGCTGGACGAGAGGCGCAGCACCAGCTTTGCCAGCGGCATGCACGATCTCGGGCGCTATCGGGGGGACCCCATGCGGATTACTCTCACGTCGCAGGAGCCCATTTTCCTGAAGCGTTATCGCTACAGCCACTTCAAGGATGGCTTGATCAGCGCGCAGATAGGCAAGCTGGAGGACAGCCGGCTCATTCGGGAGTCCTCCTCTCGCTATGCCGCACCCACGGTCATGCCAGCCAAGAAGGATGCCTCGGGCAACTGGTTCGAGAAGAGGATGTGCGGTGATTATCGTAGGCTGAACGAGGTCACCGAGCAGGACAAATATCCTATGCCGACGCGTGACGAGATCTTTGACGACATTGGCACGTGCACTTGGTTCTCGGTGCTGGATCTGCGTCAGGGCTTCAACCAGATTCCCATCGCCGAGGAGGACCAGCATAAGACGGCGTTCTGGGGAGCACAGCGGCTCTACGAGTGGGTGGTGATGCCGTTTGGGTTGAAGAACGCGCCAGCTACCTTTCAGAGGGTGATGGACAAGGAGCTAGCTGGGCTATCCTTCGCCCAATGCTACATCGATGACGTGCTCGTCTTCAGTCAGACGTTTGAGGAGCACGTGGCGCACATCACTATTGTCCTGGACCGCTTGGAGGCCGCTGGGCTCAAGTGCCATCCAGGCAAGTGCACTTTTGGGACCCGCGAGGTGGAGTACCTTGGCCACCTGCTCTCCTCCAGCGGCTTGGCACCCCAGCTGGCAAAGATCTCGGCCATCACAGGCATCCCACCTCCTGCAGATCTCTCGCAGCTGCGGGCCTTCCTTGGCATCGCCAACTACTACCGCCGCTTCGTGCCAGGGTTCAGCGAGCTAGCCAAGCCGCTCAACGATTTGCTCCGCAAGGGCGTTGCCTACGTGTGGGGACCAGAGCAGCAGGCGGCATTCGATAAGCTCAAGGAGCTGCTGGTGAGCGCTCCTGTGCTTCGGCGTCCTGACTACGCGAAGCCCTTCATCCTCCACACCGACTGGTCGCAGGCAGGGCTGGGCGCTGTGCTGGTGCAGGAGCATGACGGCTTCGAGCATGTGGTGGCCTACGCCAGCTGCAGCAACAACCGCGCGGAAGGCAATTACGGCTCCTACGAGGGGGAGTGCCTGGCAGCGGTCTGGGTGATCGTGCACTTCAGGCACTATCTTTACGGCACGCACTTCCGCCTAGTCACCGACCATCAGCCACTTAAGTGGCTCATGACATCGGAGCGCTTGACCGGCAAGTACGCACGGTGAGCGCTTATCTTGCAGGAGTACACCTTCGACGTGCACCACCGCCCAGGCTCGACCAACCTGGACGCTGACGGTCTCAGCCGTAACCCGCTGCCCTCCTCGAGGGATCTTACTGTGGCCCGCCACGATGAGGATGAGCCGGTGGCCTGGCATGCGGCGGCCTTCCTAGCCTTCACCGTGGACAGCGATGTGCGGCCCGCAGGGCTCACTAGCCTGGACATGGTGACCGTCACCACACGGCGATTGGCCCTGGCAGCGGCAGAGGATCAGGATAGCTGGCAGCGCGGTCTCGAGGACGTATGGGACGACGCCCCAGTGCTGCAGTACGTCACGGCCAAGGAGTTGGCACCCGATGTCAGCGCACGCGAGCGCGTCCGCATCCTCAGGCGCAGCCGTGACTTCATTTTCATGGAGGGGCGCGTGCGGCGCGTGCTGGCAGACGGCTCCGTCCTGGTGGTCCTTGAGCCTGCCATACGCAGTCAGTTGGTGCGCCGAGTGCATGAGTCCCTCGGGCACTTCGGTGTCAAGCGCACCCTCAGTCTTCTTCAGGCCGAGTACTGGTGGCACGGCATGACTAAGGTCGTCGCCGCTGTCGTCAGCAGTTGCACTCTCTGCGACCGTGTGCGCTCGAGCTTCACAGCACGCACCGTTTCCCTCAGCCCCCTTCCTATTCAGGGGCTGTTCTACAGGTGGTCGCTTGACTTGGCTGGAGAGCTCCCCAAGTCTCGCCAAGGCAACCTCTACGTCTTGGTGATGATTGAGCACATGTCCAAGTGGATCGAACTCGAGCCCCTGCCCAGCAAGGCCAGTGAGGGGATCGCTCAGGCCTTCCTCAATCAAGTCCTCAACCGTTTTGGCGGCTACGCTGAGGTGCTGACCGACCAGGGCAAGGAGTTCCAGGGCAGCTTTCAGAAGCTACTGGAGCGCTCTATGATCGACCATTGCACCACCTCCCGCGATCATCCTCAGGCAGACGGCCTCGCCGAGCGCATGGTGCAGACCTTCAAGCTAGGGTTGCGGAAATACTGCCTTGCCCACGACCGTACCCACTGGGAAAACGCCCTCCCTTGGCTGGCGATGGGGTACAAGTTCAGTAAGCAGGCCTCCCTGGCCTCTCACTCTCCCTACTTCCTTCTCTACGGCCGACAGCCCATCCTGCCAGCAGCAGCCAGGACTGTGGCCGAGAACGTCTTGGACTTGGACAGTCCCGAGACATGTGGCGCTCTTATCGGGCAGCGGGCTCAGCTCTTTCGGCTCCTGATGCCCATGGCCATGGATAACCTCAGCATCGCACAACATCGCGACACACTGAGGTACGCCATGACTCGTGGAGGAGCCTATCATCCGCGGGTGTTGCAGTTTTCCGCAGGTGACTTCGTGTACCTGCGACGCCAGACGAAGAACACCCTCGACACCAGCAGCTCGCCGGTCATCCTGCGCGTCAAGCGTGCCTTGGCGTCAGGAGTCCTGGAGCTGGAAGGCGCAGATGGCCGTCTTCACAAGGACCACACGAAGAATTGTGAGCCGTGCCACCTTCCTAACCTTGACTTGCAGGTCCGTCCCCGCGACGCGCGGCCGCCCAAGGACTGGGCGTGCCAGATCTGTCACAGCACTGGCCAGGAGGCCAAGATGCTGCTCTGCGACAGCTGCAACCTCGGCTTCCACATTGGCTGCCTCGACCCGCCGCTGGCCTGCGTGCCAGCTGAGGACTGGTTCTGCGGAGACTGCACTGAGCTAGCCTTAGGCAGCGTACACAGCTCATCAGCTAGAGGCTGAGAGCTGGGGGGGGAAGTAAAACATTTGACGCTTGACTCCCTTTTTGGCTATAAAGCCATTTGTATTATAGAATTCATTGCAGCAAAGCCTGCTTGTCTATTGTGTGTTGTTTATGCTGACAAGGCGCACATGATCTCTTAACGCACAACAGCTGTCATGATTTATTGAGTCGAGGTTGCCGCACGAAATCGAGCTCCACATGTGTGAACCATCATTCTAGGAAGACCGACTTTGCATAGACTTTACGCATCTATACGTTGACCTTTTCTCAATTTCCAAGTCACCAAAGTGTAGCGCGTCGAGTCACCTTCCGAATGGCACCGGTTTCGCGTCATTTGGTCAAGTATCGAGCGAGATATGAGCGATCTAGTCCGCGCCACCTACCGGTCCCTAGCGGAACTTTCCCAAGGCCTAATTTGTGACTCAATGTCCCCAAAAGTGACATTGTGGGCTCTTCGTGACCCCAAGCTTTGTGCGCACAAATCCGCGAGCCCCTTAGCCTACATAAGCTTTGCATTTCCATAGTATATGTGCATCATTGAGGCTATAACTTGGTGACTGCATCACCTACTCCTAGAGGAAGCTTCCTCAATTTTCAGATCCACTTTTGAGGCGCTATCTAGGTAGAATCACCCAAGGTAAGCTCGGCCAATGAGGGACACGTAGCATATCCTACGCACCTTGCTTTGATTGGTTTGAGTTATGCTTAGCCTATAGGAGTGCTAGTACATGCCTTGTACACATTAGTGGACATAGGAGAGCCTCCTAGAGTGACTACATCCATTGGATCCGCCGCGTACCCCGCCGGATTTCCAGGAGTATAAATACTAGAGATGTCCCTAGAAGAGACATCTTTTAGAAGTCCATTATGCCAGGTGTAAGTAACAGAGATTATCAGTAAAGCTTACACTTTTATCTCTTGTGTTTTCAGGACCACTGAGTTACTCTCTTGTGAAGAGCAAGCCCTCCAGGCTTCCAGCCACTTGAAGAACTTCACAAGTGGTGAGCAAAGTCACAGCTTACGCCCTTGCCATAGGACTACTCTGAAGATCATGATGTGCTTCCAGTGATCTTTTGGTCCATACTTCATTAGTTGTTTTCCTACCAGATTACAGTCTTGAGGTGCTCACTCTGGAGAGTACACTTCCCTTAATTAAAATATTTGACGCTTGACTCCCTTTTTGGCTATTAAGCCATTTGTATTATAGACTTCATTGCAGCAAAGCCTGCTTGTCTATTGTGTGTTGCTTATGCTGACAAGGCGCACCCGATCTCTTAACGCACAACATTAGGACCTCGTAAAAGGCCCTCACCCTGCACAGCTTCCATCGCTCTCTGCTTCCAGGTTGAAGCATCATCATCCTCCGACTTTGCCCTCCACAACTGCACATCCACAATAGCACACTTTCAGGGGTACTCTTCTTTGCCGTCTCTCTTCAGGAGAAAAAAAACAAGCCCATTAGAGTGGGGCAGTATACGCATGGCATACAATATTTTACCAAGAGCCCAAGCTTAGCTTAGTGCAGTGGACTATTGTGCCAATATCTGGTGGGGAGTCATAAACACCAATGGCAACAAAATGGGGATGTAGGAAGGTGGGCAATTTACATCGCCTAATAACCTCTATACTGGCATCACTGTGCAGCCTAGGGTTCTTGAAGACAAAAGCATCTACGTAGTTGTGTAAATCATATGTGCACTCAAATGTAGCACGCGTTGTAATTGTGGGTACGTGATATTGTGACACACTATCTTTGTCCATCCAATAATAGTCGCCTTCATTTTGCAGGTCATGGCGGTGGAATATGGCTCCAAAGATATGCAGCTCCATCCCAAGCACAAGCCTTCATAGAAAATAGTGTCAGCCTGCCCGCCATGCTTTTGGGTCGCCCACTCCTCTCCGAAAAAGGGGGCGGGAATGCGAATGTAGGATGCTGCCATCCCAAATGGGGGGGCCTGAATGGAGTGCAAGACAAACATAACATGAGTAACTTCAGGGTAGGTGTCATACGTTCAGGTTGAAGATCTGCTACTTAATCAGACAAATATGTGCCATGTTTGCACCAAGTGCCATGCAAGAACTTCGGCTATTGTCGTCATACCATGTATCTTCGCAAAGGCTGTGCCTCACGTGAGCTTAGATCATCTTTATAGTCAGCACTGGTTGGCACTTGCTCTCTGCATGAACAACATACGGGCTCCCCCCTAATCGTCAAAAGCGTACAACGTTTGACGACAACAAACGGCATTCAACCCTTACAGTGACTACGTTTTCAACCGCCACCTTAGTAACAACACGCCACCCATGACGGATGTCATTGTGGAGGCTCAAATCAGTTCAACGACGCAAACTACCATCAAACTAAGAGATAATACTGGATGTCGGAGTGAATCGTGAAATTGTGTCATAATCTCAAAACAATGATGCCAATAATCCTAAATTCGCAACTGCAAATCAAGAGTGGAAGACAAATAGCAACGTGTCAGTCGCAGACGGCCGAAAAACACAGCAATAAATTTCGAAGTTCCCTTTTGCTGTGGATCGGCGAGGAGCGCCGGAGGATTTTGTTTTGCAAGGACAGCAAAATCCATTTGAGGCCTCAAATGGAACAAAATCCATTGGAACGGGCCGATTCGGCTCGAAATGGAATTCCATTTGGTAAAGTGGTCAAAATGGAAACGGTCTAGCCCATGTCCGATGTCAGGATGTGTGGAGCACCCTATTGCTGCAAAAATAGTTGCTCAGTACTTTGATGTGTTTAACATGCCTTCAGGATTGCCCCCTAAGAGGAAAGTAGATCATAAAATTCATTTATTACCTGGGAGTCAGCCACCTTGGCAACGCACCTATGGCTTGCCTTATGTGGAGAGCAAAGACTTGAAAACACGAATTGCAGAGCTAGAGGAAAATGGGTGTAAGGTCATAGGTTAAAAAGTGCATTTTGGAGTTCCTTGAAAGTATGTTTTGATTGCATGATAGTGTAGAGTTTATTTTTGTGGTCATTTTGATATAAAGTTGATTGATTTTGGTCAAGTATTGAGAGAGTTATGAATTTCTGAAGTTCAATTAGTTTTGAGGTCGGTTGACGACTGTCCTTAATTCGCGGTGAGCGCGACCGTCGGATTGACCGATAGCGTCAAGCGATCTGGCCCGTTATTGTGAACTCGAACCTTCACGTAAGTTTGGCTTACGCGGAGTGCTGACTGCGTCGATTTACCTAGAAGTTTCGGTTTAGCCTAGCGCGCCTAAGATAGAATGTTCTAATAATGTCAATGCATGTATGTGGACGTCAATTTGGCCCGACACGTCAGATGTGACTGATCTGGCATACTCTTAAATATTCAGGAAGGGACTAATTGACAAACACTTAGGAAATTCCCGTAGCTTTCTCCTAGAGAGAAGCATTTAGGCAGAAAACTATAAATAGGCATAACTTCTTCATTTTCTTATCAATTTTCACTTTTGTAAATTTGTACGGGGTTGTAATGACAAGGCCTTTCATCCCACATCATATGCGAGCACTTTGTTGCTACTCAAAATGCTGAGTAATTTTCCTAAGCTTTCTTAGTGATATGCCGCTGCACTATTAAGTATGATTGCAACTAGTTCTTTTCCTCGTGAGTCCCTACCCTTCCACTAGGGCACTCCGCCCCTTTCAATCGGTATCGGAGCTAAGCTAGTTTGCGTATTACATTATGGAGTCACAGCCGGCAGCTGGAGGAGGCAAACATGTCAAGCATGTTGAGCGCGCGCGAGGAAGCAAGCAGCACCAACAATGACCAGAGTGCAACAAGAGATGCAGGCGATGCTAAGGCAAATGGCGAATGCAATTGGAGGAGAAGTCTATGCCCAATTTTAACAAAATATGCGCGCGGAGGTGGAGAGAATGGTGCAAGTTGTTTTTGGGAATGTCGCTTTGACAAGTTTGGCACCTGCACCTGTTGTACCACCAATCCATGTTAATCCAGTGGTGCAACCAGTTATTCCACCCCCATCGGGAGTACGTGCGCCTAAGCCTGAAGTGTATATTGGAGAGCGTGGATTGCCGCCCGTTCATTAATGGATTTTTGGAGTGACGAAGTTTATGGAGTTTTCTGCGCTCTCGCCCAACAAGCAAGTCGCTTTTGTGATTACTTTGCAAAAGAAGAGTGTTGGAGCTTGGTATGAGCGAGAGGAGCAGCTGTCTGGAGTTCTTGCTACAATTGATCAACTATTTGAAGGCTTGAAGAGGCAATTTCAACCTATTGCACTCGAAGCTATTGCTTGAGATCTCTTGGTGCGCCTTCGTCAACGAGGAAGCGTTCAGGAGTATGTATTGCGCTTCAACGAGCTGGTGCTTCAATGTCCATCCATGCACGAGTTGGAGATGATGGACAAGTTCAAGAGGGGACTCAAGCCAATTGTGGCCAAGGAAGTGGCGCTCAAGAACCCTACCAGTCTTGGAGAAATGATGGCATTGGCAACAAGGGTTGACGCTGTGGAGTATAGTCAGAGGCAGTGGGGCAGCCACAACCTTGGAGGACATCGACTCTTTGGATCTCAAGCGCCAAGCACAAGTGGTCAAGGTCCATACCTATGGAGTTGGGACTTGTCCAGAACCAGCGCAGGCAACAGAACTACAAGCCGAGATAACCCTGCTATAGTTATGGCAAGCTTGGACATCTGGCTCGAGACTGTCGTGTGAAGGCGAAGCAACCTCAACAACAGGAAAAAGGAGGACGCCAGTAAGTCATTTTGGGGTGTCTATTGGCGTGAAGAAGGAAATTGACAAGAAGGTTATCCCCAGGAGCCTGCCGAGAAGCAGAAGACAAGACGTTGACAAGCCTATCATTGTGGAAGGAGTAGTCGACGGCAACAAGGCAAAGTGTACGGTCAACAGTGGCGCAAGTGCAAATTTTGTGCACAATAAGCTGGTGAAAGAGTGGCGAATCCCTGTGCAGAAGCAATATGAGCCTAAGGAGGCAATTTTGGCAAATGGGCAGAAACTTAGTGTGGTGCACCTACGGAAACTATTCACGTGAAAGTAGCGAGACACCAGAGTAAGGAAGTTATGGAGTAACCCATCCCAATGATTATGTTTGCCAATTTGCCAACACATTTGGCCTGCCCCAAATGTCTTCCCAGAAAATTGTCATGTGCTTGACTCAGTAAGAGTGACCTCAATTCTAAGTTATTAGGAATGACTAGCTTCAATCTGCCTGAAGTGGTTTCAGTGACCCAGACTTCGCCCTTTAGCCTACACCCGAGTGCAGTATCAGAACACACACCATCAGTGGGGCTGGTGCAGGCTGAGTTAGGTCACCATGAGGTGATATTAGGCCGACCATGGCTGAGAAAAGCCAATCCTCAAGTGCATTGGAGCACGGGACAAGTGAAGGTCCAAGGGCGTGATGGTCGAATGGAGACAGCAAAACAGGTGGAGGTAGATACAACCACAAGTAACAGTCTTTTGTCTAGCCTGCAAATTAAGAAGCTATGCAGGACGAATCAGGTGAAGGAGATGTACCTTGTTTTGGTGGCCCTGGCCAGGTCATCAGATGGAGCAAGCATGAATCTCAACAGCCTGGGCAAATGTACATCGCCGGAGGAGCAAGTAGTGGTGTCTGATCCCCTTGCTCAGAAGGAGCAGAGCTCACTTGCTCAAGAGAAGAAGCCTGCTGAGATGCCTGCCCAAATTAAGGCGCTGTTGGAGGAGTTCAATTGCGTTTTTCCTGAGGAGCTACATGCAGGATTACCTCCACAGAGAGCTATGGAGCACAAGATCAAGTTGGAACCAGGGAGCAAGCCGCCAGTGAGACCCGCCTATCAACAATCATTTGCGGAGTTGGATGAGTTGAAGAAGCAGCTCACAGAGTTATTGGAAAAAGGATTCATCCGACCCGGCGAGTCTCCATTTGCAACGATAGTCTTATTTGTGAAGAAGAAGGATGGGACTATGAGGATGTGTGTCAACTACCGGGCCCTGAACAAGATCACGATCAAGAACAGGTACCCACTTCTACAAGAGTGGACGAGTTAATTGACAGGCTTGTCGGGGCGAAGTATTTCTCGAAGGTCAATTTGAGGAGTGGCTATCACCAAGTACGGATTGCGGAAGGAGACATTCAGAAGACTGCTTCCAGGATTTGCTATGGTTCATTTGAGTTCACAGTCATGCCTTTTGGGTTGACTAATGCACCTGCTACATTCATGGGACTCATGAATAGTATCTTCAGACCCTACTTGGACCAGTTTGTGGTGGTATTTTTTGACGATATCTTGATGTATTTGAAGACCTTGGAGGAGCATGTAGAGCATCGAGGAAGGTGTTGGAGGTCTTGAGAGATCAGAAGGTATATAGGAAAATGAGCAAGTGCAACTTCTGCAGTCAGAGATTGGCCGGTACCCGCTGATATTCATCAACTCAGGAGCTTCCTCGGCATGGAAAATTATTATCCACGTTTCATTGAAGGATTTGCCAAGGTGTGTGTACCGCTCACGGACATGTTAAAGAAGCGGGAGAAGTGCATGGCTATGGGGTGACAAGGAGCAGCACGCTTTTGAGAAGATTAAGGAGCTGTTGACACAGGCACCTGTGTTGGCAATTGCAAGATTAGAGCTTCCTTTCACCATCATCACGGGCGCATCAAACTTCGCAGTGGGAGCCACTCTTCTCCAGGACCAAGGCAAGGGATCACAACCTATGGCATATGAGAGCGGGAAGTTGAGTCCTGCTGAGCAGAACTATGCAGCACACGAGCGGAAGATGTTGGCTATTATCCAAGCTTTGAGGAGTTGGCGATGTTATGTGGACGGCCGAAAGGTGTTCATCAAGACCGACCACAAGAGCTTGGAGAAGTTTATGACGCACCGAACGTTGACACCAAGACAAGCAAGGTGGATGGAGTTTCTGCAACATTTCGACCACAAGATCGAGTACTTACCTGAGAATATCAACCCTGCAGATGCTTTATTCAGGAGGTGTGACCTTGCAGCTGTCTCAGTCATCAAGGACAATCTGGTCTTCACGGAGAAGCTTCAAAGAGGACATGAGGAGGACCCAGAGTGTAAGGTCATAGGTTTATAAAGTGCAATTTTAAGTTCCTTAAAAGAGTTTATTTTTATGGTCATTTTGATATAAAGTTCATCGATTTTGGTCGTACTGAGAGAGTTAAGGATTTCCGAAGTTTAATTAGTTTTGAGGTCGGTTGACGACTGTCCTTGATTTGTGATGAGCGCGACCGTCGAATTGACCGACAACGTCGAGCGATCTGGCCCGTTAGAGTGAAAAACCTTCACGTAAGGTCGGCTGACGCGGAGTGCAGACTGCGTCGATTTACCTAGAAGTTTCGATTTAGCCTAGCGCGCCTAAGATAGAATATCCTAGTAATGTCGATGCATGTATGTGGACGTCAATTTGGCCCGACACGTCAGATGTGACTGATCTGGCATACTCTCAAATATTCAGGAAGGGACAAATTGACAAACACTTGGGAAATTCCCGTAGCTTCCTCCTAGAGAGAAGCACTTAGGCGGAAACATATAAATAGGCATAACTTCTTCATTCCTTATCAATTTTCACTTTTGTAAATTTGTACGAGTTTGTAATGACAACGCCTTTCATCCCACATCATATGTGAGCACTTTGTTGCTACTCAAAATGTTGAGTAATTTTCCTAAGCTTTCTTTATAATATGCCGTTGCACTCTTAAGTATGATTGCAACTAGTTCTTTACCTCGTGAGTCACTACGCTTCCACTAGGGCACTCCGCCCCTTTCACTGGGTATGTCTCTCCCAGTACATCACCCTATGGCGCCCCTATCTTATTTGTTAAGAAGAAAGATGGTAATATGCAAATGTGTGTGGATTACAGAGCTCTGTACAGAATCACATCAAAGAACAAGTATACTTTACGCGGAATTGCGGACTTGCTTGATACACTGTCTGGTGCTAAAGTGTTCAGTAAGATTGATCTCAGAAGTGGTTATCATCAGATCAACTTTGCTGAGGGAGATGAATATAAGACTGCCTTTCGCACACGTTGTGGACACTATGAGTTTAATGTGATGCCATTTGTACTGACTAATGCTCCTGCAACCTTCATGGGTGCTATGAATGACATTTTCTTACCTTACTTGGATAAATTTGTGCAACTCTTTTTGGATGACATTCTATTTTTCACTAAAAATGAAGCTGATTATGCTGAACACTTGAAGACAGTAATGGACGCTCTCAAAAAATTCCAATTATATGCTGAAATGAGCAAGTGTGATTTCTTTAAGGAGAGTATTGAATTCTTAGGACAGGAAGGCATTAGTGTGGATACTAAGAAAGTCCAGACCATAAGGGACTGGCCCGTACCTCAATCATCTCAAAAGTTAGATCATTTCTCGAATTGGCTAATTACTACAGGAGATTCAATGAGAATTGCTCTACTAAAGCCAGCAAACTGCCTGACCTTACTAAATAGGGCATAGGGAATGTGTGGGAGGAAGAGCAGCAAGCTTCCAGACCCTTAACGATGCTCAGTGCTCTGCCCCTGTTCTCGCTATGTATGACCCCAGCAAACCTGTGCAGGTGGTTATTGACGCTTCTGACTTTGCCATGGGTGCTATTTTGATGCAACCTGCTAATAAACCACAAAGGATAGTAAGGTAAAGCAGGAGTGGCATCCGGTGCTTTATGAATCTATGAATTTCAATCCAGCAAAGATTAATTATTTTGTGCATGATAAAGAGCTGTTGGCTATCATTCATGTCCTCAAACAGTGGAGAATATACTTATATGGTAAAGCTTTTCAGGTGAATACAAATCATCTAGCTCTGACTCATTTTCAGAAGAAATCCAAGCTGTGGAGGAGGGAGAATCGTTGGAGCCAGATGCTGGTTGCAGTTCCAAGTCCAAATCGATTACAATCCAAGGAAGTTAGATCCTGCTAATGCCCTCTCTAAAAGACCTGACCTGCAAGAGAGGAACATTAATCAGCATGCTGTAGATAAAGTTCTTCGTGCACTCACGTCACTTAAGGTGAAAAAAGTCCTTCTTTGAACAACTTAGGAAAGCCTACCTTTGTGACCCAACATTTGAGCCCAGCCAAACTGATGATGTGTGTCTTGCCACTGCACTCGGTTATAGGCTGAAGGGAGGGGTCTGGGTAAGTGAAACCACTTTAGGAAGGTTGAAGCTGGTGAATCCCAATGACTTGGAATCAAGGTCTCCCTTACTGCGTCAAGCTTATGACAGTTTACTGGGTGGACATTTGGGGCAGGCCAAAACTGTTGGCAAACTGGGAAAACACTACTACTAGGAAGGGTTTCTTCGGGAGGTCTTAAAGTATGTTAAGTCCTGTGATCAATGTCAGAAGAAAAAGTCTAGACACACACCACCCGGGGGGGGAATTACAACCACTACCTATCCCAGCTGGAAGGTGGGACACCATCTCAATGGACTGGGTGGTAACACTACCAAGAACTGCCAATGGGCATGATTCAATATTGGCAATAGTGGACAAATTGACAAAAATGGTCATTTTCATCCCCAAGCTGTCAAGGTGATTGCCCTCGAAACTGCAAGACAATTTTGTAACCATGTAGTATGCCAACATGGGTTAACCTCCAATATCATCTCAGACAAAGACTCAAAGTTTACCTCCAAATTTTGGAGAGCCTTAATGAGGTTGATGGGAGTCAAATAGTTTCTTTGCACAGCAAACCACCTTCATACTGATGGGCAAATTGAAAGAACTAATCGAAATTTGCAAGAGATGCTAAGAGCTTGTATTAATCAAAATAAGATAATTGGGATGATCTGATGCCTCAAATTCAACAGTGCGGTGCATGCGCCACCGGGAAAGACTCCTTTTGAACTCAGTCTGGGTCGGATCCCTAAGTCTCCCTTAGATGTGCTAGGGGAGTCTCTGACTCATCCTGAGGGGATTGACAACCCGGTGTCTCTCCTATTAACATAGGAGTTTGCTGAAACTCTGTCAGAAGTCCAGCAAAACTTGTACAAAGCACAAGAAACCCAATAAAGATATGCCAATCACCACCGCCGGGAGCTGACATTTTCTAAGGGCAATTTGGTCAGCCTGCATTCTCAACACCTATACCTGCCTGGTGTGGTCAAGAAAAAGCTAGAGCTAATCTGGGTCGGTCCATACTCGGTGGTACGCCAAGTCGGTCAGAATGCTTAAAAACTGAACATGTCAGTGGATCACCCCGTCTTCAATGTCTCTTTCCTAGAACCATACATCAAGGGTGACACATTGTTCACAGGGCGGTTACCTGTCCATCCAAAACCAATCCTTGCTGTCCGGGATGGGGACCCTAAAGAATATGAGGTCAATAAGATTCTAGAAGCTCGCTCGGTTCGTCGATCATCTAAATACGTTATGAAATATTTGGTCAGATAAAAAGGATATGATGCTTCTGGAGACGCTTGGGAGTTTACAGACCTTTTAGTCAACGCAAAAGGGGCGCTGAAATGTTTCTATCTTTGGGAATTTGGTAGACCATCTTAACTGTCATGTCAGTTGACCTTGGAAGGTGACAGGCGGTCTTGTCTCCATTTATGTTGGAGGGGAATGTCACAGTTAAATGTCATCATAGTGACAGATGTGACAGCCAGGCCCACCTTTAGCTAAGTTGGAGGGTATCCACCACTTGAAAGGAGGGAGAGACCAACACATAAACAAATCACTCGACTCACCCTGCACACACATTCATTCTTTTATCTCCATTACACGAGCTCAATTAACTCCTAGTACCCACCTTGTAAGGTAAGGGAACAAATCTGCTCTAATAATACAAACTCACTTCTCTTTTTGCATCTACCGTGACAATAAATGAGATCCTACTAACTAGTGCCTTGGCTACATGTGCAAGATGGCTCCCACCACACAAAAGGAAGACAGGAAGCGCAAGGCAGAAGAAGCTAAGAGGACCATGGAGCGCTACCAGAAAGAGCTGGCGACAACATCCCTCACCAAAAGAGAACAAGATTGGGTCCGCAGACAACAAGAGGCAGCAAAGGAGGCATGAAGGAAAAAGTAATAGAAGGCTAAAAACCTCGGGATAAACGAGGAGGAGAGACAAAAGAAACAGCAAGAGGAAGCGGCGACTGCGGAGGAAGAAAGGAAGAAGGAGGAAGCTGAAGAGCAGTAGAGCCTGGCCACCTAAACATATACTGTGGTGGGTCGCCAAACCTTTGATAACTTGAATAAGGCATTACTGGCAGCCCATGATATCAACAAGATTGCCCCGCAAATAGTGTTGCAGAAGCAGGTAGCTAAAGCTCTGGATAGGTATATTGAGACACACACTGGCGTTGTCCTCTACAAAGACGATGCCAAGATGGAGGGGTCTACAGCAGAGTAGGCGCGATTCTTTGCAGATGACTCGGAAGATAAGCCAATACCAGTACCTGGTATAGGGGGGGATTAGAGGCTCATCAAGATGGTGAGCATGCAGCCCAACAGCTTACAAGATGTCTTATTTTACTAGACGCTGCTTCCAGCCTACAATGAAGTTGAAAGGAGGAAGTGGAGCACTTGGCCAGGGAAACAGGGTAGTAGATGTTCTCTCCTCACTGCTTCCCTTCTAAGCTGGAAAAGGCTGAACATGGGCCACAATACTACCAGCAGCCCATGGATAAAAGGTGGATGACCGTCACTAACAGGAAGCAACAGTGTGAACGGGCCCATCCAGATGACTTCCACTATGGGCTGGACGGTTACCTCATCCTGCCACCTCACATTGCTTCCTGGGATCCCAGGCTTAAGTAACATGAATGCAAAAACCAGGGAGCATAGGAGGAGAGGACGAGACTACTTCTCTAAGGGGATGCATGCCTTTGTCAAATGGGCAAAGAATGCAGGCAGGATAGATATCAGCAAGTTGAAGGCCAAGCAACCTCTAGCTCGTCCTAAGAAAGGGCGGGCAGTAGATTTCTCCATGTCTACCAGGGAGCAGGATGACTTGGTTGGTGAGACCCCAACCCTCTCTGAGGAGGAGGATGAGGAGGATGAGGAAGTGGAACAGGGCAGATGTGTAGCGTCAATCTCTGGAGCTCAGGAGACTCAGAGGCAGGCAGAGGCAGGGACTCGTAGGGGACCAAGAGCAGGAGGATGGATTGTGACTCCTACTGTGGAGGCAACAATACCTCGGGCTTGATCTCCCAACCCACCTGCCCACGCAGAGGAAGAGGCAGAGTTGACTGTACTTGGTAGCAGAGAGAGGCAAAAAATCCCCGGAGGACAGAGCTCCTAGAAGGGGAACTCGCGATGTGGTCAGAGGTATACTAGCCACCCCCTCCAGTCAAGGACATGTGCCCCTTGCCAATGTATTTCAGCATCCTATTGGTTTGCCTATCTATGAAGAAATCAACACCCAGGTGGTAGGACTGTCCAGGTCTAGGTCCAGATCTTAGTCCCCTAATCCTGGAGCTCCAGGAACATAGAAACCATCCCCCAGTCAAGCCTTGCTGGAGGTCTCCCTGTTTACACTCCACGAAGGTAGTGGACTGAGAGTGGAGGTGACAGTTTATTGTCACTAGTGTGCCCCACTAATGTTGTCGAGGCAACAACAATTGAAGTTGGAGAGATTGTACTGAAACAGTAATTGGTAGATATAATATTTTGATAAATATAATAGTTAATCAATTTCAGCCGGCTGAATTTTAGTTGATACTTAGTTTGCTCGACTTTTAGTAATAATCAATTCAATGAGTCAGCCGAGAGCAGCAGGTTGAAGACAACTTAGGTCAGCTTGCTGACACCTTCTTTGACAGCCAGCTGACTTTCGTACTCGGTAGCAGCAAACTGCCTAGTCAGTCATGCATTTAAGTGTGAAATGCTAGAGTAATGGCCAGATGACATCCTTAGGATGAATGGCGATTTGGGATGACAGGAGATGGTTGTGGATGTGGTTAGCCGAGGTCCTACCAACGTGGTTAACTCTCGGGTAGGCGGTGCCATCGCGCTTGCCGTTGAACAATGAACTCATGCCAGGCACATAGGCTAGGTATTACTTTCGAGTTCGGCATTCGGAAACGAGGCCAACTCTCTTGTACCGCTTATTGAGAGATCTGAATCCAATGCTAGAAGCCATTGATGCGAATTGTCTTCTACCCTTGCTTATGTATGAGTTTACAGATTGCATAATTGATGCTTGCTTACTTGCATTTGACTTAGAAGTATTGTTTAATGCTAGAGTATTGTCTTCGCTGTTTAATCGATTAATAAAAAATACTATAAAGAGTACTTGTTGACATAAAGATCTTATATTGATTATTAATTGCCTATTGGTAAGTCAATTCATTTTCAATACCACACCCCTCCACAGAACAAAAGTATAATAAATGCAGTAATGATAGTATGGCCAAATGGGGGAAGTAAGGTGTGCAAAAACAAAGTGCAAAATAGACAGGTCTAATCTCCCTGAACTCTTAACACTAGATGCCCCGATGCACCCTATAGGGTGCATATGACATATTTGGGTGCATTTAGAGACCCCTCTAGTACAGGCTGTCATTTATTGTGCATTTATTCATTTTCTCTAAAATTAAGTTTAAACGATTGCAAATGTTGCCGAGTAGCCGCGATTAAATTGGCTACCAAATCAGACGAGTTTTCACAACATTACAAGTGAAAAAGTACACCCTCTGAACCGGTCTGAGCAAAAAATGAAACAGCGAATCTGCTAACTTTCGCGAGAAAGTAGGAGAGCCTCTTCTTCTTCGTAGCATTTCTTACTCAATCCACCATGGCTGCAGGTGAAACTTTGTCTAATGTCTTCGTAGGTCTCTTCATCTATGTTAGCATAGTTTTTTTCCGATCGTAGATGGACTTACGAGCAGTTTGCTAACAATTGTGAGAAGTTCTTGTTAAAGGGGGAGGTTGTGAAGAAATCCGCGGCTAAGAATGGTGATGTGCAGTATTGAGTGAGGTTCTTGTACAATGGGAAGAAGGTATTGTGCACTGCTGACTTTGTAGAGTCACATTTGAGGCCTTTTGATTTTTCTGAAAAAACTACACATGCGGGTGTGTTCAAACAAATCTGCGAAATAGAGCCTGACAGCCAGCCCACGGACACACTTAGAGAGGAGTCTATAGTGCCTAACACTTTACAGGTTGGTCCTATTGAGAGTTCTTTGAATGATAGTTGAGAGCCCTCTTCTCAAACCAAGAAGGGGAAGATAGGAAGGCTGGTCAAAAGTAACAGAAAAGCAGCACCTGCAGCGAGAAGCAAGTTCCGATTAGCACAGATTGCATCAGACAGGAGAGACAAGGAAAAGTGCAAGGTCTTAGACTCTGACAGTGAAGCTGCCAATGGCAGTGAAGCCTGCGGCAGCTTGGATTCCAAGGGGGAGGAGCAGCACAACTTACCCTTGAGCATGCATGAAGACCTGGAGGAAGATGGGAGCCCGGAGGAGTGGAATTGGAAGGTACTTGTCCCTGGTGATAGCTACAATGACATGTTGCTCAAGCCCACAAGAGACCATCATTATAATCTGCCGGGCATTTCTAATAAGAGCTTTAGAGGTCTATCTCCATCTGGTGTTCTTTGTCCTCTCATGCCTATATGGTTCTTTGAACAAATAGCAAAGGAGACAAATGCTTATGCTGTTTTGCACCAGGCTAAGGGTTGGATATCTTGCACTACTACTGAGATTGTCATCTTCCATGGCTTGTGCATGGCTATGGGCTTGCATGCCCTTCCTAGTCTCAAGTGTTATTAGAAGTGCTTTTTGAAAGGACCCATCACTCTTCCTAGCTTTGGCCGGTTCATGTTTACAAACAGGTTCAAAGAATTAGAAGGTACTTTCATGTGAAGGATAATCAGAATAAAAAGTGTTTTCCTCCTTACTCTAGAGAGTACAAGCTATGGCAATTGAAGCCTTTTACTGATTTTGTCTTGAGTACATTTAGGAAGTATTGTAATCCAGGAGAGACTTTGGCTATTGATGAGAGAACCAATTCTATTAGGAATAGGCAGTAAACTATTAAATTATACTACCCGAGCAAGCCTTACAAGTATGGTATTGAAGTCTTTACTGTATGTGATGCTATCACATAGTTTTGGTATGCATTCATCATATATGACAGAGTGGAGAGAGATGGCTTGGAGAGTGATGTGGTTTTAGACCTTGTAGCAATGCTCCCTGTTGGTAGATTGTTTACTTCTGTTGTGGATAAAGGATTCACCTCTCCTAACTTGTTTCAGCAATCAGCTAGACTTGGTCATGGTGCTACAGGCACAGTAATTACTAATAGAAAGAACTACCCGGCTAATGATGTGTGGATGAAACCTAACGATTATCCTAAGGGTCATTGTAAGGCCGTTATAAATGAAAAGCTTCCTATGATAGCATGCACGTGGCAGGATAAGAAACCTTGCGCATTTCTTTCTACAGCTACAGGATTAGCCCCTACTACACAGACTAGGCGTAATGGTAAAGATAAGCCTGTCATCCCTGCTCCTCAATTGGTAGAGCAATATAATTTGTACAAGGATGCTGTAGACCAGTATGATGGTTTGTGTCTGAAGAGGAACTACACTGCGGAGAGAGTATTGGTCAATAGAAAGTGGTGGCGTTGAGCATATTGGGGTATTTGGGATCGCTTGCTAGCAAATGTTTTCATCATGCTAAAGATGGACAATGATGCAGCTGATAGGTTTGTGACGTACTTAGATATCGTGGATGAGATGTGTTCATTTTAGCATCCTAATGAGGCTGGCCCTCCTAGAGCGGTAACACGGATTACTACTGCTCTACCTTCTCATGAGGGTAGATTTGCCCATAGGCACTTTCCTTCCAGGGTTCTTGATGAAAAGTGTAAGTACTGGAAGGTGTGTGCTGCTGGTCTTCACGGCCAACGTAGCTCAGGGAAGAGGCCGACAAAGACGAAGTACAAGTGTTTCCATTATGATGTTTTTCATTGTGCAGCATCTTGCTTTCAAATGTACCACACTAATAGAGCTATAGAGCACCTAGATGTAAGTCCTAGAAAGGAAGCTAGGCAGAAGTAGAGATTTTGACATGTAAGACTTGCGTATATTTTCCTATTGTTCATGTTTGGTGCTGTATGCAGTATGTAGTATATGCCATGTGTATGTGAGTGTTAACGGATGCCTGCATTGACATTTGAATTTAAAATTTCCACTACGATGATTTATAAGCATTATTTCATGTGTTATTTGGGAAAAAAAGGATTTTCTACCATTATTACTTATATATTTTAATTTTTCTTATAAAAACCAGTGGGAAGACAAGAGTGTATTAGTGTTGTGTATGATGTATCTTGACCAAAAACATGATGAATTGCTCACTAAGAGTGTATATGTACTTGACACCATTGTAAATCAAAATGCACCCGAGAAAAAAGGCGCTCCTATGTGGGTGCATGTCCTTGGATGATTGTATCTTCTTCAATACTTCTCATATCACTCTAAGAATTTGAGGTACTCACTCATGATATGATAGGGCAGCCGTGGTCTAAATCCCAAGGGCTCAAGTGTTGACAATTATGAGATACAATGCCTCAAAGTTGGAGAAATATCGTGCGCTTATTCAGTATTATTGAATGCTATTTAAATCATTAATAACATTCATTATTAAATATGAAAGGTACAAAACCAGAATTCTTATGTTGTGTACTTCTCAAAAATTATGATTCATAGCTCCATTGGACTTGTTTTGTGAGCTACAAAAATTCCCAAACATGTGCACCCAAAAGTGTCAGTTCCACTGGCCATCTAGTGTTAAATAATTGCTGTAAATGAAGTGCATGTTGAAGTGAAGCCAACGCTGGAGCAAACACATGTGAGCAAATGCAAGAGGGAGGCCCACAGAGTGCCGTGCCCACGATTGTTCACAATAGTGGCAAATAAACAAGTTGTTTCGGCAGGGAAAAGACAATCAAGTGTGTCACAAGTGGTGAAAGCACAGGAGCCGGGCACCCTCCATACATTGCCACCTTTAAAGACAATCGACGCATTGTAATTGAAGCTGCAGCTTGCAAGTAACGATTGTTGCAACCCATGCAAATGGAGGAGTAGAAATTGTATTATTGCTATGGAAGTTCACACACCAAAAAACACATTGAATTTACAAGAGACACCTTCAGTTTACAAGGGAGAGCAGGGAAGAGTGTCTGTGTGGGGGTATGGAGTGTTACAGGAGATACTGACAAATCCCATGTTCTCTTTATTTGAGAGTAAGGCAAAGACATGAAGAGGTGTGACAAACTTTTTTGCAAGCAGGCTTAAGCAAGGCATTTGGTCATGCAGGTTATGCTGGTGTCATGCAGGTTATATTGGATACACTGTCAAACTGTATGTACTATACTGCTGAGGTGCACCCTTGAAACATGTGAAACACTGACCTGATTGAAATTTTTAGTACTAGGTTAATCTAAATTTATTACATGGAGTGGAGAGGCTGCGCAAAACATATGGCATTTGTCAAAGAGAGTACAAGTGGCATTGGGCCACTTGTTCGCACGGACATGAAGAATCTTTTCAGGTGTCACTCGCAAGTTCCTACCATCCATTACAGTAAAAACCTACAAGGACCTCCCAGAGGTGTAGAAAGCGTGCAACATGTGAATACTATACTTATCAGGTCCTCTGAACTTAAGGCTTGGGGTGCATGCATATCTAAATAGATTGTAAGCCACACATGATAAGGAAGATACTGCAGACTATGCAAAACCTAACCCATGCGAAACCCACCCATTGTAACTCTTATACACACAGAGAGTCAAAGAACGTGTCCCCATGTTCATTTGCGTGCTCTATTTACTCGTTGTTTGCCGGCTATAGCCAAAACAATGTTCACTTATTCAGCAGCTTTGATGAAAGCTGGATGAAACAAGATGCAGACAAACATTGCATACATAACAACTTATGGGGTAAATTAATTCCAAGGACGTGTCCCACGGACGTATCCCCCAAGACCCATGTAGAAACTTGGGAATACCTAACAAACACAAAATTTTACCTCTTAGGACGAAGTAAACGGGCACATATGGCAATAATTAAACAAGTACTAGTAAGAGTAACTTCGTGGTGGTTTCGCTATTGCTGACTTGTAAAAAGTAAGGTTTTAAGTGTGTGCAAAAATTTGGTCAGGTGTGCAATGTCAAAATCGTAACAAGGTTGCAGTTGGAGAGAGGAGATGCTACAAACAAGAGGGGCGGGGAGCTAGAGATAATTTTACAAGAGGTTGGATGCTGCCGTAAATCAGAAAAAGTGGGAAGACACTCCGTTAAGCACGCGTGTAACGTCCATCCGATACTTTAGAAGGCTAGGTGTTGCGGAGGTGCCAACGTGGTGTACGGGAAATTGTAAATATGCTCTTTAATATAAATTGACTAACACAAAAATACCAAAAATCGATACCTCCTTTTACGCGAATTTTGGCATACCACCATACGGCATATAAAAATACGTACTGTACGGCTGACGGAGGCTGTACGGTCGAATTCTAAAACTAGGCGTAATACCCGCGCTAGGAGGTAGTCAAGGGATAGGAGTAGTGTTAATAACTGCCAGTGAAGAATGGGGAATAGAGGCAACAGGAGAAGGAACTGTGACATTGGAGGAAGAAACAAACTTCGAAGCGAGGTGAATCTGCTGCGCGGTAGCTATAGGCATAGTATAAGAAGGTGATTGAAGAATGGGAAATATAGTAGGAAGAGACGGCTCGAGGTCATGCAGAACCATGAAAGCAGTGTCAAACAGGTTGACTGGGCTAATATCGTCAATGATGATGGCAAAGACAAAAGCGACGTACACAAGAGAAGCAAGAGAATGAGTGAGGATAAGTTAGGAAGGTATCCCAAGCGTTCACCTAATGACTCAAAATCTACGCGGTATGTAGCGATACCCTGCTAAGAATCGACAATGAGACCCACTCAGAGGTAAAGTTTGTGACCTAAAATGACGTTGTAAGAGGTAGACACAATAATCATACATTGAGCATATAGTGTGATAGCGACTGGAGTATAAGCGTTGAGTGTGATGGAAATGCACCAACAAGTTTGGTAAGCCGTGTGGTTGAGGGCAGACATGGCTGTAGACACGGGATTAGGACAGGGTTGGAGATCGGCTGGGGTAATGCGTAAGTTTTGACACATGACGGCCCCAAGAAGGACAGGCTAAGCACCAGTATTGAGAATGACCGCCCAAAGTGCAAGATTGCCAATCAAGAACAAAGCGTGCTGGTTATGTATCGTGACATTACGAGCCAAAGCACACTGGCGCTTCAAAGAGGTGAGAAGTAGGGTTACGCCGTTTGCCGAACTGGCCGATCTTCGTATGCTTGATAATGCGAACTGAGTCGTATGCACGAACAAAGCAAACAAAATGTTCTTCACTCGTGCCGGCCGTCCAGGAACAACTCAATGCGTGCACGTTGGCTCCACACGCATTGTTTAAGACGTGAGTTCAAATGTAGCATTGTTCAAAATTGAAATTGAAAGTACACCAGCAACGGCGGGAACCCAAAGATAACCAAAAACGTTTTCTCGCTCAGACTTCACTCACTCTTAAGTTTAGCATTGATAAGTACTTTCTACTTCTTATACAAGCCATAATAAAGACAGAAGCACTCAGGCTAATGCTCAACAAACATGTAAAGGAAAAGAAGTACTCCTAATTGCCTCTTAGTGAGAAAAGAAGCAATTTAGACTTAGTGGAAAATAGTGTAGGAGTAACATTGGGAGGGCCGCTTAGCTGGGCTTCTTCATGGTACTTCTTATCTAGTTTATTAGTTCAATTGAAAGGCTTAGTAGTATTTTTACTTCTTATTTGAGTATAAAATGCTTTATTGATAAAGAAGTGTAAAGAAGATTCAAACTTTTAACATTTATTATAAAGATGAATACTTTCACTTTCTGTCTAAACTATTAACGTAGTTAAGAAGTACATGAAAGAGCCTCTGCTAAGCAGCCCTCCCATTTTCCCCTCCCACTTTCCACTTTCAGCTATATAAAGTAAACTGTAAAATTCTTGATTATCCCAGTGCTAATCGGTCTTTTTGGTGCAGACACTTCTGCTTGCGCCCGATCGGTTTAACAAAATTCTTGCACAAATAAAAATGATACACGAATAAAGCATATGTTTTCCATACTTATAGAAGTGAAAAGCCAATGCCTATGGCACTTCAATTTGGCTTTGCTCCTTCCAACCGGTGGCGGGGGTTCAAAGTCGTTGGTTTGCACTTGATGTGAATAGAAATCAGAAGCATACTTGCAAGTCGTCGCTGCAAAGCGGGCAGCGAAAACTTCCAAGAATGCACGAATTTTTTTTGGCCAATTTAAACAAAGAAAATTGATTGCCACGACGTGGAACTTTTACACGTGCGATCGAAACAGGACATCGACGTCGGAGCTATTTTACGTCAACGCCGTCGTGACTTGACGCATTAGGCGCACTAAGAGGACCATCCATTTTTAAAAAAAACACCAATCTAAGCAAATCAATGCATTACTCAACTTAAGCAAACAAGCGTACGCCATACCCCTGGTGAGAAAAGATGGTGTAGGCACAGACCTGAAAGAGGGAGCTAGTGGACCTAAAAGGGGAAGGAAAAATGGCGCATGGGGAGACAATTCACCTTGAGAGAAGGTGACCAGTGGAGGCGCAAGTGAAGACGGAGAATGTAAGACGGCAGGCTCGATCAGCACTTTAGGGGACTTAGCAGGCCGAGCAGGATTAGCGACGATGCAAGCAGCGACAGCGCGGTCAGGCTCTGGAAGGGCAGGCAATTACGCAGGCAGCAGGGGTGCACGCGGTGACGATAGCAGCTCCAGCGCACAACGTTGGAGCGATGTTTGCATGCACCTGCACCTATGCCAGGGCAGCCAAAGGGACAGTTACCAAGGACGTCGATAGCAAAGATAGCGCATGGAGCTGGGAAACCGTGGAGGAAGGAACGAAGGCACGTGCGGAGCGGGATGAGGAATGAATGCAGGATAAACCATTTGAGCAGTATGTGCGGCCCTAGTTATGGGAAATATATTTTTACTATACGTAAAATGGATCCATAGACACATATTACGCCAACCTTGGCCGTAAAACGTGCAATTTATGTGTGTCAGCGCTTAAACTGATAATTGAATCAACTGAGCATGCGAAGAACACAAAATTTGCTAAGTTTGACAACCTGCGGCCGTGAAAGCCACAACGACAGGTCCAGTCATCAACAATAACACGAGAAGTTGCGGGTGAGGGGTATTCTTCTTTTAGCACGTAAACGTGTCACAGCAATACACACACAAGACTGTCAATCTCAGGCACACAAATACAGCAGAATTGTAGATGAGGTACCCCTATCGTTAGTCTTTAGGCACCAGCTCGGGGGCATTCACAAATCACGAAACACATTTCAATTTCCTAGAATTACGATGCTGCTTCCCAAGTAAAAGTCGTTCTCACTTCTACGTAGGTACGCCTCCACATTTGTGAATGTGTTCTTGAGAAAGTTCTTCATTAGGTACCAGCAAGAATGGTTGACTATGACAACTATTTCTACCTTGACTCAATGGAAGACAAAGACCAATTCGAGGAGGCTTCTACTGCAAAAGATTCCAGCAGCTCCAAACACAAATGTGAGTGGGACCTGTTCTCAATTAAAGCCATATAAATCTATGCGTGTGTTGTTTTAGTCAAATTGTCGGGCTAGTTGGGTTAGTGTCTGTTTATTCTATTTGTTAGCTTTGTGCTGTGTATTGTGTGGTGTGTGCTGTGTGCTGTATCAGCTTACTTCCGTCTATTTTTCTTTGCTATTAGCTGTCTGTTGTTTGTTACATAACTTTTTGCTGTAACTGTTCTGCAACTAGTCTTAATGTATTTATTTCATGTCTGCGACAGTGCTTGTAGCTTCAGCTATTCTGCAAGGAATTGTTGTTTACATATTGTGCTCCGTCAGCCACAGTGGGTTGCTGTGGCTCTCTTGTATTGCATTTTTAACAATTTTCTTTTGCTTTGTGTTACTTTGGTTTGCTTTCTCTTGTCTGTACAGTGCTGTGAGCTCTAGCTATCATGTATTGTACTTCAATATTGTATGTCTGCTACACTGCTCCTTGCTGTGGCTGCTTTTCTACAACTCTTTTTAATGCACGCTATTTCCAGCTCTAGCTGTTTGCAGGTGATTGATATTTGTATATTGTACTCAATCCCATCCATCTAATTTGTAATGCTTTGTCTGGTATTTTTTCAAGCAAACAATGCTCATCTGCTTCATTCAGTGGAGAATTTGTGAGTGGCAGTATGTCACCTTCACTCCTGACTCAAAGGGATCCAACAAAGGCAGAGTGAAGTGCAATTTTTGTGACTTTGAGACATCTGGAAATTGCACTAGGATCCGTTTGCACTTGGCACAAATCAGGGGCCGAGGCGTTGCCATATGCCCCAAGGTGGACTCCGATGTCGCTGAGCTCATGGCAAAAGTTGTGCACAAAGACAGTTTGAAGAAGATCCTCAAGCAGAAGAATGCAGATGAGTTAGACCGCATTAGAGACTTGCGCCACAAAATTGCCATGGCTGATGTGTTAGCTAATAAGCATGCATTTGCTTCTGCTCCTTTTAGTCAGGGTGGAAGTCAAACTACTTTGGAGGCTGCATTTAATGTCACCCATAGAGAGTTTGTTGATCAAGCCATAGCTAGGTTTTTCTATGACAATGCGTTGGCGTTCAATGTTGCCAATAGCCTATTTTATTTAGAAGCATTTAGAGCTGTCGTCAAGGTTGGTCCTAGGTACATGCCTCCTAAAGTTGACCGCTTGAGAACCGTTCTGCTGGACAAAGAGGCTGTTGTTATAGACAAGCAGTGCCGCAATTCATCAAGAGGGCTGGAATCAACAAGTTCATGGTGACGTCAGATGGGTGGACGGACCACACGAAGAGATCCCTCATCAAATTCATGGCAGCTTCTCCTGAGGGCAAGGTCTTCCTCAAATATGTCAACACAAAGAATATGACAAAGAGTGCTGCCTACCTTGCTGCCCTGTTTTGCAATGTAATTGATGAACTTAGCGCAGACAACATCTCCAGATCTGTACAAATTCAACAGCTGTGTGCAAAGCTACAGATATAGTAATTCTACTTATTCATGCTTTATATGGATGTTAACATGCTTCATAGGCTATTTGTTAATGTTGCTTTTCTTATGCTTTTAAAAGTTTGCATGTAACGTGCTGCCAGCTAGAGTCTGGTATGTCAGCCATTAAACGTTGTTCTTATTGGTCATTACTTATTGCTCATTTATTTAATTGTTGATCCTTTATTGCTTTTGTGGAATGTAATGATCTTGTATGTTATGAATCATGCTTGTGACTTGTCATTTCCTTATCTTGATTCTTTATTGCTTACTATATGTATGTGCACTGTGCTCAATTTGCACGTAAACTCATTGAGATAGAGTACCCACACATCACTTGGATTGCATACACTACTCACGGAGTGGAACTTCTCTTAAAGGACATGGCCAAGGAAGCATGGATCAAGGACTTAGTGGACAGAGGTAAGCAAGTGGTTGTATACACCCGCAACCATCACAAGCCTCTCGCACTTTTCCGCAAGGAGTCATCTTTGGAGCTGAAGATGTGGTGTCAAACTTGGTTTCTGACAAGCATCATCATGCTCGGACGCCTTTTTGAGGTAATGCACTCACCCAAAGGACTTCTTAGGGTGCTTTTATGCCTTTTATGGGTGTTGTTATCAGTGTTGTAATGGCTGGTTTATGTGCTACTACATGTCATTATTATGCCTGTCTTTTTGTCTATTATTGGTGCTAGCTGCTATGTGCCTTTATTATGGCTGCTTTGTATGTTGTTGTGGGCTATTTTGAGGGCTGGTTATTTGTCTGTTATGAGTACTAGTATGGACTTTTGTTACGGATGTTTTTTTTTGACTGTTTTGTGTGCTGCTGGTAAATGGCTGGTTTAATAGGGTGGTCTTAGGCTGGTTTTAGGCTGGTCTAATAGGGTGCTTTTAGGGTGCTTTTAGGCTGGTTTTAAGCTGGTTCACTAGGCTGGTATGATACTTTCAATCGACATTATTCTGTGCTGTTGTGGGTCTATTTTATGCCCCTTTACTGTGTCTGGTTTTTGTGCTGATATGGGCCTTTTCCACAGCTGTTTTGTGTGCTGGTATGGCCTCTCACTACGGCTGGTCTGTGTGCTTGTGTGGGTCTTCATTAGGGCTGGCGTGAAGTCTGTTTTTAGTATTGGTGCAAAGTCTTTCAATTGGCTGTTTTATGCTGTGCTGTGAGTTCTCTTCAATAGGTTGGTATAATGCATGTTTTTAGTGCTGATGTGGGTATTTGTTACGGCAATTTCGGGTGCTGCTGTGGGTGTATTTTAGTGCTGGTATGAGCCTTTCAATCAATTTTATATTTGGGTTGCTGTGGGTATCTTGAGGACTGATGTTGTGCTACTTTTCAGCGCTGACTTTCAGTGTTGTGTGTCTTCTTCAATGGATGTTTTTATGCTTGTTTTCAGTGCGCATGTGGGTCTTTGTTACGGCTGTTAAGTGTGCTGTTGTGGGCGTATTTGAGTGTTCATATGGGCCTTCATTACGGCTGTTTTTTGTGCTCCAAATGTTTATATTTGTGGCTGGTTTTTAGGTCTGTTTTTAGTGCCGTACGAGCCTTATCACGGCTGTCATGAGGGCTGGTATGGGTCAATTATATGGCTGCTATGGGGCTTTGCTATGCATGTTTTTGTGGCGGTTTTTTTGGGCTGCTATGGTGCTATTTATGGCTGCTGTATAGTGCATTAATGTACTTTGTTGTGCTGCTTATGCTCCTTGCAAGTGAGACAATCTTTGCAGGTGATGTGGCTATGAGATACGTGGAAAGAACATGTGAAGGGGCTTATTTCATCGCAAAAGAAGGACTGTTTGGCTGCAATTGCAATTGTCGGAGATGAAGATTTCTGGAAAAAAGTGGTGGTGCGATTAGGTGACCAAGTGCTTGGTGAAGCTTCTCCATGGAGTTGATGGCAACCAACCTGCCATGGGACTTGTCTACAACGCCATGACATAGTTACAGGACTTCATCAAGGCATTAGATGAGGACCTTCACAAAGATGAGCTCAACAGGTTGGTAGAGATTGTCAAGGTCAGGTGGGATTTTTTCCATTCACCTTTACATGCTGCTGGGTACATGCTTCACCCTCTATTTTAGGATTATAAGCAGCGTACATTACAAATGAGGAGGTTATGAAAGGGTGGTACTCTAGTCTTTATAGGATAATCCTTGATATGGATGAGCAGGATGTTAATGGAGAGCAATATGAGCAGCTTACGTTTTCGATTTTAACAACCGTAAGGCAGACAAGGAAGCAAAGTCCAAGTCTGGAGTTTTTTGATGGAAGAGTCATGGTTCCAGCACTCCTCAGTAGCAAAGTCTTGCAATTAAGGTCCTTGGTTTGGTGTCCTCTGCAAGCTCTTGTGAGAGGAATTGGTCTGAGTATGATTTCATTCACAACAAAAAAACAAATAGGTCAAAACAGGCTCGAGCTGAGAAATTGGTCAGGGTTCACTCTCACCTAAGGCTTATTGAGGGAATGGAGAGGGGTGAGGATATGAGAGCTCTAGTCAGGCACATCGCACCTGCCTTTGAAGAAGAAGGTGATGCGAAATGTGGATCTGAAGATGATACTTTGTAGACTATAGGTGGGAGTGGGGATGTGATGAGTCTATTAATTTAATGTAGGTAGGCTGTAGGATCCACCTTCATATACCTTGTACTTTTGTACCTGCATTTTATATGTTCTATTAATTGTGCTTACTTTCCTTACCATATAATTTGTGTCATGTGATACATTCATTGCTACGTATTGTAGGCTTATCGTCACATTGCTTATGTGTTTTAATATTGCTCAAAAGTAAAGCTTGCATAATAATGTAAGCCTCAAGATAGGACTTTGAATGAAGTTTTTAGACACCATGATTTGCTTCGTACATTTGTGAGAGTACTGCACTTGCTTTTTATTTTCATATTTAAACACAATAGTCATGAATTGTAGTACTCGGTAATGCCTTAAGATTTTGGCACGGTACTTGCCTCAGAGGCTGTAGCAGGCTGCAGCTCAGTTCTTATTCGAAAATTGGAAGTGCACTTGCTTTTTGCATTCATGTTTGAAGCACACATGAAGTGAGTAAAACAAAGTAATACCTTGTAAATGCTTCGCTAGCATTGCATTCATTAAACAATAGAAAGTGCAGAAGAATCTTGCAAGATCCAATATAAAAACACCTGGATAGACTTTAATGATGAAGCATTTCTTAAAACAGTTTGCTTGTAATTCATGCAATTCAGCACAAAGTGGTAGCTACAAAAAAAGGCACAACAGACTCACAAAATAACTTAAATAAGGCTCCTTACTTCTCTCATGCTCTCTAAAGTTCTAACAAATGTAGGCATGAGTCATAAATTTAAGCATTATTAACACAATAACAATTGGAAGTTGGCGCACACACTTGGAACCCGGATAATAATAATCATGAACTTAAGCATTAATTAATAGCACTTGGCGCAAATACTTGGAAATCGAATATCAATAGTCACCAATATATCCTATATACCATATATGCATGTATACACAATTTGATGCGGGCTGTAAGGACTCAACAGTGACCGGGAGCCCACAGCCCAATTTTGACTGCACCGGGCTTGAGAACGGCTAAAAAAGGTGTCAATGTCAATCAAAGTTGCCTTTTAGCTATCGCGGCGTTTCGGTAAGTCTGTCAGTCCGCCCTGGTTGAGTTGGCAGTTGCGTACGTGCGCGATTGACATTTTGAGCGACAAGATTTTGGATTATTTTAAAACGATTATACCAAATGGTGTATACCGCGGTCTATCTACTTGATTGTTATTTAGGCGTATTTTGCGTATTTTCAAATAACGGCAAAATTTGCCGTGTTATAAGGTAGTGGTCAACCATTACGCACAAATCCTACAACTAGGTGTGCAGCTGGAGCAACGGACGAACATGCAGGTACAGTGTGTGCAGCTGGAGCGGCGGACAAACGGGCAGATGCAGTAGATGGAAGAGACATACTGTACTATGCGGATTGGGCGTAGGTAACATGCCCAATACAGGAGGAGACAGTATATGGCATACCCGAGTCCGTGGGGGACGGAGCGTCAATTGCATGGGTGTCAAAAATGGGAAAGGAACAACTTGCACGGCTGTGGTGTCACGATCTACGAGAACTAGATGGGCCGGGGGTGAGAGGAGACCTCAGCTGCGCATGCAAAAAGAGTTACGAGAGCCTCTAATATGTTGGTGCTGGCACTCTGTGGGGGTGTTGGTGGGCCTGGCAAAGCCAATCGGCAAGGCAAATCGGCAACCACTTGGTTGGCATACTCCTAATTTGTCTAAAAACAGGCATAGTAGGTGATTACTCAAAACTATATATGTTTGTTTACACATATTCTCAATCACACACACCACGTATTTTGCACAATGATTTTAAAAAATTGCAATATGAAAGGAAAATGGCCATATAATAGTGTAACAATTACCTTTAAATAATAGATAATATAATTTCAAGTAGCACTAGGAACAAACACATTACTATTTAAGATTATGAAATTCTTAATACCAAATATTACATTTCCCAATCTTGTTGTGCTCAAATGAACAATTCGAAGTATATGGCGTTTCAAAATAGTAATTAACATGACAATTAAAACAATCGAAAGAACACATCTCATGACCCACGTTATTGACATTGCTTAAAAGCTTTTCCATGAAAGTAAACCGTCCACTGATTGAGGGCATGGATAATATCAACTACGAGGTTAGTCAGTTCACAGATCTTGGTAGAATAATTTGCAATAGATGTCTTATAATTACGATGGAGGGCATAGCACACGCAACCCGCGTCATGCACTCGCAACCCATCCTTGGTCCTATACCAGGGCTTACGCGTGAGGACGTTGTCCATGCTGTAGGACGCCTTTAACTTGCACCTCAACAACACAGTAGGCCACACGAATGGCCGCTAATGCTAGCCAGCGGTTCAGCAACTGTGGGACATTGCTTGCTGCCGGCACCCATCTACACTCTGGCATCTCGACAAGTGTTGTTGCGTTATCGTTCTCATGGAGCTCTCCGGGTGCTACTACTGGTCTCCTTGTTGCACTACAATCAAGTATTGTAGTTTGGCGCTACGTGTACATTGACATAGATTTGCAGGCCCAACAGGCGGCCCGACGACAGATGGCACGCAACGAAGGTCGAGAGGCCAATCCTTACACAACACAGATCAATTAATTTGCCTATCGACTTTGTGCCTACTTCACCAACCTCTTGCTCCCAGGCACCATCAAGGCCGTGGCGGACGCGAGCGCCACTAAAATGTGGACGCTCTCTTGGAGGACAAGCACTTGGCGCAGCGAGTGGCTTACATGCCACACCTTTTTGAAACCAAGTACAAGAAGGCCGGCAAGATAAAGTTTGCCCTTCCTACCTTTGTGAGCCGTTTTGAAAGCTAAGCCTTCATCACCACCGGTTGAGGCATGGTCATTCACCTTTCTACCAACACGTATGAGAGACCCCGTGTTGTGCAAGCCATGGGCTTTCGTCCCAACCTAACGCAGGTTGACAACCTCAATGAGGTCAACAACGTGTGACCCTTGGGCCAAACTCTTGATCCGTCCTTGCGTGCCTCCTGCAGTGCATTCACAAGCTTACCCTCAAATACACAACGCTCGCCACCCAAAAATGCCTCGCCGCTTTAAGGATCTAGATGACATGCCATCCCTAAAGAGGACCCCATCCTAGTTTTAAAATACTTCCGTATAGCCTCTTTTGGCCGAATCGTACGTATTGCAATACTCCGTATTGTGATACTTCGTATTGGCGTATAACCAGATTTCTTGAACTGTTTCCGATTTATAGTCAATTTATTCCACCGACACTCACGTACTTCGGCGTTTATCCAACATACAGATTTGACTCTCACGTACTGTACGTACGGCAAATCGGTGAATCCGTATGCACCGTATCCAAATTTCAAAACTAGGGACCCCATCCCTCTTTATCCTTTACGGTTCTCAGCACTGCATCTGCAACGCGTCGAAGGGTTGTCACGCAACCCTACACCACCTCCGCATCCGGCAACTCTTACAACTCCAACTTTGGCTCTGGTTTGCTTTGGGGTGGAAGAAAGGGAGGAGTCGCAGTGACCCAAATAGAGAAAGTGTCATTTCATATTCCCGGCCTCTGGCACATGGCAGGGGGCAGCTTGTAGCAGCTGCAAAAGAGGAAACGCCGCAATAAGGCAGGAGACGCCACCAGCCTTGCCACAATGACCTTATGATTTTGGTCTCATTGAAGAGCTTATGGATGTTATATTCTTTTATGACTTGAAATATTGCAAAGAAGTGAAAGTATCTTCATGGAAATTGAAATGTAATTATGTAATGTGCCGGTTTAAGGGTAAAATTAGGGTTGATTTCACACACTCAAAGGTTGGCCTCATACACTTAAAAGGTTAACTGTGGTTGTCGCTTCAACAACCTAATAATCTATGACAGGGTCAACCTTAATCTCAATCTCTATTAGGATTTGGCTTGGATCAAACAAATACAACTCAAATATTATTGCGTTAATGAGAGCATGTTCATAATGAAATAAAATATTGCGATTTTAGTCCCATTGAAAAGCTTATGAATATTTTACAATTTTGTGACTTGAACTATCTGCAAAAAGAATACATAAGTATATGCAGATCGAACAGCAATGTAGCACTTTTAGGGTCAACATAGGTTCATTTCACACTCATGAAGGTTGAATTCACACACTTGAAGGTTGACTTTGGTTGTCGCGTCTACAAGTTGGTAATTCATGACAAGGTAAACCTCATGGCAAGGTAAACCTCAATATGAATCCGCAATAGTTTCTGGCTTGGATCATATAGCTCACCCCAAATCCTATTGTGTAATAAGAGCATGTTATTTGAATAATAAAATACCACAAAATCTGGTTGCATTGAAAAGCTTGTGGATGTTCCACACTTTTGTGACTTGAAATATTGCAAAAGAGTAAGTATATGCAAATTGAAGTGCAATGAGGCGATTTCATGGTCAATTTAGGGTTCATTTCACACACTTAAAGGTTGACCTCACTCATTTAAAGACTGACATTGGGCATTTCCTCCACGAGCTGATAACGCATGACAAGGTCAACCTCGACCTGGATCTCTATTAGTATTTGACTTGGATCATATAAAACCGAGTCAAATCCTATTGTGCAATAAGAGAATGTCCGTAATAATGTAAACAGCACTCATAATCACTGCAACTACAAAAGATTTTACTTTACTTACGTAGACAAAACTGAACCTCAAAAGTCAATACATCCTTCATATTTAAGTGGCATACTTTTAATCTTAGCTATGATTCATTTGCATGCAACATGAACGATTAACATCTACTCCTTTAAATCGACAAAAAAAAGAAAGATTTGCGTATCTTGTTTTTTTGTGAGTTTTGTTGTGATTAGCACGCCCAGTGCTTGATTTGAATGATTACGAGCTCCAACAACATACCCCGCCATGAAATAAAATAGCGAGCTTCAAGCATTTTAGTGATGACAGTGGCTGTTTTGTAATCTATGTATTTATTACTGGATGTATGAAGTTTAAAACCTTATTGCTTGTGCGCAATCGTGTACGTTTCTTATGAGAAGAGAATACAACATGTCCATTACACAATTAAGCAACTTAGATACTTGCAATGTTTATCATACGGTGCACAATAATGGCATGGTGCAAGGTTCAAAGATTCTTCAATCCTTATAGACTTTGAGCATTCATAGCCCACTGGTGATGGCATTACGATTTGTAGTATACTATATGGACCAGCATGAAGCAAGACAAGTATATACTGAATGGAAACCTTGGACAGTACAGGTTACTTTAACAATGCAAGATGCTACAATATTTTGTAAACAACCCTACTCTTTTTCCTGGGATCCACTCGTCCCTCTTTCTTTGGATCCATTGTTTTGGTTTGGAGCACTGCAAGGTTTCTCACAAAAAGCACAATCTGAGTGGCACTCAACATCCACTTTTTTGCAAAAAAAGTGGACGCACTTGCACTCAAAGGAAAAATGTCTAACAACGTCATTCTCTGCATAGCATTCAACCTTGTCTATTTTCCCCTTCTTTTTCCCTTTTTTTGCTCTAAGGACAAGGATACCAGAAACTTGACGTCAGACGGATATCTAGTTGACGGTTTATTAGTTTCTGAATGGACCTGAAGGTTCCTTCATTCTCCCACCTCTTGTTTCTAACTTTCTTGCTCAATAGCTCTCTTTGCATGCAAAATCTTTGTTAGTTTGCCTTACAAAAGGAACAGACTTGCGGCGGCTGAATCATGACTGCAAAAGCAGGTGAGACGTCATCATTTTGGTTTGGTTACTCGAATTATAATCAAAAGTCGAAGTCTCCATTCCCTTTCTTGTAGTCGTTTCCCTCATGTCTGCTGGTAGCTGGAGTATGATTTCCTCAGCAATTTCATGCAATCAAGGGGGACTTTTGTGGGCTGACGTGAACGAAGCACACAATTACCAATCTAAAGGAGCAGTGACTCATCTAAGGGAGTCGCCGGAAGTCGGTGCGACAAGTTGTTAAACACCTCATTTGCAATTGAGTAAGGCCGAGCAGATTTTCTCGGTTTAGAAAGTAGCTACTATGTTTTGAAGCCAGGGTAGTGGGCCTTCAGGACCCGGCAATGCAACGTATGATTGGAGTCAGATGGCTGGCCTCTTATTTTGGCCCTGCATTGCCTCTTGTTATCCTGATCTACTCAACAAAGGTAAGCGCTTATTACTTTTATTCAGGGACGAGGAGAAAACCAGTGAGAGTACAATGACAGTATCTTAAAAGTGAAGGACAACTTCATTGTAATTGAAGCCAAAGAGAACAGTCACAGTTACTTATTTATTATGTGAAACAGTTGTCCTATTTGTGACACTTGTAACATAGTGCATTGATGCCCGGAAGACTGAAAGGGATCAATAGTAGAATGCAAGACGTAAAATTTAGTTGAATGTCCCCCTTTCTACAATCTTAACACCTATGAGCTCTGAGAGTGTGCAGCACTTTATATTACATTGATTTTTAAGGTGATCGATCATAAGCATGCGGTTACAATTAGGTTCGGCGGTCTCCTTATAGACCTCGTTTGTGCGTGCATTTGTTTGCAGGGATGTTTAGCTTTTCCATGGACGGAACTTTTCTTCCTGCTTAGAGACGAGGTGCATTTCACCTTCTCAGATGCTTACACCCACTGGCTTCCTATCTTGGAGCATCAAGCCCATATACGGGTAAAATGCGGGTGCTCTTTGTTCATATTCAGGTATTACTTGCTCTCGTCTGCACCAGACGGCCACCGAGCAACAAACAGCCATGCTTGCCCAACTCCACCTTCACTCATGCATGCCCTTTTTCCAAGGGGTTTCCCTTAATTTTTCAAGTCCATGACCACTTTTTATATCCTAGTAGTTGCAGCCCCACGCAAGGCAAGACCCTGCCATGGCCGCTCAGAATATTGCTTGAAAGAACGCACTGTGGTTCTCATTGGAAAGAATATGGTGATATGCAATGGCTGAACTATGGCTCACCGACCTCACTTGCTAGAGGTGTTTGAACAAGAAAACATGTAAGCCGCAGGGGCCAGAAAGTATTGATCAATTTGATCAAGCCGTCCTCTAATTATCACATTCTACTGAGGTACTTCGGAGTCAGGAAAAATTATTGCCCACTCAAACATTATGTGAGGGGCCCCTAATATTAGATTTTGTCACAATTTCAGATATGCTAGAGAAAAACAAAAACAATGTCATCCAACCCAACGTGCTAATGTATCAATCAAATAGATACCAAATCCTCTCTTTGCTATTCTACAGGTAGAAAAACTGCTGGCCTGTGTGCGAAGACATCGGAACCCAAGCTGTGTGTCTGACCACAAAATCTAGTCTTGTGCTCCTGAATTCAACACTTGTCTTTGCGTACCGTAACCGGTACTGCTTTTCACAACAATGGCACATGCTATTATTGAGTGCCTATCTGATTGGAAGAGGAAGTCAGACGCCACCAAACGTCAGCCGCAACAGCTGCCTCCACTTCCTCTAGCTTACATAGTCAAAAATTATCAGTCATAAATTAGAGCCTCGATCTATGATGGCACGCAAAGAAACTTGCCGACGTAGAGGCGGCCCGTCTGGCACACCAGGTTGCGGTTCAGAGACCGTAAAATGTGCATGTTTCGCTTGCACTGGTGGAAGGCAATGGACTGGCACGTGTCCCCGCGCCTCACCTTGTACTTCTTGGACCTCGCGGGGCACACAAACGTGCCCGTTGCACTCGCAACCGCCACACACACCTGAGCAGTACACGAGCACGATGAGAGCCTTTATTTCCTTCGTCAGCAAGAGCGGAGCTGGACCTGCCTTGGAGCAAGCCGATGGCGCAAGCCTGGCACAATGAAAGACTGCTGCCTGGCATCTGGCTATCTGGCACCTGGCAAATTACATGTACATGCAGCGTCGATCTTGGGGGTACGCCAGAGTGACAGCTCTCTGCCACACGGTCAGGTCTGCACCGCAACGTCGTGACAGAAGCTGGACGTTCCCGAGCCGACCATGAGAGGGCTTCGCCTCTAGACAGGCCCACAGGGGGCCAGGGCACACGCGTGCATGCCGGCATTCGAGGCGGGCACGAGCACACGTCCGCGCGCGTGCATGAAACACGCATACACACACACACACAAACGCGCGCGCACAAGCACACACGCACCTGTTCCCCGGGCAGGGAGCGGGACTCCACAAACTGCTGCAGGTTCCCGCAGTAGAGGCCAGGGTTGAGCGTGAAGAAGGCGCGCTGGGTGAGTTTCTTGGCGGTCCAGATGGACTGACACGTGTCGCCCGGCTGCACCGTGTAGAACGCCCCGCACGTGGGGATATCCGGCGCCGCGGGCTTAGTCGACGTGGCCACGCAGATCTGCACACACCGATCGATTGCTTGGCGTACACATGTCATGCCCACATCGCATCTGCTCTTTCTTGCTCTTCCTTGTGAGAAGAGGAGGAACAGACGAGAGTCGACGCGCACGCATGCAACCAAGTGGGGATGACTATGTCATTCGTGTTCCGTGTGTTGCCTGTGTTCTGGCATCCCTGCATCCCTGCATGCATGCATGCATGCATACGTGCGTGTGTGCAGATTTTGAAGCTCAACCTCCCAACTGATGCACACTACGCGCGATGGCCACACATGCAGGCCTGCAGCCAACACCTTCCTTGCGCAGCGAGTTGCAACGGCGGCGACACCTGTGCAGGCTCACTGACAGAAGTGGCAAAGACTCAATTTCCAGAAGTACCTGCAGGCCCGCCACGAGCTTGGTGCAGTCGAGGCCGGAGTTGATGGCCAGCACGCTCTTGATACCAAAGGTGGCCTCGATTTTGGCACACGTGTCGCCCTGCGGGAGGCCGCCGCCACACGTGTGCCGTTGCCGTCACCGCCACCAGCACCACCATCATCGCCGAAAAAGAGAGCACACCGACATCCGCGGCACAGCCAGGCATGATGCTAGACACGTGTCGTCAGCGTGTGACGTGTGCGTGCCCCGGGGCACGACACGGCAGGAGTACGTTCCACATGGCACGATTCACATGGCTCAATGAGATAGAGATGAAGGCCTCCCCTCCCCTCCCCTCCCTTCCCCAGGGGGTGGGGGGGGGTTACTCGGGAAGTAAGTAGCAGGTTCAAGTTCTCGCGAACGTCAGAGTTCTTGAATGGGTTAGGACGAAGAGGACTCCAGGCCCCACCACTGCGTCAGGGTAGATGGGCCGCGTCGGCAGATACACAGATATGCCGAACAGAGAAGAGGCGAGACACAGTGGTCCTACTGGAGACGGGAACATTGGCACACGAGCTCACGCCACAAGAGGTCAAAATCAACACCAGGGCGTGCTGACTGCAACTTTTGACGTTGACATGCACCCGTTTTGCAAGTTGTTGCGCCACGTGTCACGAGCCGAGAGAGACTTGTGGACATGCGTGGCTATCACCCGGCGTGCTGGGGAGGGGGGGGGCAGTTGCAAATTTGCAGGCAGGAGCAGAATGGGCCTGCCTGGGCCTCCAGAGCGAGCTCCCCATTAGCAGCCGATTGAACCTCCGAGGAAGGAGGCGAGCCCAGCGAGCCCGGATCTCGGCACACGCGTTGGGCGGTTGCCAGCTGGCGTGCGGCAGCAGGGACACGTGCAACTTATTGTCGCGAGGGATCTTCCGGTCTCCAGCGGGGGTACCGCAGCCGGGGGTGCGCGACAATCGATCAGCCGGCGAGAGCTTACGTCATTGACTGCGTACGAGAGAATGCAGTTGGGCGCGTCGCGCGGGGGCGTCACGATCACCACCTTCTGCGGCTGCAGCGCCAGGCAGTCCACGCCCTGCGCGCGCGCACACACATGTTCAAAATTCCCATGATCAGGCTTAGGGCCGCAATCAGGGCTCGAAATCTGGGCCCCGCATTGGGTGTGGCCATCTCTGGAGCCTGAATCCTCTCGTGAGGGCTTCGAGTGGGGAGGGGTAGGATTAGGGGTTTTAGCAAAACAGGGAGCGAGCTTCTTCGGAGGCTGCAGCGGCAGCCGCAGGCAGTCCAGGCCCTGCAGGCACGCGCGTATATGGAGCCTCTCAGCTCTGCTGTAGGAAGGCTGGGGGCTAGGAATGGGGCTGAGGGGTGCCCGCAAAAGCAGCAGGTTGCCATCAGTGGAGGCCGCAGCGCCAGGGCAGCCAAGGCCCCCCGCGCGCACACATGCTCGGGGAACTGGGTTCGAGGGTCAGGGTTTGGGTGTGGGTTTGGGCCCTCCGGAGCCCGCACAAGCATTAGAGCCTGCCATGTCGGAGTCGCCGAGTGCATGCACGGGCAAAGCGAAGTGGATGCTCGGACGCTCCATCAGACGCAGTGCGTTGCACACTACGATCAGGGCCGGCGTCAGGCGCCCAGGGGCGGGCAGGCCCCAAGGCAGGCACAGGCACGTGCAGAGCCGTGTGCACCCCACAAGGGCCCATAAGAATCCACAGTTCGACAGCGCATACTCATTGCACAGCGCCGCAGGCGTGTGACCCGTTTCCCCGGAAGTGTATACTTGCATGCGAGACGGAGACGCCGCTGACGAGACGTGCACAGACAAGGCCACAGGGGCAACGAGCTGAGGAGCACAACACACACACACACACACACACACACACAAANCACACACACACACACACACACACACACACAGACACAAACGCGCGCACGCACATGCACACACACACGCACACGGGCATGCGGGCGCGCTTGGGCGCACATGCACTTGCACACACACACGTGCACGCTCAGCATCTACATATGAACGTACACACACATATACGTCTATGTATGTCTCTGTCACTTTGTCGAACGAAGTAGGGTCCATCAGGCTCCCGGCAAGCTCCTTCCAGCCTTCCCCTCTGCACAGGCCACTCAACAGACGCACGCGACGGGCGGCACAACTACAACGGGCTACTCACGGTCCGGACCAACAAACCTTACACCTTAAACCCTGACCACCCTTGGGCCTTAAACCCCTGGGCCCGTTCCTCTGAGCCGTAAAGTCAGCAAAAGAAGGGGGCTTCGTCATCAACCTGAGGAGCGCGGCTATCGGCATCACCGCCACGCGCGCTTGTCCTCCACGGGCTTGACCTCACGTCAGCGTGCAATGCTTATTCAAGGCTTAGGTCTAGATGCTGACTGCATTCCGGCCGGCGACACAGCGGCACGTGCAGTACGACGCAAAGGCCCTACGACGACGACGTGTGTCATAATACAGAATTCGGACTCCCCGGGAGTAAACGGGCCGGCACATGCCGTAAAGGTCATGGGCAAAGGAGAGAGAGAGAGAGAAGGTGGGAGGGGTGGAGGGGGGGTGTTCCTCGAGGTGCTCCGATCACAGGGTTCAAGAGCCAGGTTTCGGGCTCTAGCTGCAGAGGCTTTTNCATGTGAGTGCGTGCGCGTCCGCGCGTGCGTGTGTGTGTGGGGGGTGTGTATTTTTTCTTGAAGTAGAGTTGGCAGATTGCAATCCGTACATCCAGCAAAGGGACACTTCTAGTTGAGAAAGCGATTGCGAGATGGACTTAAGAAGCCAATGCGGCCTACTCAGTCATCCACCTATGCTGGGCTGTCGCATGTGAGTGCTAGGCGGGCTGGCCGGCCGTCCTCTTTGCCCTAATTTGACACCACAGGAGCGTCTCTCCCTGGCAACACAAAAGAGGAAACAATCAGAGTAAAGAAGGCATGCAGCGATAGAACGAGAGCAACCGATCAGACGAGAAGAGAAATGTGATCCTCCTTGTCCTCAGACTGAGAGAGACCAAACACCGCCCCCGGCCCACTCACAGGGGACACATGTCGGGTTCCCATTGGTGCGGAAGCCCGCGACGAAGCCGCGGCGGCAGATGCAGCTGTAGCCGCCCCGGCCGTCGTCCACGCACGTGCCGATGCCGCATGGGTTGAAGAGGAAGAAGCGGCACACCTTGGCTGCAACCCCCCAACCCCCCGCCCCCCCCCCCCACGCAAACATGTACACCCGCGCATGCAGAGGAGAGGAAGGGGAGGGTGGGGGGAAAGGGGCGGCGGGCGCACATAAAACGGTTTCCACAAGTCGTTCAGAAGACACCAACCTAAGGAAGTAGTAGATCTCAATGAAATGCTCTGTCAGTCCAATGGCTGCGTTTTCAAACAGATCCGCGAGGCTCCCGCTGCGAGAAGAGCGTACACGCATATGAAGAGCGAGAGCAGTGTTGCCCCCCCCCTAAGCACGACCTGCTGTTCCCCTCGAAGGCGCTTGCAGAGGAAGACGAGCGAATCACCTAGCAGCGGCTCCCCCAGGGTATATGAATACAAGACCCAGAGTGTCAGCTGTACACCCAGACTTGGATCCTACTCTGGCTCCCCTCTCGCCCAATGGAACCACCCCACCTACTCCCAGAACGAGCAGGCGGTGGACTGGCTCGTTCTCGAGGTGCAGGGCGGAGTGGAGGACCCGGGGCAGAAGAGAATTTCGCTCGTGAGAGCACGTACGTCACCCACATATGCAGCGAGTTGGCCTTCGGGAGGCGCACGCTGAGGTCGGAGGCGACGCCACCCGTGTATTCCGGTTCTCAGACGCCACCGGGGCCATCGACGGTCGACCATTGCACCACCACCCGCACGCGCACGCCCAGAGTCGGGCTTCAAACCCCGCAGACAGCTGGTGGGCTTCGACGGGACTAGGATTTATTGGCGAGATGCATCGGGCTCTGGGCTCATGGACGTGACCGTTGTTGTTTGGATTCCACCAAAATTCGGCCCCTAAGCGTGTCGACCGGGGGGGGGGACAGGGTTTAGGATCGAGGGGAGGGGGGGAGAGGGGGGTGGTATACTCACAGGGGGCGCACGACTGAGAGCCGTCGATGTTGACGTGCGGGATGAAGAAGGGCGGGCACTTGCACTGGTTGCTGCGCCCGCCCTTGGCCACCTGGCATGTGCCGCCCCCGCACGGGTTGGGCTTGCACAGGCTCTTGGCTGCACGCCGAGGGTAGAAGGAGGGGGAAATGGCGTCAAGAGCTGGGGCAAAGGCTTGCCTCCAAACCCAAAGCGAAAAACCTGGTAGGGTTCTGTGCCGCAGTGAGGGTTGAAGGCCAGGGTCTCACAGGCCGACAGATGGGCGGCACCTCGAAGCATTTGGAAGGCCCCTGTCTCACGTAGAGATGCACACACACACACACACACACACGGACACACATGCACGCGCTCGAACGCCTACATGCACGCGCTCGAACGCCTACACGCACGCACGCACAGAGACACAAACACGCGCATTCACACGCACACGCGCATGCAAAGGCACACACTCTCTCACGCAGAGACACACACACACTCACACGCACAGACACACACACGCACACCCACATGAGCACTCGCACATTCAACGCAGGCAGACGCGCGTGCACGCGTGCAGATAAGAAATGTGCTCACGGGAGGAGGGCACGACGGGGTAGAAGGCGGCCTGCGTGTTGATGCCGCAGGCACCTTCGCCGCCGTGCATGGCCAGCCGCATGAAGCCGCCCTCGCCCCAGCGTGGTCCCCACGAGTTCTTCAAGATCCAGTAGGGCGTGTCGGCAAACAGCACGTAGCCCACCAGCAGCAGCGTGTGGTCCACCAGCCCCTCCGCAAAGCACTCCGGGTTGTCGTACACGCCCTGCACTAGGGGGTCAACGGGGGTCAAATAGGGGTCAATGAGGGGTCAACGGGGTCCACCAGCCTCTCCAGAGCACTCAAGGAGTGTCGTACATGCCCTGTGCAGGCAGGTTGGCAGGGTCAACGGGGGTCAGCGGGGGCCCACAACAGGTCAACAGAACCTGGAGCCAAAGACAGCGGGGCCAGGGCTGGGCTGGTTATGCCGGTCTCGTCGCTTGTGTGGTTTCTCCAGGGTCAATGGAGGTCAACGTGGGTCAACGGGGGCCAAGACGCGCCGTATGAGGATGGAGGTGCGAGCAGAGGGAGGCGTTGGCGCAGGCACAGGAGATGGGAACAGGGCGGCATTCTGAGAACGTGATGCCAGATGGCGCATGGAGGGGCTTCCTTACTGTGACATGAGTCTTGTCGCTGCAAGACTTGCTCCCTGCCGTTGGGCTTGCAGCCAGCGGCCGCATCATAGGGAAAGAGGAGAAAGGAGAGATGCTGCGAGAGGATTTCCTCCTGACGGCACGTGGCGCACGTGCCCGCGTAGGCGTGCAGGCGCGTTATGCTTGTATGTGAAAAACGCAGGCGTACAGTCCAAAAAAATTATGCTGGCCCGCACACGCACGCTTACGTGTATGTACGATATATCCGCGTGCATCCAAATGTCCCTGTGTAGCAACGTATGTCTGAACTCATGCATGCATATTTACTTGAATACAAATAAAGACAATATCCAACCCTTGCATGCATCCCCGCCCAGTCAATCATCCGCATACATACCTTGACGTAGCTGACGAACGACGGGGAGGAGGCGGCGACGGAGACGACGAGCGGCTGGTTCTGCACGGCCAGCAGGAGCCCAAACCAGCCGATGAAGTTCACCTCCTCCCACATCGCGACGCCCGCCCGCCCCTGCTTTGCCTGCGCAGAAGCAGCCCAGGTGGCAGAACGGGGAGCTGTGAGCCATGCTGGCTGGCTGCCCAGCTGGCTGCCAGCTGGCCAAGGAGGGCAACCTCTTAGGTCAGGTGGGAAGAACCAAGGGTACGCCCGCCTGACCGTGCTTTGCCTGCAACCTCATGCGCAGAGCCGCAGAAAGGCGCGGGCTTGTGGCCCTTCGAGTGGGGCACGCTCAGTCCCCGCGCACACATGCTTGCGAGATGGGAGAGCTGCACACTTTGCGAGGGCCGACGCACACGTAGGTGAGCATGCGCGTGCCAGTGCTCGCGCGCGCGTGTGCTACGCGTGGGGGCGTAAGTTTGCGTGTGTGCACATGTGTGTACGTACGTGTGTCCGCGCGTGTGCGTGTGTGTGTGCGTGTGTGCGTGTGTGTGCGTGTATCTGTGTGCGTGCGTGCGTGCGCGTGTGTGTGTGGGATGTAGAAGCGGGCGCACGCCTGCAGGGTAGGCCTCAAAAGTCAGCTGCAACATCAATCTCCCTGTTTCACCTGAAAGGACAATTCGCAATTTCTTGATGTGACAGTCAAGCAAGCTTGCAGGGTTCTAGGGTGGGGCTTGGCGAGCATAGGGGTGGGCAAGGGGGGTGTCAACGAGGACCTGGGCGGCGCTGCAGGCGCGTGCAGATCCCGCATACTTGTAGGTGCTGTCGAGCGCCAGGCCGCCACTTGGCTTCGTGGTGTTGGCCGCGTACTCGAGCGCGTCGGAGGGCCAGCCGCCAGCGCACTTGTCCCTGCCCTGGCAGTCAAGCACCTGCTGCTCCGAGAGCGAGAGCAGGCCACCTGTCAAGAGCACAAGCGCATCGCATTGTGAAGAGAGGCACACAGGAGCACACAGAAGCAGAGTACGATGACGCGCAAGCGTTGTACCCACTGCACTTTTTGCCCATTCGGACCTGAGACAGGTGTAACACAAGCCGATACCACGATGCAATTTTTGAGCGCCATTGCGGGCGGTTTCTTCCAACACACACACACACACTGGCACACGCGGCAGCGCATGCGCTAACACGCGCATTCGGGTACACGCGCGAATGTGGGAGCTAGGTGCCTGCGTTACCACGTGCACCCAGGAACATGAGAGAACAAGAGAAACAGCAATAAGAAGAAAATAGCCTAGCCTGCAGCCCTGGCAGAAAGATGCCCACGCATGGCCGTAGACGGGAACCCTTCATGTAGTTGCCCTCTAGTTGCTTAGGGCTGGGTGGAAATTTGAAGCTTATGGTTTAGGTTTTCAGCGCATAGGAAGTAGAATTGAGCTCCACAAAGGGGCAAAGAAGTTTCTTTGGGGATGTGAATCCTAGGGAGCGGTATGGGAAAGGTGGCAGGGCAGTGGCAGCAAGTTTCAGGGCCTGGTTGGTTGTGGAGGGCAGGACACCTGTCGCGATGGCGTGCGCCGCCTCGATGGCCGCAACTGTTGCAAACGCCCAGCAGGCACCTGAGGTAGAGCACAAGAGAGGAAGGAGAAGGAAGGTCAGGGGAAAAACCAGGGGGGGCAAGGCGCGGCTAGGCGGGAGATCAGAACTCGAAGAAGGAATACACGTCGCATTACGTCTCGCCGCTGCAGCATTGAAAGCGATATGAAGATCACAGTCAGCGAGAGGGAGGGAGGGAGGGAGGGAGGCGAGAGAGTTCAGACGCTCTTTGCAGCGCAAGCTCTCCACACTAAACTCTAAGCCCAAGATGGACCCTAATGTCACAACTAGACGACGTCCTAAGGCCTCATGCGGTGCGGCCTTGAGTGAGCGCCGGGCCGGTAGGGGGGGGGGAGAAACACAAGGCAGCTGACCAGCTGTCAGGAAGCCCATCATCACCGCGTCGAGCGAGGGTGCCCTGCCCAACCTGTTCGGTTTGAATCCACAGAAGAGGGGACAATGTCATGACAACACGCGGACCAGCAGGACCTGCTGCAAACTTGCTGTTTGAGGAAACAGCGAGCACAGCGCGGGCCTGCAGCTGACATGCACGCAAGGAAGCAAGCGAAAGCATTCCGAGAGGTGAGAAACAGCAGAAGGAAGGCATAGAAAGGGGGAGGCGGG
>WELA01011136.1:1473423-1497383 GCA_009602735.1 Mesotaenium endlicherianum
GGGGGGGGGGTAAACAATCGGGGCCGGAGGCGGAAAGGGCGAGCACTTCATTTATTGGGGGGGGTTTTCCTGGGTTTGTTTATCTTGTCCCCCTATTCCTCTTACCAAAGCAAGGCCAGAGCCGGGACCAGATGGAGGAATACGAGACCCACCCCTCGCAGAGAGGTCAAGATGCGCAGTCGGAGTCTGAGGATCAAAGGTTGGAGCAGAGCCTTGTTTCGCGCAATCCCCAACACATCCCAACAGATCCCACGGCCACATTAAGAGCCCAAAAGCGCCTCCCCCATGGCTCTCTGGGACCTTAATCACCTTGGGCAATATACATTCACCTTGAGCCATCTGTGGCAAGAGGCTGCGGGGCTGCCTACCGAAGGGGGGCGGCGGGGGAGAGTGCGGCGGCGGCGGCGCGCGATCTGGGTCATCCACCCACCATCCCACCAGAGCACCGCAACGGCACATGCGGGCGGACATGTGTCAGGCTCACACGCGCAAGGGTATGCACGTGCGACGAGTGAAGTCAGAGCTTATCAGTCACATCCACAGCCCATCCGCTGCAGCCGCGGCATCCCGTCTGCAGCCTTTCTGGGGCAAGAAATCAGCAGTAGCAGCGCCGAGCTGGGAGCAGGAGACAGCAGGTAGCAGACGGGAGCCGACAGAGAAGGCGCCACCTGGCCAGGAGGAAGCAGTCTGCGATAGATGGGAGCCTGCAAATGGCCGTGACTGGGTATGCTGCCGCCAGCTGGATGCAGCAGGTGCCGACCAGATGCCACGTGGCAGCGGCTCGTCCACCTGGCGGCCGGGGTCACAGGAGTAGGCCCAGCACAACCCGGCGAGCTTCTGTCTCCTCTCATTGGCAAGCAGGGCCGCCGCTCAACGGGGCACTCTGCAGAGAGAGATAGAGACAGGTAGACACACAGACAGACAGACATACAGATAGAGAGACAGGCACAGAGACAGGCGGCGGGCTGGAAGACAGACAGACAGGCAGGCAGGCAGGTGGGCAGACAGGCAGAGACATGCAGAGGCAGCTGAGGCAATACCTGCGCAGCAGATGCCCCCAGGGCACGAGGGGTCGTATGTGCACGGGCACTTGCTGGCACTGGCCGCGCATGCGCCGTCGGCGCAGCAGTAGGGCAGGTTGCGGGGGCATGCCAGCCGCTGGTCCGTGAGCGTGCGGCAGTCCTCACACACTTGGCGGCCGCCCACAATCACGCTGCTGCTGCACACGCCGCGCACCGTGCTGTTGCCTGCGGGGCAAATGGGTCAGGGGCAGGGAAGGCAACAAGAAAAGATGGGAGGAGAATAGTCAAATATTTGATTCTCAAAGAATGTGAATAGACGGCCGGGCATGCATGTCCACACACACGCAGAGTTTACCGATGGCGTGGGTACTCAGACGTGCGCATGCGCGATGCTAACGCACGCGTGCGGCCATGCATGTCCGCGCACCTGCAAATGAGGAGGGAGGTGGGAAGGTAGGGACCATCGGCGTTGGAGGCACGGAAGTCGGGGCGGGGGAAGGGCGAGGGGGGGAGGGGGATGTGGGGGTAATCTCCTGTCTCATGCAGCAACTCGTGCCCCACCGTCGCGGATGCACATCCTCTTCCCAGAGCACGCGGGCCATCAAGCTTGAGACTCGACGAGCTCGCTCTTGACTGCGCGAGCACGGCTGCCTGCGGCTCCGGACTCATGTCGCGGCTCCTCGCACCCTCGCTTTCCTGCCCACTAGTTTCTGGGGCCAAGCTCCAGGACGAAAGGGGGGGGGGGGGGAACGAGCTTCTTGTCCACACCTTAGGCCTTTTTCTTCTCTCAACATCGTAGAGGGAAAAAACTCCAACTTTGTTTATTTTCTAAAGGCGCAGGAAGTACAGCGGGCAGGCGAAAAAGGACGGGACGAGACAGGAATCAAGGCAGGAGTACCTGCGCAGCAGGCGCCCTGGGGGCAGTCGGAGCTGTCGCTGCACTTGCAGCCGGCCACGGATTTCTGGCAGGTGCCGTCGCCGCAGCACGTGCTCGCGGTCACGGGGCACGCCGCCCCCTGGTCGGCGAATGCGTTGCAGTCGGGGCACGCCTGCTTGCCGCTCGCAAAGGGGGCGGAGCAGTGCCCCGGCGTCGCATAGCTGCCTGCGTCGCACACAGATGGCCAAACACGGATGTGACGCGCGCGTGATGCAAAAGCAGTGCAAGCCATGTATAAGGTGTGAAATAATATATTATCTGCTGAGCTCTAACAGTGACAACACATTCCTGCACGCTTCGGAACAGTACTCGAACAAATATTTACATGGTAAATTTTAATGCGAGTATAGAACCGGGCGCAGCAACAAACGTGCGCCCCAACCCTTCTCTCGTTCGAGATGAGATTCAGATCCTAATGTGCTCTCTCCGCTCTTCCTTGGAACTTTCTTTCTCCTCCTCTTTTGTCCAATTCCAGACCCATATGGTATGAGTGGAGGAGGACACTTCAGCTGTAGGGCAGATAGCGCGAGACACATTTCATCAGAAAATCAGGAGAGCAGAACAAGCCCAACAGGAAATAATTCACAAAAGAAGACAACGACAGCCGTAATGGGGACAGCAATCAAGCTCCAATCGCCCGACTGCCCCTTGGACACAAGACGCTCAGCGTCAAAAAGGAGGACTGTCGTGTATCCTGGTAGCCCGGCGTGACAGCCACTAAGTCAGAGACTGCAGAATGAGCTCTCTCTCTCCTCGTAAGTACACGGAAGCACACATTGACGCGTATACATGTACACGCATTTTATTTTTTACTGAAGCCGGTCAGGCCTTTGCGAGCTCCTGATATGGAGTCCTTCATTCCTCACGTTTTCCCGGAGAAGGCCACGTACATCTTTCGGGACTCCTCACCAAACCTCAAACTTTTGACTCACCATGCTGCATACTGCGCATGGTTCACCTTTCCACTTAGTATGAGACACAGAGCATAACATGACAACGCAAGACAAGCTTCTAACTGGTTGAGTTGGCGTTTGGCGGTTGTTATATTACAGTGGCCCACAATTTACCAAGGCAGAAGTTGCGAGACCTATCACCTGTGCAGCAGGTGCCCTTGGGGCACTCGTTGTCGCCCTTGCAGCTGCAGCCGGCCACAGACGTCTGGCAGGTGCCGTCGCTGCAGCACGTGCTGGCGCTCGAGGGGCACGCCAGCCCTTGGTCAGCAAAGGTGCTGCAGTCGGGGCACACCTGCTTGCCGCTCACAATGGGAGGCGAGCAGTTTCCGGGCCTCGCATAGCTGCCTGCAATGCGCAAACCAACGAGTGAAATCGCACTTAAGTTTCGCATACATCACAACAAGACATGCATGCTGATGAGAGGGGGAGGAGAGCAAGACAAGGAAATGTGCACGTCGCACACGCTCGTTTGAGTCTCATGTGTTCTGTTTTGAGTCGTCGACACACTCTCTGAGAGAGGTGGGAATCTGTCCTGTTTACATAAGCAATCGAAGTAGGTACCTTCTTTGCCCCCTTCCGAGGCCAGGCCTTTGCAAGTTGTGTAAGAGAGAGAACGAGGAAATTGATTGAATTTGATTGATTGAACAGAATTTTCCTTTCAGTAAATAGATACATATCCTTACCATATTTGTATGCCTTTGTATATTCAAACGTGTATCTATACATAGACGGATACGTATAAAAAACCCTTATATGCAAACATATGTCTACGCATGTGTAAATCTATCTACGCATAGGACTGCATACCATCACCTGTGCAGCAGGTGCCCTTGGGGCAGTCGGAGTCTGCGCTGCACTTGCAGCCGGCCACGGACATCTGGCAGGTGCCGTCGCTGCAGCACGTGCTGGCGGTTGCGGGGCACGTAAGCTCTTGATTGGAGAAGACGTTGCAGTCGGGGCAAGCCTGCTTGCCGCCCACGAAGGGGAGTGAGCAGTTCCCGGGCCTCGAATAGCTGCCTGTGCCGCACACGTGAGACATGAAGAGGGTCTGATCTATGGAGAGGTGCACGCAGTGGGGAGGAGCGAGAGCAAGCCAACCCCCGACACCGCGTGGAAGCGATCCTATATATCATCAAATGCACACACTTGAGAAGGTGCCACGCATGCGTGGATGTCTCGTGTTTGCCATTAGCAAGTCCTCTCTGGAAGCCGCTGGCCTGCTGGCTGTCCACTTGGCACCTCCGGGTCGCTCCGGAAGGGGGCAGAACAGAATATAGCTTCTGTGAAGCATTTATAAAGTTACACGCGCGCACACACACTTATACACACACACACACACACACACATGAAGTTACACAGGGACTCATACGCACATGAAGTCATGCGCACACACACGCGCATGAAGGTATACACGCACACACATGAAGTAAGCATTCACGTGGGCCTGCAATGGACTACGCACACGCTCACAGAATCAGGACACACTTGCACTGCTTTGTTGCAGCTTGCAGATTAACGACACCTCAGTTAGCGACATCTCAATTAGCAACACCCGAATCAGGATCCAGGACACGCTAGCACTGCTCGGTCCCAGCTTGCAGAGCAGCGACAGCTCAATCAGCAACGCCTCAATCAGCAACACCCCGATGAGCAACACCCAGATCAGCTACACCCTAATTAGCGATACCCAGGAACACAGGCAGTAGCCCATTCGGCAGCTTCTTTGCCTCTCGGCTCGCAAAGGAGCCGTCGCCGGCCTAAGTAGCACCGGTCATGCATGTGCAACAAAACTTTCAGTGACTTGTAATCATCTGAACAACATCCCCTCTCAACACTATTGAGTGGACAAGGCGTCTGCTTGTCCTCTTTGGTCGCGCCCCCTTGCCATTCGACAGAACAAGGAGAATCCTCTGTCTAATTGATTCAAGCAATTAGTTGGCAAAAGAACGTGAAGTGACTTATAGATTGGCTCATCGAGTATCATTAAGAGCGCACACGCCCCGCAGCAAGACCCACCCTCCCTGTTCCCCCCACCTCTCCCCCCCCCCCCAGCGGCGCAAAGAAAATAGAAGTGCAAAGCAACGGAGCACGTGTTTATGTTGACAGCTGTACCAGTGCAGCACGTGCCCTGGGGGCAGTCGGAGTCTGCACTGCAGCTGCAGCCAGCCACGGACGTCTGACAGGTGCCATCGCTGCAGCACGTGCTGGCGGTTGCGGGGCACGTAAGCTCTTGATTGGAGAAGGCGTTGCAGTCGGGGCAAGCCTGCTTGCCGCCCACAAAGGGGAGCGAGCAGTGGCCCGGCCTCGCATAGCTGCCTGCATCGCCAACAACTCACAAAAACGAAGAATATAAAAACAAAAATGCGAACCTTACCATTCATGAATAGTAGGTACTGCTTCTGCAGATTTGCACACGCACACTCTTACAACACATACACAATACACAACACAATCGTACACACATATATATGTACATGTGCGCATCTTATACACGCTGAGGGCAAGCTGTTTGCAATCAATACATGAGGGGAGCAGTAAAAGGCCAACGGCAAAGGCGCTCCAATATACATGTTATTGCACATGCACGTCCATCTCGTCACCTGTGCAGCAGGTGCCCTCGGGGCAGTCGGAGTTTGCGCTGCACTTGCAGCCGGCCACAGACGTCTGGCAGGTGCCGTCGCTGCAGCACGTGCTGGCACTTGCGGGACACGCCAGCTCTTGATTGGAGAAGGCGTTGCAGTCGGGGCAAACCTGCTTGCCGCCCACAAAGGGGAGCGAGCAGTTCTTAGGCCTCGCATAGCTGCCTGCACCGCACACGTGACACGTGAAGAGGGTCTGATCTATGAAGATATGTATGCAGATGGGGAGGAGCAAGGGCGGGCCAACCCCCAACGCCGTGTGCAAGTGTTCCTATACAACATCAAAGATACACACTTGAGAGGGTGCCATGCATGCGTGGATGTCCATGTGTTAGCAATCAGCAAGTCCTCTCTGGAAGCCGTTCACCCGCTGGCCGTCCAGGTGGCACCTCGCTTTCGCTCTGAAAGGGGGCAGCAATCAGAATGTGGCTTCCGTGGAACATTCATAAAGTTACGCGCGCGCACACACCCACACACACACGAAGTTACACAGGCACAACACACACACACACACACACACACACACATCTGAAGTCACACATTCACGCGGGCATGCAATTGAATGCGCACGTGTTCACGGGATCAAGGACACGCTTGCACTTCTTCGTTGCAGCTTGAAGATTAGCGACACCTCGGAAACGGCGCCCCAGTTAACGACACGCCAACTAGCGACACCCCGATCTGCGACAGCCTACTTAACAACATCCGGGCAGTAGCACATCCGGCCGCTTCCTTGCCTCTCGGCTTTCAAAAGAGCCGTTGCGGGCCTAAGTAGTACCGGCTATGTATGCGCTACAGCACTTTTCAACAACTTGCATTTGTCGTACGGCATCCCTTCAACACTGTTGAGTCGACAAGACGTGAAATAGTCCTCTTGGGTTATATCCCTTTGCCATCGGAGTATCCTGGAGAACGTGGAGAATGCTCAGTCTAGATTGATTCAGGTTACTAGTCAGCAAAATAACATAAAGAAACTGATTGATTGGCTCATAGAACAAAATTTAGGGCGCACGCGCCCCGCGACAAGCCCCCCTTCCTCCCCCCCCTTTCCCCCCTCCACCACGAAACATGTTACCCCAACACATGTGGGGTTAATCAAGGACATTATTTTGGGAAGTTGGGAAGAACAAATTGAAATGTGAGCGAGCATGGCTTTGCATCCGCAGCGCAGCAGACACCCCCAGTAGGCTTTTCCTTGGCACAGAGAAAACGATGTGCGGAGCAACAATGCATGTGATTATGCTGACAGCTGTACCTGTGCAGCAGGTGCCCTGGGGGCAATCAGAGTCAGCGCTGCAGCTGCAGCCGGCCACGGACGTCTGGCAGGTGCCGTCGCTGCAGCACGTGCTAGCGCTCGCCGGGCACGCCAGCTGCTGCGCGGAGAAAACGTTGCAGTCGGGGCAAGCCTGCTTGCCGCCCACAAAGGGAAGCGAGCAGTGGCCCGGCCTCGCATAGCTGCCTGCATCGCCAACAACTCACAAAAACGAAGAATATAAAAACAAAAATGCGAAACCTTACCATTCATGAATAGTGGGTACTGCTTCTGCAGATTTGCACACGCACACTCTTACAACACATACACGATACACGACACAATCGTACACACATATATATGTTGCGCATCTTATACATGCTGAGGGCAAGCTGTTTGCAATCAATACATGAGGGGAGCAGTAAAAGGCCAACAGCAAAGGCGCTCCAATATATATGTTATTGCACATGCACATCCATCTCGTCACCTGTGCAGCAGGTGCCCTCGGGGCAGTCGGAGTCTGCGCTGCACTTGCAGCCGGCCACAGACGTCTGGCAGGTGCCGTCACTGCAGCACGTGCTGGCACTTGCGGGACACGCCAGCTCTTGATTGGAGAAGGCGTTGCAGTCGGGGCAAGCCTGCTTGCCGCCCACAAAGGGGAGCGAGCAGTGCCCCGGCGTCGCATAGCTGCCTGCATCGCACACAGATGGCCACACAGGATTTCCTCGGCACAAAGAGAATAGAGTTGCGAAGCAACGGAGCATGCGTTCATGTTGACAGCTGTACCTGTGCAGCAGGTGCCCTGGGGGCAGTCGGAGTCAGCGCTGCAGCTGCAGCCGGCCACGGACGTCTGGCAGGTGCCGTCGCTGCAGCACGTGCTGGCGCTTGCGGGGCACGCCAGCCCTTGGTTGGCGAAAGCGTTGCAGTCGGGGCACACCTGCTTGCCGCTCACAAACGGCGCACTCGAGCACGTTCCTGGACTGCTGTAAGTGCCTGCAGGCAACACACATGATCGCAAACACACACACACACACACACACCACATGCGCACACAAACAAACGCAGACACGCACGCATACACGCACACGCGCACAAATGCACACACACACACACACACGCACGCAGGCGCACATACGCGCACACGCGCACGCATGCGCGCACACACACAGAGCAGTGTGGCTCGCGTCAGTCGAGAAAAGTCCATCTGCGACTGCGACGCTCCTGCAGCTACGCCAAAGTTCTTGGGGGCTGGGTAATGTCGGTGAGCTTTGAGCCCATGCATGGCGTTTTGGCAAGCTTTCGACAAGCTCAAAATGATGTGTCCTCATTCAGGCCACAGCTAGTTGAGATTGTGACGACTGGAGTTGTTGGAGACAAGCTGCTGCCGTCGTGTAATCAGGAGACAGAGCTGTTTAACGGATTTCCTTCCGGTGATACAATCAATTTCAAGGTCGGGGCCAGCAGCACTTGTCGCCGTCAGCAATAGGCTCAAATAGCACAGGGACTCAAGCATCAGAGGTGCCTCATCGATGCCATGCAGCATAGAGAGCATGGCAGGAAAGCACCGCTACATACGTGCACACGCATGACTTCAATTCATAATGTCAAGCACAAACCTGAAACACTTCGGCCATCTTGCGCTCGCCCTCACCTGGACCCTCACCCTTGCATAATCTCTTTATCTCTCTGTCTCTCTCTCTCTGTGTGTGTGTGTGTGTGTATTCGTACTTTTATAAAGCACATGCAAAACATTACACATAACAGATGAACTCTATAAACTGGTACTGCGTACAACATACTTTAGATATTATAGTCATATCACCATGATATGAGTATGCGTACTCATAAGAATAAAATACTTATATAGTGCATATATTATTGACACATATGCAGTCATAAGAATATAATAGAAATATAGTACATATGTTATTGACATGTATAAGAATATAGTACTTATATCACATGATATGTGTATGCATGGCCATAAAAACATGATAGTATGCATGGTCATACGAATATAGTAGTTACATAATACATATACTACACATAATATTGTCATGTATGAGAATATAATAGGTTATGTCACCTTGATAAAGTGAGTGTGCAGCCTCTTCATGGGAGCCAAATCCTACCCACTTGAATAAACCTTAATACCCTATTCCTTACCTCACCCCTTAGCGCTTTTCCAAGCCCGAGAGCTCTCCTTTTGCTCCTAGCCGCAACCTTCAACTTTGTCCCACTGGCATACCATACCCCTCGATGTAAGAGTGCAAAAGGAGCAAGGCCCCAACAGCAAGGCCCCGCTGCCACTTCCGCCCCCGCCCCTGCCCCCGCCCCTGCCCCCGCCCCCGGCTTTCTCCTCCTTCCCCGCTCTCGCTCACTGCAAAGCCCCCGCCTCTTCCATGAAGGTCACAACAATCGCCCTTCTATCAGTCTCCTCCGTCTCTTGTGAAGCTCACCCCAAATTTATTTTCTTCCCCCCCTTTCTCCCCCCCCACTGCCTCCACCAATCAAGTCGGCCCTCCCCCTCCACCCCCTCCTCAGCACCACGTAGCTCAAAAAATGAAGCTTCTAGTATCCTCATGCTACCAACCCTAAACCTAAAGCCCCGTACCGTAATCGTTTGAAATTTGAAGAACCCAGCCAAACCCTAATTTTCGAAGCTGAAACCCCTCTCCTCACGCCTGGGCGATAGGTCCCCTACAGACAAAGGCTGCTGCCCGATCCCCACTCCAGTTCCCAAGAAACAGTAATCTGACATGTTCAACTCAAAACCCTGGGCTCTGGACCCTCACCCATGGAGCTCGCTACATGCACACATGTATGTGCAAGTCAGCAAGCGAGTGCCACCACCTCCCCCCACCCCAACCTCTACCTGGTGGCCCTGAAAGGGCGAGAAATTGTGATGCAGGGTTTGCAAACCCTAACCCCCTCAGACCCGTGCCATTCAGCTCTAGCCCCCCCCCCAGGCTGTGGGCCCTCGGCCCCAGACGGCTTGGCTCGTGCGCTAGGGCCCATAGCGGCAGCAGCTGGCTTGGGCTTCAGAAAGAGTACTTCCCAGTCTCTTGCGCCCTTCGGGGTTTTTGGACTAGGGTTTGGGGAAATTCTTGGCCCCGGGTATGTCTCGAACCCCTCCCACAGATCCGGCGCCGGTGCGAGATTGGCGAGACGAAAAGTGACGGCGGCGATGAGCCTGTGCTTGTCTACGGGAACGTGACAAAAGGGATGAGGTGCACGTGGTCGTGGCCGTGGCGGTGGCATGGCGAGGGCGACAAGTGGCCATGGCCTCCAAGGCCGGACAACCCACAGCAGAGGCGAATTCTCAAGAAACACAAAAATGCGGCAGGTGGCGGTGCAGCAAACCTGAGCACTAAAGATCCAAACCCTCATCTCTGAAATGCAGCCGGGAACCCTAAGCCAGCTGGCAGCAGGAGCTCTCGGGGCAATTATAGCTAACCCCCGTCTTTTCCTGGACCCTACGCCCATGCCCTCATTCTCCGACAGAGCAGCAGCCTTCTTTCTACGGGTGCTGGAGGAGCCCTCAAGGCAGCATCGACTATGAGCCCCAGCCCGAGGCCCTCAACCTGGCCCAAAAACCTACACCATGAAGGGGCTGCCCTTCCCTTACCGGTGCAGCAGGAGCCCCCGGGGCAGTCAAAATTTGACGAGCACTCTGTCGCTGGCTCCACCCCTCGCACAATGCACCCTGCAGGAAAAAAGACAGGGGTTAAGCACCGAGGGGTGAGGGCTTAGCGCACGCGCCAGCGGGCTCTCCACCACCCCCCCCCCCCGCATGCGACGCACGCGTCCTGCAGATGAGAAGATAAGAAGACCTACATTCGTGCGAGGCGGTCATACATGCATTGGGAGGGCATCCATAGGATTTTCGTACATTGTTTGCAAATCCCTCTTGTTTGGTCCAGCGTGCGACAGTGGAAGACGAGGCAAAGAAAGAGAGCACGCACGCACGCACGCCTGTCGCGCAGTAGGCAAGGGCGAAGAAGAGTATCAAGCACGGAAATCTGTTTCATTTTTGGTCGGGTAGAAGGGGGAAGTAAAGGAGAAGAAACGAGAAAATCGGGGTGACGAAGTCCTGTGGAGAGGGGGTTGCAGCAGAAGAGAGATATACATATAGAAGAAACGCGCATTGCACGGCCGTCGGTAGTTCGAAGCCCATCAAGGCCAAGACACTCTGTGGTACTCTCACTTCTCAAGCTCCATGCTAGCTCTCACGCGCTGCGTGCATGCGCGTGCGCGCGCGTGCGAGCGTGCGTACGACTTCCGTTCTGTCTGTTACGATGGGCACTTGGGCGAGTGTGCGTACGCCAGCAGCCCTCACGCCTGATGAAGCAGCGGTAGCCAAGGCTGCCTGACGCTGCCCCATACCTGACAGAATGGCAATTGCGAGGAGCAGCGAGGCGAAGCGTCGTCGCTGGCAGGGCAGGGAGGGGACAAGCAGCGCCCTTTCTGGGACGCCACCAGCTGTCAGCCCCATGACCGACGTGCTTCTTGCCTGCGACTGGCGTAGGTGTCGTTACACGGTCTTGGGGTGTTAGCTGCTTGCCATCTAGCAGTATGAGAGATGAGTGGGCCCGTCAGGCTGCCAAGTCGTGTGAGCTGCATGCACTGATTGGTCCCGTCAGGGTGCCAGATGGCAGCAGCTCCTCGAGCAACTGTAGGATAGGAGGCAGGTGTGCCTGTACCCCAGAAAGATCAGAGTGTGAAGAAGAAGGAAGGAACAGTTCGAAGGCCAGAGTACATGTCAGCATTGAGTCGCATCGAGACTCGTGTTGCATGTCGACTTTGTGATTTCGTCCCAACAAGCTACATTTGACACCTGGCACGGCTTTCAGACGTAGAGAGAAAGAAACAGGGATTTGTGATGAAGAGACCGGAGTGGAGGTTATTGCCTGCGTTGAGGACTGGATATGCAAACAGGACCATTAAGACTTCACAGTCTTAATCAGAGCACTAACTGCTCCTTCTGACGCTCGATGACGACAAACGAATAAGTATGTAGCGACTTTCCACACCAAGTTGAATCTCCACAGGAACTCTACATAAGACCCCCATCGTATGCATTGAACTGATAATTTGCGTCCTTGGAGAGAGATAGGGAAGCGGAGCTTCAGCGAGGGCCACGAGAGAGCTGAGTCGTACAAGCGTTGAGCATCTTCAAATCAAATGCGTTTTTGGAGGAATAACACAGCTGCATGTGTGAACCTCACCTCTGCAACCGCGAGCCTGTCAGCTTCCAAGCATTCGCTTCGTGTGGCATTAAGCATGCAGAGCTCAGTGCAAGGAAATCCAAATTCTCGCCCGCGATATCACTAAAAAGCTACATGGAAGAGAGCAGGAGAGAAGCGTCCCTCGAGCTGCTACATCATGTGTGGAGTCAACCCATGCTCCTCCGAACTTCGAAGAATTGTTTGGAAGAAAACGTGTAGTGTGCACATTTGGGTCTTGCACGTTTACCTCGAAGGTAGTCTCTCGATGGGGTAGGACAGAGGATCGGGAAGTGGGAATCATGAGGCAACCGGTGGGACAGCGATGCGGAGGACTTTTGGCTCGCAAGAACAAACACTATTTCAAAACCAGAAGGGGGCTCGTTATCTCCCGGTAATCGACCCACCTCGACAGACTCCTACTTCAGATGCTACCATCTACGGCTGAACACGTGAGTCCGCGACGGACCATTACGTCATCACATCTCCGTGCGCTTTAAGGATCGTGCAACAAAACTGCCGGCCACAATCGAAACGCTGTGAAATGACAAATCGAGCGCAATCTACCAGAGTCCACCGTCATTATCCGACACGCGTTAAAACGTAAACAGATGTTGTGCTATCTGGTGATGCGTCCGTGATACGGCACGATGTCGCGCTTGACCGCTTGATGTGGTGGTGGCCACTGGCCAATCCCCTCAAAGGGGGGATCGTGGAGCTGGCTGGCTTCATCGACATTAGGGGCGGCGACGTCCACCAAGGAGAAGGCCAAGCGTCTCAAGTACAGCGACACACAAGCCGGCGACACCGTTGTCCCGCTAGCGCTGGAAATTTTTTGGGACATTAGGCACAGCGTTCCACGCATGGGGGGGAAGCTCCCATAGAGAATCCGGGTGAAATACCGCCCAAAATCAAAGTTTAAAATTACCCCCTGAAATTAAAATGTCAAAATTAGTACAGTGAACTAGCGACCGTTAATCAAACAAATATGTATAATAGCGCCCTCAAATCAAACAGGAAATTTAGTGACAAGATTCTTCTTGAAAGTTCATATATTTCTGGAATTTGGCCAGTAGCTCTTGGTTATATACTTGCTACGTAAGTAATTTTCTAGGAAGGTGCATGTTGATGTGTTGGCACCTAACACATCCTAAAACTTGCCACCTCTTTCTATAATGTTGTACACATGTTCTTTTGACCTAAAAACGGCATATTTGACTTTTGCCACATGGAGTTACTCTAGGTCCTTCCTCCAACTTTGAAAATGCCTTAAAAGATCCAAAGGACATGAACCAAGTCACTGGAGTATCTATTCACACTTAAATCTACAAAAAAATTACTTAAAAAATACTCAAAAGTGTAAGAACAACTAATATATTTTAACTCATATCGTGGAGGGTTGTAATATAAATGGATTATTGAGGTTAAGGGTGGGCATACTTCCCAGTATATATATGAAGACACCTATGGACTCACCCCGTTTACCAGCCTCTGGCAAGGACGGTGAAAAGAGTGACAAGTCAGTTCAACGTGTCCTAGGGGCATATCGACGAGCTGGGTTGTAACTAGCACTCTTGTAGCTATGGAGGGTTGTAATATGAATGGATTATGGATGTTAAAGAGTGGGCATACTTCCCATTGCTTATATAAAGACATGGAACCATTCAACCCACTAACTAACCTTTAGCAAGGACATGCAAAGGAGTGGAACATTAGAGGAGAAGTTAGAAGCAACTCAACGTGAAAATACGCGACTTGCACTCTCTCGCCTATAGAGTGTTGAATTCTTAATGGGTGATGGATGTAATGGATGATGTAAGGTTATGAAAGTGTATTTTGTATCTTTCTAGCATTTTATATGCATAGAGTGTGATTTTAGAAGAACTTTGGCCTTTATTTCAAGTCATTTGGACAAGTATTGAGAAAATTAAGAATTTTGGAAGTTTTTAGTGAGTTTTTATCGTCACAGATTCAACGTAGTGACAAGGACAGGTCCAGTGACAAAAATTTTGGTTGGAGTCGAGGAAGTGGAACATTGAATCATGAGGATTCCAGAAACTATGTACCATTACGTAGAGTTCCAAAGTGATCGTGGAAATTCTAGAAACTCCGTGAGGAGTTAGTGGATTGTGTAGTAGAATATTCTAGAGTGTGATTGTGTGCGTGTGAGTGTGTTAGCTTGTCCAACTAGGCAAGGTCACCTACATGAAGGAGCCATAGTAGAAGGTTCTGAAGGTACTTTGCTAGAGAGGACACTTAGAGTTGAAGCATAAATAGGAAGCACAAAGAAGGGGAGGGAGTCTAGTCTAGATTAGTCTAGTCTAACCTTCTTATCTTGTACACGACTTTTTTTAATAAAGTGGGTTCTTTTCTACTCCTCTCTCATGTAGCCGTCTAACTCTTGCAAGGGTGGCATACCACCAGGCCACTCCACCTTGTGTATGCAACTAGGAAAGGTCCTCGTGCACGCTTCCACTCGCGGGTGAGGGTGCGTGAGTGTGTATGGGTGCACTCCCCGCACCCCTTCCCCCTTTCATTTGCCAAGTTGCCCAATATATTTATAAAAGACATCTAATCATTCACACCACTTACAAGCCTTTGGCAAGAACAATGAAAGAATGTCAATTGAGTTCAACGTGTCCGAGGGGCGAGTTGACGACCAAAAGCGCAACTAATTGGATGAGCTATGAAGGGTTATAGATTTAGTGGATGATGGATGTAATGGATGGTCATAATCGCCAACACCCATACACAACTAGGAAATACCTTACCCTACTATAAAGCCTTTGCCAAGGATACTTAAGGGAGTAAAACAAGTTATCCATTACCAGGTGAGTTTGAGGCGAGTCGACGATACGTAGCGCAACATCGAGTGCAAAAGAAATGCAGGGTTGTAGGCTAAAGGGATGATGGATGTAATGGATCCACATACTCCCTAACACCCATAAACAAGGAAAAATACCTCACGGTACTGTAGAGGCAAAAAATTTGCAATTGGCATTGAACACTCATTTTTACTCATTAAGTCACTTTATGTTATGGTATGCATTCAATTAATTTCAACATGCTTGTAACATTGGAAAACATGGGTTAACATAGTAACTTGTACACGTCAGTATTGTCGGACACAACTATTACAAACGAACGTTTAGTGTTGAATAATCTCTGCCATGGCTAGAGTCTGGCAGATTTTAGTAGAAAGTAAAGTATAGATGAAACTTTACATGAGAATCTTTTAAAGTGATAAAGTTTGACTTTCAGACTTTGAATTACAAGGTGAAGCTTTTCTTCATAAATGATATTGATTTTGCAGAGTGAATTACAAGCATGCTGTGTAATCTTTTATGTCTGCTGGACTGCTCTGGCTAGCTAGTGTGTGTGACTAGTTGCTGCTAGAATGCTTAGCTAGGATGCAACGCACTTGGCAACTTCTAGTCAACACATATGTCAGCAGGTGACAGATTTGACAACTGACTAGGTCCTGCAAGTGTGAACGAAAAACACTAGTCTAGTTGGAACTAGATAAGCTAGTACTAGTGTGAACACATAGTAAGCAATTCTAGGTCAACTGAATGAATGACATATTATAGCGTCAGCAGAGTCAACTTAGTCAACTTCAAGTGGTCAACGGACTCATGACTGAGGGGTCAGTCAACATGCCCCCCTGGACTGAGGGGTCTTGAAAGAGTCATCAGGCCAAAAGACAAAGGTTGACCAGGAAAGTCGGAGACGCGCGGCGGAGACAGACGGAGAGGAGGGCCCAAAGGAAGGTCTTGTGCCAAAAATGGCCCAAAAATGGACCAGAAAGGGTCGTGAAGCGATGTGGACCGAAAATGGTACAAGCAAGAAAGAATCTGCTTTGCTGGACTCAGAGCGAGTGGGCAGCCTGTGGTTGTCACATGGACACCTATGGGCCACCTAGGAAACGAGAGGAGGGGCTAAGCTAGACCAATCAGATGGGAAAAGCTACTGCCACCGTGGAAGCACAAGCTTGGAAAAAAAGTTGTGCATGTCGCGAATGTGAGAGCGAAAGTGCTAACTGAGAAAGCACAGAGCGACTTTTGAGAGAGAATGCAGGCACTGTACAGCTAGGAATTGAATAGCAATTAGGGCAAAGCGCTCCTAAAAAGGCTAGTAGCTGATGGAAAGTGCTTAGCAGTGCCTCATAGAGAACAGCCATAGAGTGGTCTGTAGAGGAAATTGAGGAGTTACTGGGGCAGTATAGGAGGAATATGGGAAGAAAACTAGAGCTGTTAGAGAAGCTCGAGAGGCTAAAGGATGGGATAAAAGATGCCCTAGATGGGATGCCTGCTGAGGGAGTAGTAGAGGCAGTAATGGGGCCATATAACAGGGAGAAAGTGAGGCAGCTATGTCTCTTGCAGGCAGAATTAATGAGAGACTGGCCAGAAGAGAATGTGCAGAGAGCAAGAGACGGGGATGTGCTGAAAGCCTTTGGAGACATAGATATGAGAGCAAACAAGATCTACTTTGGGGATTCCAGTGAGTCAGGGAATGAGAGCTGGACGAGTGGATCAATTGAATCAGAAATATTCTCTGCAGATGACAATGAGGAATGAGGTAAATGTCATCACTGTTGAAATATCTGGAGAAAATTACATATTGTGCTCAAAGGCGAGGGTCTCCTCTGCCAACTTTGCCTGCTCTAGGAGAGATGCCTGCCTAGCCTCTGTGTAAAATTGCTGAATGATCTGAGCAGGTTCCAAGGGAGGCAGGGGAGGAGGAGCCACTTGAGTCGTAACTGCAAGAATCCATTTCTGCCTGGATGCTGCTACAGAGTTGAGAGGATAATGGGGGGGAACAGATGCTTGCCTCTGCACCTGAGAGAGTGATGGAAGAGAAGGGAATTCTGAGGAAGAACTAAGGGCAAACGAGGCTGGCTGAGAGACGGGCACAGGGCTAGGAGGAAGACACGGGCCAATAGAAACCAGGGCCTTAGGGGGGGGGGCCAGTAGCACATCTGTGTCAAGGTCTTCTCTAGGACGCTTCTTGGTAACTTGAGATGTAGACTGTGGAGAGGCCAAAATGGTGGGGAAACTCTGGGGAAGAAGAGAAGTCCCTGAGAGAACTAATTGCATGTGCTGACAGCAATAAGGATGCTTAGGCCCGGGAAGGGGCTTAGTGAGTGCATCAGCCACATTTTCTTTTGTGGAAATTTTCAAAGGACAGATTTGAAGAAGCGAATGTTCTTGCCTGATAATATGTTCTGCAGTCTCCACTGTCTTGCTGTCTTGTTCAATCTGGTCTCTCTTGCAGATGGCCACCGCTCCATTAGAGTCTGTAAGAATAGCTGTAGGCTCGTCTGGAGGAAAACCAAAGTCGGATAGAAGCTGCCTGATGTAGAGTGCATGAGTAGTAGCCTTGTGAAGAGCAAGATACTCAGCAGCTGTAGAAGAGTCGACGACCTTGGTAAGTTTCTTGGATTTCCAAGAGACAGCACCTCCAGCCAAAATGAAGACAAAGCCGCCTGTTGAACGCCTGAGTTCATGGTCTGCTGCATGATCTGAGTCAGTGTAGGCATAGACAGCCATATCGGAAGTATGATTGCTGTAGACAAGATTGTAGTCATTGCCAATGAGATAGCGGAAAATGTGAACTACAGCTTGCCATGCCTTTCTGCTGGGTGAATGCATGTAGGCGGCAACTTTGCTAACAGCTTGGGCTATGTCTGGCCTTGTGCAGGTAGCAGCAAACATGAGGCTGCCAACAGCCTGGCTGTATGGAATTTGAGAGATGAACTTCTTCTCCTGCATGGTGGTAGGGGCATCCTTGGAGGTAAGCCGACAGGTAGGCTCCATGGGAGTGGTAAGTGGCTTCATATTACTGAAACCAAATTTCTGAATCATCTCTTGAATGTAATGAGACTGAGAGAGAGAGATGGTGCCTGCTGTCAGGTCTTGCTGAATATGTATGCCTAGACACTGCTTAATGGGGCCCAGATCAGTCATCTTAAATGTAGCAGCAAGATGATCTTTAAACTGAGAGAGGGCAGAGAAGTCATCAGAGGCAATGACAAGGTCATCTACATAGAGTGCTACAAATAAATGATAGCTGGCAGAAGGAAGAGTGTAGAGACAGGGATCTGCCTTGCTTTTCTGAAGACCAAGATCAAGGAGGGTCTGATTGATCTTGATGTGCCAAGCCCTCGGAGCCTGCTTGAGACCATAAAGAGCTTTGTTGAGACGGCAGACATGGTCTGGGGCATAAGGGTCTGGAAAGCCAGGAGGCTGAAGAAGGTAAACCTCCTCATGGATAGTCCCATTGAGAAATGCTGTCTGTACATCCATCTGGTGAACTGTGAGGCTCAGGCTTGACGAGATGGCCAAGAAGAGCCTGAGAGAGTCATATTTTACCACAGGGCTGAAGGTCTCATCATAGTCAATGCCTTCTTTCTGCCTGTTACCAAGGGCCACCAGTCTGGCTTTGTACTTGGCAATGTCTCCATCAAGAGTCCTTTTAGTAACAAAGATCCACATGGTAGGAATGCAGTTGACACCTGAGGGCCTAGGAACAAGGTCATAGGTATGATTGACTGCTATGGATTCAAGCTCAGAGTGCATGGCTTGCAGCCACTTAGAGGCATCTGGTCTGCTCATGGCATCTTTGTACGAGGTCGGATCTGAAGAGACAGAAGTGGCAGAGAGAGCCATAAAGATGGCATGAGTCATTCCTTTGGAATTGAGCTGTTTGTAAAAATGGGGAGGTTTGGCTGCAGCTCTAGTGGAGACTCTAGAAGAAGGTTCACTGACTGATTGATTCTCAGGAATGGACTCAAGAGAAGGTGCCAATGGGCGGAAGACTCCTGAGGAAGAAGGTCTCTGAGAAGATTCAGGTATTTCGGAAGCAGAACTATCTCTGTTGACTGCTGATGGAACAGGCTGGACTGGAGTCACAGGAGCCGAAGCTGCTGGAGGAAGAGGAGGAGCAGCAGCAGGAGGCGCTGGCAAGGAAGGAAGAGGCTCTGCTGGATCAAAGGTAAGCTCAGGAACTGAAGAGCCTGAGGAAGGCCCTGTATCTGAAGAAGGCAATTCCTGAAATTGAACATCGCGAGAAATTAGACTCTTTTTCGTCTTGGGATTGTACAATTTGTATGCTTTGAAAGCAGTACAGTAGCCAACGAAAATGCAGGGTTCACTCGCAGCAGAGAATTTCTGTCTTTGATGTTTGGGAATTTGCACAAAGGCAGGGCAGCCAAATATGCGAAAATGATCCACAGAAGGCTTAGATCCAAACCAGGCCTCAAATGGAGTTTGGCCTTGAAGGACAGAAGAGGGAGATCGCTGAATCAGATAAGTTGCAGTATTCACTGCCTCAGCCCAGAAACTTAGAGATAGGCCAGCATCTGCTAGCATAGACTTGGCCTGCTCTTGGACTGTTCTGTTGAATCGTTCAGCAGCTCCATTTTGTTGAGGAGTGTAAGGAACTGTGAACTGTTGAAGAATGCCTTTCTCAGAGCACCACTGCTGAAATTTCTTAGAAATATATTCTCCTCCATTATCTGATCGAAACGCTTTGATGGTAGAGCTGTGCATGTTCTCCACCAGGGCAGCATATTCTTGAGCAGCTTGAAGAGCATCAGACTTGTGTCTGAGCATGACCACCATAGGAAAGCGTGAGTGATCATCTAGGAAAGAGATGAAGTATCTGCTGCCTCCATGAGCCTGAGTCTGCATAGGTCCAGAAATATCAGTGTGAACAAGATCTAATGGACGAGCAGCTCTATTGTGCTGATGAGCAGGAAAGGACTTCCTACTGTGGTGGCCTTGAAGGCAAGGGGAGCATAGAGTTGAAGGAGAATGAGAAGAGAATAGATTGGGAGGTAAGCCTGCAACCAGCTGTTCCTGCTGAAGCTTGTACAGGGATGTGAAGCTGAGATGTCCAAATCTACGATGCCACAGATTGGCAGTAGCTGTCATATTGGCTGTAAGAACTGCTTGCTGAGGAGCATAAGGGGTAGACTTCTGAAGGGCTCTTTGAGCTTCACACTGGAGCTCATAAAGTCTAGAAACCTTCTTGGCAAACCCAACTGGTTGATGGTTGGCATTAAAGAGAGTGCAGGTAGTGCCGGAGAAAGCAAGTTGAGCTCCTTTTGCAGTAGCCTGTATGACACTAAAGAGGTTGTGAGTCAATGAAGGGACAAATAGAACTTCATGAAGAAGAACAGGGTGTTCTTTCTTGTGCCTATCAGAGAAAAGGACTGGAATGGTGCCATAATGAGTGGCCTGAACTACTGAACCATTGCCCAATGTGATGGGTTGAGGCGGAGTAAGTTCTGTCAGAGTTGAAAACCACTCTTTGACATGGCACATGTGAGCAGAGGCGCCAGAGTCCAATATCCAGGCAGGGAGAGGCTGACTATTAGTCAGGAGGAGGGAGACAAAGAGGCTATGCTCCTGAAGTAAAGAGGTATGTGCTGCTACTGAGTCAGAATCTGTGGAGGAGAGCTGAGCTGATTGAGCTTTAGCTTTGGCAGCAAGTTTAGGGCAGGTCTCCTTTGTGTGACCCTTTTGCTTGCAGTATTTGCAGAAAAGCTTGGCTTTCTCAGAAGACAGAGAAGAGGAGTCTGCTTTATACTTCTGATTGCCTGAGGAGGACAATACTGACTTAGAGAAGGGAGCAGAAGGTTTGGCATATAATGCCAGTTCTTGAATGGTATCTGTGACTGCTCTTTGATTGTCTTCAGTAATAAGGAACTTGGAGAAGCCGTCAAAGGTCTGCTCTTCTGGTTTGAGAACACTGAGCTGAAGATTCAGTAGCTGCTCATCAGGTAAGCCACCCATAAATGCTGAGAGTATTTCAGCATCAGTCACATTTTGAGCAATAGCCTTGAGATTGGTAATAACTGCCTTGAAACGGAGCACATAGGCCTCCATCTTTTCATTAGTTTGCTTTCGCATGGCATTCATCTGAGATCTGTATAAACGCATCTGAGGAACATTGTTAGGAGCAAAATGAGCAACCAATGCTTTCCAGGCAGGTCTAGGCTCATCATATTCTTGAATAAGCTCAAAATGTTCTGATGACAAACTTGCTACTAACACAGCAAGAGCAGAATCTCTTTTTTGAATGAACTTTTCTTTGACTTCTGCAGGTTCAGCTGGAACTTGAAGATCTTCATTAAGATGAGCCCAAAGACCAACAGGCCTCATCATAATTTTAAGTCGGTTGCTCCATTGCTGGAAATTAATGCCATCAAACTCTTTCACTGTTAGGCCTTTGATACCATGTTGATTAATCTCTGCCATGGCTAGAGTCTGGCAGATTTTAGTAGAAAGTAAAGTATAGATGAAACTTTATATGAGAATCTTTTAAAGTGATAAAGTTTGACTTTCAGACTTTGAATTACAAGGTGAAGCTTTTCTTCATAAATGATATTGATTTTGCAGAGTGAATTACAAGCATGCTGTGTAATCTTTTATGTCTGCTGGACTGCTCTAGCTAGCTAGTGTGTGTGACTAGTTGCTGCTAGAATGCTTAGCTAGGATGCAACGCACTTGGCAACTTCTAGTCAACACATATGTCAGCAGGTGACAGATTTGACAACTGACTAGGTCTTGCAAGTGTGAACGAAAAACACTAGTCTAGTTGGAACTAGATAAGCTAGTACTAGTGTGAACACATAGTAAGCAATTCTAGGTGAACTGAATGAATGACATATTATAGCGTCAGCAGAGTCAACTTAGTCAACTTCAAGTGGTCAACGGACTCATGACTGAGGGGTCAGTCAACATTTAGAAGGTGTTACGGTTACTACCACTTACAAACGTTCGCGAACCTTCTCGACCGTCAGACGACAATCGTTCACAGTGGTTCACGATAGGTTTTGGGTCAAACCGGTTGCAAATTTATACAAAGGGCAAACATTGGTGCCGTCTGCGCGGCAAATATGACCGCCGGTCGCATTCGGCCGCTTAATTGTCATGCCGGCGGCACGCTGCGGCAAAAAATCAAAGATACACATGACACAACGACAAAATTCAATAAAATTGCAGGAACGGCGACAAAAATTAAACAATCGTACGGTTTGCCGCCCTCTTGAAAAATCGCTACAATAAAAATAAGAAATTTGGAGCTGCCTGCGGCGCTTTTTCAACTTTGCGCAAACAATCAATGAAACAGATTAGGCGGCGGATTGACTTGCAACATTCGCGAAAAAATTATTAAGTCCGTGACCGTTATGACAGTTAGCACCTCATAACATGAAGCTCCATACTACTGGTAGCAGCGAGGACCGATAACTTCTAAGGCGTCGGAAAGAGGAGGAAACGAGAGGGACTGGGGTCGATGCACAGTCCTAGCTGCGCGCTCATGAATGGTAACAGCCTGGCTCTCTGTAGACTACAGCCGACTAGCTGGCGATACACTCACTTGATCGCGTTGACCAAGTCTCTGTAACTGACATCGTCACTAAACAATGAAGCTGTGAGAGACTGCTGCTCAGCGCAAAGGTAGAGGAAGCCGTGGAACGCTGTGCCTAGTGTCCCAAAATTTCCAGCGCTAGCGGGACAAAGGTGTCGCCGGCTTGGTTGTCGCTGTATTTGAGACGCTTGGCCTTCTCCTTGGTGGACGCCGCCGCCCCCATTGTCGATGAAGCCAGTCCCAGATCCCCCCTTCAAGAGGATTGGCCGTGGCCACCACCACATCAAGCGGTCAAGCGCGATATCGTGCATTATCGCGGACAAATCACCAGATTGCACAACATCTTTTTTGTGTTTTAGCGCGTGTCGAATAATAACGGTAGACTTTGGTGGATTGCGCTCGATTCTGCTTTGTCAATTCACAGCGTTTTGGTGTGGCCGGCAGTTTTATTGCAAGATCCTCCAATCAGACTGAGATAGGATGACGTAATGGTTCATCGCGGACTCACGCGTTCAGCCGTATTTGGTAGCATCTGAAGTGGGATTCTGTGGGGGTGGGTCCAAAACGGTGGTCTAGTACCGGGAAATAGTGAAATTTGTGCTCAATGGGTGAACTCTGTAACGCTGTAAGGGAGACAATGCCGACGATTGCTTGTGTCCCCGGATCGGATAGGACATTCTCATTCGCGAATCGCAGGTCGACTCATTCGAGGCTGTGATTAGCGTTTATAAGCCCCCCCTTCTGGTTTTTGAAATAGTGTTTGTATTTGCTGGACAAAAGTCCGCTGTCCCACCGGTTTCCTCATGATTCCCACCCGACCCCTCTGTCCTAACTCCTACCCCGTTCGAGAGACAACCTTCAGGAAACGTGCAAGACTTAAATGTGCACTATACGCGTTTCCTTCACAACAATTCTTCGGAGGAGCATGGGGTTGACTCCACACGTGATGTAGCAGCTCGAGGGACGCTTCTCTTCTGCTCACTTCCCTGTAGCGTTTTAGTGATACCGTGGGCGAGAATTTGGAGTGTTTCCTTGTACTGAGCTTAATGCCACTCGAAGCGTATGGTTGGAAGCTGACAGCCTCGCGTTTGCAGAGGTGAGGTTCACATATGCAGCTGTGTTTTTCCTCCAAAAACGCATTTGATTGAAGATGCTCAACGCTTGTACGGACCTCAGGGCCCCTTAGCTCTCTCCTGGCCCTCACTGAAGCTCCGCTTCCCTATCTGCCTCCAAGGACACAAATAATCAGTCCAATGCATACGATGGGGGTCTTATGTAGAGTTCTTCTGGAGATTCATCCTGGTGTAGGAAGTCGCTACCTACTTGTTCGTTTTCGTCATCGAGCGTCAGAAGGAGCAGCTAGTGCTCGGTCTCTCATCTCATTCTGGTTAAGATTGTGAAGTCCCAACTGTCCTATTTGCGTATCCCGTCTTCAACGCAGGAAATCACCTCCACTCCGGTCTTCCGTCACAAATCCCTGTTTCTTTCTCTCTACGTCTGAAAGTCGTGCCAGGTGTCAAATGCAACTTGTTGGAAGGAAGTCACAAAGTCGGCA
>WELA01011136.1:1519719-1550408 GCA_009602735.1 Mesotaenium endlicherianum
AGATCGTAAACCCTGCCCCCCCCCCGTCGACACGCTTAGGGGCCGTATTTCGGCGGAATCCAAACGACAACGGTCACGTCTATGAGCCCAGAGCCCGATGCATCTTGCCACCAAACCCTAATATCGTTGAGGCCCGCCAGCTGTCTGCGGGGTTCGGAGCCCGACTCCGGGCGTGCGTGGGCGGGTGGTGATGTGATGGTCGAACATTGACAGCCTGCGGCGGCGTCTGAGAATCGGAATACACAGGTGCCGTTGCCTCCGACCTCGGCGTGTGCCTCCCGATGGCTGACTCGCTGCATGTATGGGTGACGTACGTGCTCACGAGCGAAATCATCTTCCGTCCGGGTCCTCCACTCCGCCCCGCACCCCGAGGACGAGCCAGTCCACCGCCTGCTCGTGCTGTGAGTAGGTGGGGTGTTTTTGTTGCGTGAGAAGGAAGCCGGAATAGGATCCAAGTCTGGGTCGTATAGCAGCTGACACTTTGGGTCTTGTAGTCATTCCGCATTCCCTGGGGGAACCGCTGCTAGGTGATTCGCTCGTCTTCCTCTGCAAGCGTCTCCGAGGGGAGCAGCAGGTCGTGCGCATTGGGGGGGGCAATATGCTCTCGCTCTTCATATGCGAGTACGCTCTTCTCGCAGCGGGAGCCTCCCGGATCTCCCTGAGAACTCAGCCATTGATCAAAGTGACGGAGAATTTCATTGAGGATCTACTACTTCCTTAGGTTGGTGCCTTCTGAACGACTTGTGGAAACCGTTGCATGTGCGTCCCCCCTCGCTCCTCTCTCCACCTCTTCTACTCTGAGTGTGCGTGTATTCACGTGTGTGTGCGCATATTCACATATGTGTGTGTGTGTGTGTGTGAGTTGGGGGGGGTGGTGGGGGTGTGGTGCAGCCAAGGTGTGCCGCTTCTTCCTCTTCAACCCATGCGGCATCGGCACGTGCGTGGACAACGGCCGGGGCGGCTACAGCTGCATCTGCCGCCGCGGCTTTATCGGCGGCTCCCGCACCAACGGCAACCCAACATGTGTCCCCTGTAAGTGGGCCGGGGGCGATGTTTACTCTCTCTCAGTTTGAGGACAAGGAGGATCACATTTCTCTTCTCGTCTGATCGGTTGCTCTCGTTCTATCGTTGCATGCCTTCCCTATTTTGATTGCTTCCTGTTTCGTGTTGCCGGAGAGAGACACTCCTGTGGTGTCAAATTAAGTCAAAGAGGACGACCGGCCAGCCCGCCCAGCACGCACATGTGTCAGCCCAGCACGCGTACGTGGATAACTGAGTAGGCCGCATTGGCTTCGTGAGTCCATCTTGCGATCGTTTTCTCGACTAGACGTGTCCCTTTGCTGGATGTACGGATTGCACTCTGCCAACTCTACTTCAGAAAAAGATATACACCCCCACACACGCACACACGCACGCGCGGACGCGCACGCACTTACACACACACACACACACACACACTCTGACTCTTGCCGTCAGCATGTTCCTCGTGTACTTCTACCGGGGGTGTGGGGGGTGGGGGGTGNNNNCCCCTCCCCCCCTCTCTCTCGTTCCTTAGCCCATGACTTTTATGGCATGTGCTTGCCCACTTACTCCCGAGGAGTGTAAATTCTGTGTTATGACACACGTCGTCGTCGTAGGGCCTTTGCGTCGTACTGCACGTGCCGCCATGTCGCCGGCCGGAATGCAGTCAGCATCTAGACCTACGCCTTGAATAAGCATTGCACGCTGATGTATGGTCGAGCCCGCAAAGGACAAGCACGCGTGGCGGTGATGCCGACGGCTGTGCTCCTCAGGTTGATGACGAAGCCCCCTCCTTTCGCAGGCTTTACGGCTCAGAGGAATGGGCCTAGAGGTTAAGGCCCAAGGGTGGTCAGGGTTTTAGTTGTAAGGTTTGTTGCTCCGGACTGTGAGTAGCCCGTTGTAGTCGTGCCGCTCGTCGCGCGAGTCTGTTGAGTGGCCTGTGCAGAGGGGAAGGCTGGAAGGACCTTGCCGGGAGCCTAATGGACCTACTTGGTTCTACAAAGTGAGAAAGACATAGATGTATATGTGTGTGTACGTTCATATGTAGATGCTGAGCGTGCACGTGTGCGTGTGCATGTGCATGTGCGTCCAAGTGCGCACGCGTGCCCGTGGCATGTGCGTGTGCGTGTGCGTGTGCGTGCGCGCATTTGTGTGCGTGTGTGCGTGTGTGCGTGTGTGTGTGTGTGTGTGTTTTGTGCTCCTCAGCTCGTTGCCCCTGTGGCCTTGTCTGTGCACGTCTCGTTAGCGGCGTCTCCGTCTCGCATGCAAGTATACACTTCCGGGGAAACTGGTCACACGCCTGCGGCGCTGTGCAATGAGATGCGCTGTCAAACCGTGGATTCTTATGGGCCCCTGTGGGGTGCACACGGCTCCGCACGTGCCTGTGCCTGCCTTGGGGCCTGCCCGCCCCTGGGCGCCTGACGCCGGCCCTGATCGCATTGTGCAACGCGCCACGTCCGATGGAGCGTCCGAGCATCCACTGCCCTTTGCCCGTGCATGCACTCGGCGACTCCGACATGGCAGGCCTAGTGCTTGCGCGGGCTCCAAAGGGCCCAAACCCAAACTCAAACCCTGACCCTCGAACCCAGTATCCTGAGCATGTGCACGCGGGGGGCCTTGGGTGCCCTGGCGCTGCGGCCTTCACTGACGGCCACCTGCTGCCTTTGCGGGCACCCCTCAGCCCTATTCCTAGCCCCCAGCCTTCCTACAGCAGAGCTGAGAGGCTCCATATACGCGCGTGCCTGCAGGGCCTGGATTGCCTGCGGCTGCCGCTGCAGCCTCCGAAGAAGCTCGCTCCCTGTTTTGCTAAAACCCCTAATCCTACCCCTCCCCACTCGAAGCCCTCGCGAGAGGCCTCAGGCTCCAGAGATGGCCACACTCAATGCGGGGCCCAGATTTCGAGCCCTGATTGCAGCCCTAACCCTGATCGTGGGAATTATGTACATGTGTGTGCGCGCGCGCAGGGCTTGGACTGCCGGGTGCTGCAGCCGCAGAAGGTGGTGATTGTGACGCCCCCGCGCGATGCGCCCAACTGTGTGCTCTCGTACGCCGTCAATGACGTACGCTCTCACCGGCCAATCGGTTGTTGCGCACCCCCCCGCTGCGGTACCCCCGCTGGAGACCGGCAGATCCCTCGCGACGATAGTTTGCACGTGTCCCTGCTGCTGCACGCCAGCTGGCAACCGGCCAACGCGTGTGCCGAGATCTGGGCTCGCCGGGCTCGCCTCCTTCCTCGGAGGTTCAATCGGCTGCTAATGGGGAGCTCGCTCTGGAGGCCCAGGCAGGCCCATTCTGCTCCTGCCTGCAAATTCGCAACTGCCCCCCCCCCCCCAGCACGCCGGGTGATAGCCACGCATGTCCACAAGTCTCTCTCGGCTCGTGACACGTGGCGCAACAACTTGCAAAACGGGTGCATGTCAACGTCAAAAGTTGCAGTGAGCACGCCCTGGTGTCGATTTTGACCTCTTGTGGCGTGAGCTCGTGTGCCAATGTTCCCGTCTCCAGTAGGACCACTGTGTCTCGCCTCGCCTCTGTGCGGCATTTCTGCCTATCCGCCGACGCGGCCCATCTTCCCCGACGCTGTGGTGGGGCCTGGAGTCCTCTTCGTCCTGACCCACTCAAGAACTCTGATGTTCGCGAGAATTTGAACCTACTAATTACTTCCCAAGTACCCCCCCCCACCCCCTGGGGAAGGGAGGGGAGGGGAGGGGAGGCCTTCATCTCTATCTCATTGAGCCATGTGAATCGTGCCATGTGGAACGTACTCCTGCCGTGTCGTGCCCCGGGGCACGCACACGTCACACGCTGACGACACGTGTCTACCATCATGCCTGCCTGTGCCGCGGATGTGGGTGTACTCTCTCTTTCGGCAATGATGGTGGTGCTGGTGGCGGTGGCGGTGACGTCACATGTGTGGCGGCGGCCTCCCGCAGGGCGACACGTGTGCCAAGATAGAGGAAATCTTCGGGATCAAGAGCGTGCTGGCCATCAACTCCGGCCTCGACTGCACCAAGCTCGTGGCCGGCCTGCAGGTACTTCTGGAACTTGAGTCTTTGCCACTTCTGTCGGTGAGCCTGCACAGGTGTCGCCGCCGTCGCGACTCGCGCGCAAGGAAGGTGTCGGCTGCGGGCCTGCATGTGATGGCCATCGCGCGCAGTGTGCATCAGTTGGGAGGTTGAGCTTTAAAATTTGCACACAGACACGCACGCATGCATGCATGCATGCATGCAGGGATGCTGGGTTGCCAGAACATTGGCAATACACGGAACATGGTCATCCCCACTTGGTTGCATGCGTGGGCGTCGACTCCCATCTATTCCTCCTCCCCTCATGAGGAAGAGCAAGAAAGAGCGGCTGTGATGTGTGCATGACATGTGTACGCCAAGCACTCGACCGGTGTGTGCAGATCTGCGTGGCCACGTCGGCTAAGCCCGTGGCGCCGGACATCCCCACGTGCGGGGCGTTCTACACGGTGCAGCCGGGCGACACGTGTCAGTCCATCTGGACCGCCAAGAAACTCACCCAGCGCGCCTTCTTCACGCTCAATCCTGGCCTCTACTGCGGGAACCTGCAGCAGTTTGTGGAGTCCCGCTCCCTGCCCGGGGAACAGGTGCGTGTGCGTGTGTGCTTGTGCGCGTGTGTGTATGCGTGTGTGTGCACGCGCGCGCACGTGTGCTTGTGCCCCCCTCGAATGCCGGCATGCATGCGTGTGCCCTGGCCCCCTGTGGGCTTGTCTAGAGGCGAAGCCCTTTCATGGTCGGCTCGGGAACGTCCAGCTTCTGTCATGACGTTCCGTTGCAGACCTGACCGTGTGGCAGAGAGCTGTCACTCTGGCGTACCCCAAGATCGACGCTGCATGTACATGTACTTTGCCAGGTGCCAGGTAGCCAGATGCCAGGCAGCAGTCTTCCATTGCGCCAGGCTTGCGCCATCGGCTTGCTCCGAGGCAGGTCCAGCTCGGCTCTTGCTGACGAAGAAAAGAAAGGCTCTCATTGTGCTCATGTACTCATTGCTCAGGTGTGTGTGGCGGTCGCGAGTGCAACGGGCACGTTTGTGTGCCCGGCGAGGTCCAAGAAGTACAAGGTGAGGCGCGGGGACACGTGCCAGTCCATTGCCTACCACCAGTGCAAGAGAAACATGCGCACCTTACGGGCTCTGAACCGCAACCTGGTGTGCCAGACGAGCCGCCTCTACGTCAACAAGTTTCTTTGCGTGCCTTCGTAGATCGAGGCTCTAATTTATTACTGATTATTCTTGACTATGTAAGCGAGAGGAAGTGGAGGCGGCTGTTGTGGCTGACGTTTGGTGGCGTCTGACTTCCTCTTCCAATTAGGTGGGCACTCAATAATAGCATTTGCCATTGTTGTGAAAAGCAGTACCGGTTACGGTACACAGAGACAAGTATTGAATTCAGGAGCACGAGACTAGATTTTTGTGGTCAGACATAAGGCTTTGGGTTCCGATATCTTTGCACATAGGCCAGCAGTGTTTTTTACCTATAGGATCAGCTAAGAAAGGACTTGGTATTTATTCGATTGATACATTAGCACGTTGGGTTGGATGACTTTGTTTTTTTTTTCTTTATTGTAGCACATCAGAAATTGGGACAGATCTAATAAAGGGGCCCCTCACATAATGTTTGAGTGGGCGATAATTGTTCCTGACTCCGAAGTACCTCAGTAGATTGTGATAATCGGCTTGATCAAATTGATCGATACTTTCTGGCCCCTGCAGCTTGCATGTTGTTTTGTTCAACACTTCTAGCAAGTGAGGCCGGTGAGCCATAGTTCAGCCATTGCATATCACCATATTCTTTCCGATGAGAATCACAGAGCGCTCTTTTGAGCACTATTCTGAGCGGCCATGGCAGGGTCTTGCCTTGTGTGGGGCCGCAACTACTAGGATAAAAAAGGTGGTCGTGGGCTTGAAAAACCGAGGGAAGCCCCTTGGAAGGAGGGCATACATGAGTGAAGGTGGAGTTGAATTCATTTCCTTGCGTGTGTTACCAATGGCACCTAGTTTTCAACGGCCACTTGGATGAAAGAAGGTCGGCAAGCATGGCTGCCTGGTGCTCGGAGGCCGTCCGGTCAAGTCGAGAGCAAGTAAAACCTGAATATGAAAAAACAGCACCCGCATTTTACCTGTATATGGGCTTGATGCTCCAAGGTATGAAGCCAGTGGGTGTAAGCATCTGAGAGGGTGACGAGCTCAAATGCACCTTGTCTGTGAGCAGGTTGTGAGCAGGTAGAAATGCCAGTCTATGGAAAAGCTTTACATCCCTGCAAAAGAATGCACACACAAACGAGGTCCATCAGGAAACCGCTGAAACTGATTGTAACCCATGCCTATGATCACCCTTAAAAATCAATGTAATATAAAGTGCTGCACGCTCTCAGAGCTCATAGGTTTCAAGACCGTTCCAGAAAGGAGGATACTCTACCAACTTTTACTTCTTGCATTCTACTATTGAGCCCTTTCAGTCTGCAGGGAATGCACTATCTTACCAGTCTTACGAATATAACAGCTGTTTCAAAATAAGTAACTGGAACTGCTCTCTTCGGCTTTAATTACGCTGAAGCTGCCCTTCACTTTTAAGATACTGTTACTGTAATCACGCTGATTTCCTTCTTGTCCCTGAACAAGAGAAATAAGTGCTTACCTGTGTCCAGTAGATCAGAATAACAAGAAGCAATGCAGGGCCGAAGATGGAGTTTAGACGCCCCAGCCATCTGACTCCAATCATACGTCACATTGCCGAGTCCTGAAGGCCACTACCCTGGCTTTGTCACACAAGAGCTGCTTCCTAAACCGAGAAAATCTGCCCGGCCTTACTCAACTGCGATTGAGGTGGATAACACTTGTGGCAACGACTTCTGGCGTCTCCCTTAGAGAAGCCCCTGCTCCTTTAGATCTTTGATTCTCCTTCAGTTTGGCTTCGTTCACATCGGCAGCCCGCGAAAGCCCCCCTTGATTGCATGAAACCGCTGAGGAAATCATACTCCAGCTTCCAGCGGACATGAGGGAAACAGCTACAAGAAACGAAATGGAGACTCGACCTCTAAATATGGTCCAATTAACCCAACCGAAATGATGACGTCTCAAGCTGCTTTTGCTGTTATGATTCAGCCGCCGCGATCCAATCACCGAAGCAGTGAAACCAAATTTGGCACTGTCAATCGGCAGTATCAGGCAGTAATTAGTATATATCATGTACTCGTCACAGCGAGCAACGTAATCAACTTGCAAATGCGAACCAGTTTTCGTCACTTGGTGTTGCTTTCTATCTGTATCGTGCATGCTTCTTCTGTCTCGCGGTCTTCCATTTGAACCAAAACCGCGATCTGCAGGACCCCAGAAGGGTCAGTGGTGGAAAGTCTTGGTCGATTGTAGGCTTACTTGTGAGTCGTAAGTAGCCTGTCAAAAATGGCTGCCGAGTTAGCAGACGTGCCTTCCTCGGATCTTATGTCTGAGCTGTTGAAGCGCTTAAGATGTGCACCGAAACCTGAGAAGCGCATCATTCTTGTTGGTAAGGTTACGATCAGTCTTGATGGAGATATGCTAAGATGGCATTACTGTACCTGGCCGTTCTTGCACCTTCATTCGTTTCTCTCCTTCATTAAACTGTCGAATCTATACTTGCAGGACCACCTGGATGTGGAAAGGGAACACAGTCACCTATTATCAAGGAAGACCATTGCCTGTGCCATCTTGCAACTGGTGACATGCTCAGGGCTGCTGTAGCGGCTAAAACTCCACTTGGTGTAAAGGCCAAGGAAGCAATGGACAAGGTCCGTAGCTTCCGCTTACATGTGTACATGGACTTGCTTGTGAGCCACTCGTGTCATTTATGTTTGGTCTTAATGTGCAATCGAGGAAAGTGACGCAGTGGGGTTAGCAAGTTGCATCGATTTGTAGCAAGGACCGCTGGTAGCAAGGTACTGGAGTAGGTCTCATATTTATCTATTTTGTGGTGCAGGGGGAGCTTGTTACGGATGATTTGGTGGTTGGCATTGTTGGAGAAGCGATTCAGAAAACCTCATGTCAAAAGGGTTTTATTCTGGATGGTTTCCCACGAACAGTGGTGCAAGCTGAAAAGGTTTCGTGCACGTTCTTAGCAACACCTTACTTTGTGTGTTAAAAATTGCTTTTCACGAGTGTGCTTGAGGTAGCAAAAGTTAGAAGTGTTGATTGAACTATGATCATTTTTGGTGTCCTTGGTTGCAGTTGTCACTACGTTCTTGGTCATTGAGCTTCTCGTTAAGCTGGAGTGTAGTAGCCTGTAGCGTCAGACTCGAGAGCAAGAGTGTCTGGAATGTGCTGCATTTATTTTACAGTAGACTCATCTGATTAAATGCATGTAGACATGTATTCACACATCTTTTTCTTTTTTATGAAGGTATTACTCTGAGCTTTGTATCTTTCCCTAGCAGTACCTTTTTTGGTGTTCAAAATAGAGAGCATATTGCTACTGGGGCTCAGCCTTTCCAGCTCCGCGAGACAGTAAAAGTCCCTAGGATTTGAAACAACCTGCATGTCCCTGCCTTTTTCTTCTTGGTCTTCTAGCTAGCTCTGCTGTCTCTACTGGATCAAGCTGCTGCCGCCGTCGCGAAAGCATGACCCTTATGTAGCACTGCATGAAGGGGGTTATAAGGGGGTTTGAAGCCTACGTTGGGTGCTGGAAGACGGAAGGTAAAAAGGTGAACTGGAGGAAGGCCGTTTCTGAGACTCCCTTTTACTGCTCTGCTTTACGCAGCTTGACGCGATGCTTGCCGAGAAGGGAACTAAGGTGGACAAAGTGCTCAACTTTGACATCCCTGACTCTGTCTTAGAGGAGCGCATCACCGGCCGGTGGATCCATCCTGCCAGTGGCAGATCGTATCACACCAAGTTTGCCCCCCCCAAGACGCCCTTCACAGATGACGTAAGTCAATCTTATGTCTAGCTTCACCTTCCTTTTCGCCTTCAGATATTCAATGTAGACCCTTGTGAAGCAGAGGAGAAGTCATGAGTGAGGTGCATGCGTTGATCCTGAGACATCGCATTTTGGGGGGCAGTTATCTTTCCTGAGTCCTTAACATTTAAAATATGATTGAGAAGTTGAAGGAATATACATGAATGCATCAAAAGGGGGTTTAGTTTGTCATATCTCAAGCACAAGCTCTTCAGCGTACCATTGCAAGTGGTGGCACCATGGCTTGTAGTGATGTATATGGGCAGGAGCGAGTGGGCCGCTGAAGTGTCCATCTTTCTACCACAGAAGGTTCTAGCCTGCTTTGAATCCATGCCTGCTTTGAAGTCATGACCTCGGGCGGGAGCAGGGCCTTCTGAGGCCTTGGGGGGACCCAAGTGAATTGTGGGCACCGTGCTCCAGCCTTTTGTTCTCGGAGGTTGTTGCTGGTTGGGGGGGGAGGGGGGTCAGTGCTCACTCCCGGTGGCTCTTTTGTGTTGCTTGGGCTCAGGTGACTGGCGAGCCGCTGATTCAGAGAAAGGATGACAACGTGGACACGCTGAGGAGTCGTCTCAGCTCCTTCCACAGGCAGACAAAGCCCGTAATCCTTCGGACTTTCTGCTCTCCTCTTATGTGCGGCAGCAATGCGTCCTTAGCTCCTGGACGCTTGTAGGTGTCCAGTCCCTTCGCGCATTGTGGCATGCCTAATCACGGACGGCATAGTCGGGGCCCGATGGTGTCCGCTGTCGGGGGGTGCGACTCGTATTGGGCTTGGTCTGTTAACTTAGAAAGCTTACTTTTAGGGAAGGCTTTATGGACGTCCTTGCGGGGTTGTTTTTTCATGCCCTTTGCCTGCCTCTGTCTGTATGTTCATCCCCCAGCTGTCTTGCGTAGCTCAGAAGCAAGGGATGAGTAGGAGGGGGCAGCTCTCAGTAGCCTTTCACATTAGCATCGTCAAGCCTCAGCCTTCAGTACCACTCTTCTTGTGGCGACTGTGGCTTTCCAATGCTCCTACTGCACGAGCATCATTTAACTGCTTTGTCCTTTGTTTTGTGTATCAGCTTGCAACAGGATTAAGTTCAGCTTTACTAGTTTTCAAAAGTTGTTCCTCCGACGTTTCTAGTTCAAGCCTTCTCAGATTATTATGGTTGACGCTTGCTGTAGCAGGGCCTTGAGCTTGCTACAGTTCCTGCAGATACTCCAGCCTACATCACTTTCCCTTCTCTCGTGGAGTTTGCAGAGTTTGCTGAGTCGGCACACACAGTGTAGGTTGTACTGTGCTCGCTCCGAATGGAAGTCTGTACTATGAGGTTGGGAGTGCAGACTCGGAGACTGATGTTGACTTTCTTTTTGATATCGTTGCTGCGTCATGCAGGTGATTGATTACTATGAGAAGAAGGGAGTTGTGGCCAACATAGAGGCTCAACAGCCGCCTCCTAAGGTCACTGAGCAAATAGAGAAGGTCTTGTAGGGGTGGATGACTTTTCTAAAGTCATTAAATACGAGGTGGAAACTGGTAGACCTCGAGCAACCTAGAGCCATTAATTTGTGTTCATGAGAGATTTTTGACACGGTGAATTCTTAAACTGTTTTCGGATGTTTAGCCCATGTTGAGCCATGGCAAGTATCGTGACAAGGATTGCAAGGTTTGCACCTACAATCACAGCACACGGAGTGGTCTCGCAGAACCTATCAAATTAGATTCTTTGGCCAGCTTGTGGTCATTGTTTCAGCCCAACACACGGAGAAGTGCTTTTTCTGTGAAATGTTCATTACACTATTGATGTAGTCCATTCTTTCTCCAGGCAGGCTCTTGGCCAGCCGCAAACTATCAAGTGCTTTCTTCAACAATTCTTACTCCTTGCATGTGGTTTTGAGTGACTTGATCCATCCTTTCTTTGTGCATAGCTGTCCAACCAATTAGTAGCCACTTAACCTCTTTTCTGATCGATGGGAGGTGAGATGGAGGAAGACGGGAGTTTGCACGCAGACATATGAGGTGAACGTATGCCGGCAGCAAAGATCACAGACAAGTGTGCCGGCCACACTCTTGGTTGCTCTTAATTGCAAGTGGAAGTTCAATGGGAAAATTACCTAAGTAGGCCAAACTTTCAATGATGAACCATAACCAATACTCAACTTTCAAAGTACTCATAATAGGACTCGCACATGTAGTCCTAGTCAATGTAAGAACCAGCTGGCAAACCTAGCGTGCATGAGAATTTAGTTGACACGAAAATTGACTTGACAAGCCCTTCTGTTCCCTCTTCATTTAGACTTGGAAACGAAAATGTGTCCGCGCGGTTAAAATATTCCTGAACATTTGGCAGCAAGATGTATGGACATCTCTTTCACCCTTGCCCTTATTTTTAATTATGAAGAAATGCTTTCAAAATTATCAGCATTGGGAAGCAACTTGTATATTTCCTGCTCCCAATTGCGATGATGAGGGGTTAGAGTGGTATGTTTTAATGACCGCAATTGTGAGGGGACATTGCACGAGTTGCTTAAATGTTTGGAACTTTTTACATTAGATCTCAATGAAAACAAAATTGACAAGGGTCATAAAAAGCCTATACATTTTTTAGCATGATATTTAAAAGTATTCTTCAAATAACCTTTTCGATTTCAGGTTTATGTAGAAAGGGCAAAGAATGCCTTGTTATATCAGTTTTCATGTGGAATACATTCTCACGCCAGGTTTGCCGGCTGGTTCTGACATTGAGTAGGACTATATGTGCAAGTCCTAGCTTTGAATAGAACTATGTACATACTTACCATCTATTGACGTCGCTAGACCAGATTTACACTCGATTTGGGCAAATTGGACAAAAATCTGCAGATTCTACCAATTTGGACACAAATACTGCATTTTTAACAAAAATCTCTTCACCTGTGATCTCACTGGTTCCTTTTGACATTCCCCTGTACTTTGGCATTAGCGGTTACGAACTGTATACGTCGTGCAAGCAACCTCCACACAAAACTTATTTTAAATACTTTTTTCTTGCAAAAAATTGAGCTTCACCCCAATTATAGTGACCACATTTTAATAGTTACATATCCCCCTAATTCACCTCTGAAGTTCTGCAACCTTAAACCTTCACAACTCTTCTTAATTTGCAGGGTCTGGCACGTGTTGTTCAATGTCTATATTACGGACTTGGGTCATTATGGCCTCAACATGGTATTCTTTTCCTTAATTGCACGCTTGAGCATTTCAATCAAATGTCAGCTTACTCATACCTTGACGAGCCTGAATGTTTTTCAGCCCACCCCTTCAGTCCTTTAACTTTCAAACTCTAGCTCATGCATTTGTATCACTTGTTTTTCTTTCTACAAGCAAGATACATTCCTCAAAAGAAAATTACTTACTATGATACCAAGGACTTCACACAAGCATACAATATTGTTCATTCGTGTTAGTGTCTTACTTACACGAGTTTAACGACATCACTTAGCGATAAGCGATTTTTCGTTCTGATTGCTAATATATTCTGAGGCGTTCAGGTCAACTTTGAGGTATTTGTGTCCAAATTGGTAGAATCTGCATATTTTTGTCGACTTAGCACAAATCGAAAGTAAATATGGTTATCGCGACGTCAATTCATGGTTAATATGTATTTTGTCCTTTTGATTTAATTTGAAAGTTGAGTACTGGGTCTGGTCAATTCTTGAAAGTCTGGGCCTACTTTGGTAAAATTCCAGAGTTTTTCTAGGGTGCGGTTACCGTTAGACCAGGTTGGCCTAATCCGGCATAACTCGTATTTGCATCTGCCCGCATCTGCCCAATTTGAACATGTTCGCACCACTTCGCACCACGTCACACCAGGTATACACCCTATAGCACGTCAAGCCAATCACAGCATGTTCTGCCAAGCTTGGAGCCATTCTGGCTGATTCTGGCACACGGACGAGCGACTGTGCCACTTGGCAAAACGCTTGATCAGTGTTCCGTTAATTCCTAGCAATTCCGACAACGAGTTTCTAAAACTGATTTCTACTTGTTCAAGCTAGCTGATCCTAGCAAACTGCAGCAAGGAATCCGCTTACGCTCCATGTATTCATGATCCAAAACTGGTGTCCGTCAACGCCAGAATAAGACTGTACGTTCTCGCCGTGGAAAGGGGGATTATTACTCAGACGAAGCCTTTCTAGTGCCATGTCTGCTGCTTCATGTCTGGCAGCAGCCTCTTTCACAGGAATTGTTCCCATACTTGAGGTAAGGAGGAACATGATCCTTAAGCCTTATTCCTTGTTCATGCCCAAAGTTTCTGTATAGCGCTCTGTCACTTCTTTTCCTTGAGGTCACCATAGACCTAGCTTTTTCAACTGATTGGCGGTCAAAGTGGTTAGCTTGCATGGCAAAGTTATTGCGTTAGCATGGCTTGGAGGTGCTCTCGTTCACCATAATTTCAAGCCTGTCCACATGCAGTTCCCGATTTTTTGTTTTTCCTATGACGTGCCTGTTCTTACACGCTGTAGGCCAAACTTGCGCACGACCCGGCATGAGCGTCTGTGCTCGTGCGTGCTCGTGCGTGCTCGAGCGTGCGTTCATGTGCGCGTGCGCGTGCGCGTGCTGCGTCAGCAGTACATGCACATGCATCTGCTCAAGTTACCTGCTGAGCGAGGTGGACGCCCCCCCCGTGCACTAGTGGCCCGTCACGTGCCGCCTTGTATACCCCTGCTGTCACGCCAGCTGTCCCCTGCCGCCTTATCTGAACCCTGCAACCTCACGCGGTCTCTTGAAGGAAGCCCCCGTCTGATACGCCTCAGAGGCCCAGTGTCAAACGAGTGCAGGCGGATCGAGTGCCTCGGATCAGCGCCTAGAACCCCAAGCCCTGTGTAGTCCGATTGCTCGAACGCTTCAACCCGAGAGCCCTCCGAGCCTCACCCCACGGTCTTGATCCGGGAACACCCTGAGGAGGCTGGAAGGCTTGCACACTCGAAATCCCGAAAGCGTGCTCAATCTGAACCCTGAACCCCCTCTCCTCCCCAAACCACCATCGGCCCTCCAAGCGCCATGTCTCTCCACGGGCCTCTCGCCCGGGGCCTTCAACCCCAGGCCTGACACCCTGGGGCTTGAAATCCGGGTCTTAAACCCCGGGGCTTGAACCCTGGGTCAGAAAGCTTGGGCCTCAAACCCTAGGCCTTGAATTCCGGCCGAGAGCCCTGGCCGACTTACAAACCTTGAGATGCTGCGGCATGTGCACATTACGGAGATGACCCCAAAACCCCGGCACTTATCCAGAACCTGAGGAAAACCAGCAGCATACCCTCCCTGGCCCTAAACTCTTCCGACAGCCCCTGCTCCAACTTTCCCAGGGGTATATCTAGCCCTACCCTATCCTTAGTGGACATCCTGACTTCGACTTAACCTCACCCTAGAATGCCCAACAAAGCAGCTGAGCCTTTTGAAAAGCTCGAGAGAGAGAGAGGGAGGGAGGGAGGGAGGCAGGGCGGGCGGGCGGGCTCTTTCCTGACCAAGGTCTTGACAGGCTGGGAACGCACGAGCGCCGTGCAACTACAGCCCACGCGAGACTGCTGTCAGTTTGTCATTCCAGGCGTCGATGTCACCCTTTCTACTAAAGCCATTGATGTCCTCTTTTGTGTTGGGGCATTGTTGTCCACGGCCTTGATCATCATCCGATTATCATCATTGCCCTGATTGTAATTGTTGTCACCCTGCCTCTGGGACAGGTGTCAGCCAGCCGCCGGCAAGTAAAGCAGCAGCAGCAGCAGCAGCAGCAAACCCAAATCTTCCGAAACCCTGGGCGTGGGCGCCTGGCTGTGCTAAACCCAGTGGCGATGCGACCAGGGGGGCTGCACCTGTTTGCCAGCAAGGCGCTGCGCACGTGCGCTGCTGCCAGGCGGGGACTGGCCGTCTCGTGCGCCCACGGGGCGTCGGCACCTGGCGGCGGCAGCGGCGGCAACGGCGGTGGCCTGCAGATCGAGCTGGTGGGTGACAGGTGTTCCCTCTGGGTGGCTTTGGAGACTGAAGACTGGCCCCTATTCATTACAACCCCCCCCTNCCAGGCAGTGCTGTTGCTCTTGGCCCCGTGCGTATTGAGCACGCCGCGTGTGCAGCTCGCACCACGTTCTGACAATCATCAGCCTTCGGCCATCGGGCACCGGACATCACACGCTCACCCACACGCACTCGAGCACGACTTCTCACACGCGGGCGCACTCTCATGCACGCACGCACACATTCACTTGGGTGCGCGCACCTCGCGGTGTCTCTTTCGTCTCTGGGGCATGAATCGGTCCATTCTTTTGCATCAAAGCACATCCACACATGGCGCGAGCACGCTCACACACACACACACACACACACACACACACACACACGCACGCACACACACACACACACACGCACACGCACGCGCGCGCCCGCGTGTGCTCGCGCATGATTTGAGGGCGTGTGCGCACGTGGCACCCATTAACATCTCGCCATCCATCGGAAGCTGTCAGCATCTATTTCCTTCTGTTGACACCTGTCGCATCCACGAACATCTGTCAAGATGCGTTAGCAGCCGTCGGCCGCCAGTACAATCTCGCCATCCCTCACAACCCCCTCCCTACTTCCGCCACCTCATTCCTCGGAACGCACGTGCCGTTGTCTCTGCTGTCCTCCTCACCCCTTGCCCCTACGTCCGCACTCCCTCCCTCCCTCCCCTCGCCGCTTGCGACGCTCGCCTGCGACGCCCACCTGCGACGCCCGCCGCCTGCTCCCCTTGCCACCTGTCGCCGCCTCCACCCCCCCCTCCAACGCGCGCGGCACCCCCTCCACGCCTCGCTGGCGTTCTCGGCGCTTGCCCTCCCTCCTCGCGTGCCCCTCCCCCGTCCCCTCGCCGGCCGCGGGTGCCCTTTCTCAATGGCAACCTCCCCACGCGTACCTGCGCGCGCGCCTCGCTCTCACACCTTGCCACCTGTCGGCCCTCCCTTCCTCCCTCCCTCCGTCCCTCCCTCCCGCCACTTCCCCCTCCCCCCCCCCTCCTGCAGGTCCCCTGCCTCCAGGACAACTACGCATACCTGCTGCACGACCCGCGCGCGCGCGTGACGGGTGTCGTGGACCCATCGGAGGCGGCGCCCGTGATGGCGGCGCTGGAGGCGCGCGGCCTCAAGGAGCTCCACTTCGTGATCAACACGCACCATCACTGGGACCACACGGGCGGCAACGCCGAGCTGGCCAAGGCGTTCCGCTCACAGGCACGGCTGCTGAGGGGGGGGAACGGGGGAGAAGGGAGGGGGGAGGGGAGGGAGAGGGGGAGGAAAACGAGGAGGGGGGGGGGAGAGAGGGAGAGAGAGCGAGAGAGAGGGAGTCGGGGCAGTCTGTTTTTGTGTCCTTGGCCGAACTGCAAGTTGCTCAAGGGATGCGTGGATGAGCGCTTGTTTCTCTCTCCTCTTCTGTTGGTCAGATGTGCAACTCTGCGCACGCGAGCGCGCGTGTGTGTGGGTGGCGTGCGTGCGTGCGTCCATGCGTGCGTGTGTGCGTTTGTGTGCGTGTAGGTGCTTGTGGAAATTAAGAGTGTGTGATTGTGGACAACTCTTTCACACTTTTGTTTGCACCTGTGTGTGTGGGTACCTGCTCGATTCGATGTTGCGTGCACACCTGTGTTCATAATTTGCACGATCCGGCATGCATCGAAGCCCCCGAGCTCTGACACATGCAAGCCTACCCATCGGAAAGCGCATCCTCTGGAGCTCAACGCGCATACAAGGTGCTTTGATAGATAAACTTGAAGAAATTACTCCACGTGCACATATGGACACATCGTACAGTCTGCATGCGGTGCATGTGTGCATGTACGCATCTCCCTATACGTGTACGTACATACACACACACACACACACACATATATGTATACAGTACGTATGTAAATTTTCTTTACTACTATGTGTGCAATCTTTGGCTAGAGCATGTGTGGGGCCGCCGCCCAGGCCTCCTCTGGCTTCAGTGGGCACGCCCACTTGGCGTCGCTGATATTCCGCCACCTGGGTGGTGCCGGATGCATGCGACAGGTGGTGGGTCCCGCTGCAGACAGGGACAGGATCCCGGGCATAACCACGGCGCTTGCAGAGGGCGACACGTGGCAGTTTGGAGGCCACTCCATGCGTGTTTTCGACACGCCCGGTCACACCAGGGGTGAGCCCCCGCCGCTCCCAATTGCAAGTGCAACTCCAGCTTGAAGCTTACTGCAGAGACGAGGAGGCCCCAGGTAACACACGGACGAACCCCCGCAGCAACCCGAGGCCTTCTTTAACATTAGACTGGAGACTCCAAGGGAATAGAAGCAACCCCTGCGAGGAAAGACGGGTCACGGAGGGAGGCAGCCCCTGCTGCTGCGTCGCCATGAGCTCCTGTTGGGCTCTCACAGGGTCTCTCCCGCCTGGTCCTTCCCTTTGCCCTCTTTCCTTGTCAAGGCAACCGAGGAGCCCTCTGGACCTCACTTACGCGCCCAAGAGCTCCCTGGAGGGCCCAGAGCCCTGCCGGCAGTCAGACACCTGGCGTCTCCTAAATTTGAGGCTCGCGCTTGTCTCTGGAGACACGAGCCCTGTCCCGATGATGTCCATCCGCCTTCCGCCTTTGATCTGTAGTGTCTCTCCAGTGCTCGCGGGACGTGCTCAGCCCGGCTGCTGATTTGACGGGACGCAAGTACAAACGCACGGCGAGAGAGAGGACATGAATGCCCCCCCTGCGCAGGCTGGCTTGCGGGCCTCTGGCGCTTTCTCAGAGATCAGAGGGGTACCTGTTGAGACATCCGCGCGCGAGGTGCGCAAGGCAACTTTAATTCAATTGGCAATTGCTTGCAGGCAAATCTTCACAGGAAACTGCTCACGCAGGAAACTGTTTTTGGAGGCAGCTGGTCGCGGGGGGAGCTGCTCACAGGCGAATGCTTCAGCACGCGACTGCTTGCAGGCAACTGTCTGATAGGCCACTGTTCGCACCGGTGAGCAAGCGACACGAGAATATCAAACCGCCTGTTTTGTGTGTGTGTGTGTGTGTGTGTGTGTGTGTGCGCGTGCGCGTGTGTATTGTTTTCCCGCAGGCCACGTGAGCTTCTACTTTCCCGACAGCGGCGCGCTCTTTACGGGCGACACGCTCTTCTCGCTCGGCTGCGGCCGTCTCTTTGAAGGCACCCCCCGCCAGGTGGCGCTCCCTCCTCTCTACCCCACGCCGTCCCTCCCTTGGCTCCTGCTCTGGGCCCCAGCGCCCCCCTCAGACCTGAATTTAAACCTCAAACTCGAAAGCGTAATCCTTTTATCCCCCCTCCCCCCCCGCCCCCCGGCCTGGCCGCCCGGTCACCGCCTGTGCCCCCCCCCGCTTGCCCCTGCTTGGCTGTAACCTGATCGCGTCAGTGGGGGGAGGCGTGCAAGCGTTGTTTGTTGCGTGCGTGTGTGTGTGTGTGTGTGTGTGTGTGTGTGTGTGTGTGCATGTGTGCATGCGTGCATGCGTATGCGCTCGCGTGCGTGCCTGTGCCTGTAACCTGTGCCTGTGCCTGTGACTGCCTGCGCGTGTGCATGCGTGTATGTGCGTGCATGTGCGTGCGTGCGTGCGTGCGTGTGTGCGTCCATGTGTGCTTGTGTGCCTGTGTGCACACTGACGTGCGTGGGAGGGGCAAATTGAAACGCAGATGTGGGACTCCCTGAGCAAGCTGACGGCTCTGCCGCCCGCCACGCGCTTCTTCTGCGGCCATGAGTACACGCAGGTGGGTGGCTGCGCTTGCCCCGTCTCTTCTTGCTAACGGGCAGCCATTGTCAGCTGGATGAGGCACTTGTTCGGTTGCTATGTCAGCTTGTAGTGCCGCTGTCTCGGGACTTTTCATGCGCTCCTTACAAAAGACAGTCAGCAGCTTGTGCGTGCATGCTTAGTGACGTTATACTAAGTCATTGGGTATTAACTCATCAGATACTAACTTACTGGGTGGTTGAACTTACTCGTCTGCATATTCGTTTGAGATCGTACTGAGGAGCTTACGACGAATTGACGCATTGTCATACCAGTCTTTTGGTGTGCAGGCTCCGTGTGCCTCTACGATTGGGTCTGGGGATGATGGTTCCAGTTTTAGAAATTCGTATGTTTCAGGTCCAGCTCCCCAATATCAGCGTGTTGGCCCAGTGTGCTGCTGCAATTGCCACATCACAGAAGCATTAAGTGCACGCGTGCAGCTCCTCAAGTTACTCTGATAGGCCCGCCCCGCCTTGGCGTCGCTTCAGTCCAACTGCCGGCAGTCGAGAGAGTTGACCGAGAGTTTACCGGAGTCAACAGGAGTGTTGACTGGTGTTGACCAGCATTGACCGGGAGAGGGAAGGCAGCTTGGCAGAGCCTGCTCCTCTCTGCGACTCCTGAGCGGGTGTGGGAGCGCGCCTGTGCTGCGGGCGGCACTGTCTGCCTGCCTTGCTTGTGCCACGTGCGCAGTCGAACGCAAAGTTTGCGCTGCACGTGGAGCCGACCAACGAGGCGCTGCAGCGCATGTGCCAGGAGATTACCTCCAAGCGCCAGCAAGGCGCGCCCACGGTCCGTCCCTCCACTCTCTCCCACCCACCCCGTGATTCGCGCGTAGCATATCCCCTCTTTGTCAAAGAATGAAATCATTGAAACTCTCGTACTCTTTGTTGGTTCTCTTGTTGGTGAATCGCTCCTAGCTTATCCCCTCGTCTTCATAGAAGTAATTCTTCAAAAGCCTCGTACTCTTTGCCGGTTCTCTTGTCTGTGTTCACTTGAGAGGGCACGCGCGACGGCCCGAACAAGCACTCGCTGGGCCGGCCCACGCAGAGTGATGTGCTGGCACTGCCGTGCGTGCATGTGTGCGCGTGTGTGCGCATGCGTATGTGCATGTATGTGTGTGGGTGTGCGTGCGTGCACACGAGGAGTGGTGGGCTAGGGCCCTCACGTTTGATGAACGTGCTGGGAGGCGTGTGAGGTTCTTGGAGTGCGTGCTTATAACGTTACGAAGCCTCGTCTACAATATGCTGCATACGAGGCCCCATGGTGCCTATTGTAGGCTGCTGTTCGAAGTGGGAGCGTCCTACCCAGCTTCGGCCAATCCCCTCAAAAAAATGGGCAAACTCCGCCCTGTGCCGCTATGACAGGTGTCGGGCGTGTGCTGGTAAGCCACCCTTCCGTTGTGCAGTGGGGAGAAGGAAAGCCCACACCAAATCTCACGCGCGTGCACAGGGGGGGGGCGTTCCGATTTTCTCATGAGGGGCGAGTGCGTTTCACGGCTTTCTTCAGAGAGAGCGGCTGATACGTGAAAGTCGCGGGAGAGCAACCTGCCGACTCGTACGAATCTGCCTGTGTCTGGGATGCACGTGATGCAACACAAAAGAGCGTGAGTATCGTGTGCAGGTCCCGAGCACGCTGGGCGCTGAGCTGGCGGCGAACCCATTCCTGCGCCCCCAGAGCGTCGAGATCCGCCGGCGGCTGGGCGTCAGCTCGGCCGCGTCGAACGCGGAGGCCTTTGCCGCCATCCGGAAGGCGAAGGACTCATTCTAGGTGATTGCCGTGATTCCGACAGTATGGAAGAAGCAATGTGCGCTGCAAGCTCGTGCGCTCGTTCTCAATGCCTTGCGTGTTGTATAGGTTCTCCACCGCTTGGTCTGGCTTTTTGTGCCGATCTGGCATGGTCGTTGTACTCTTATGCCATCTCCTCTTTGTTAAGCTTAGAGCTTGTACTTTGCTCGTTATAGCGACATTATTCACTTGCGGCCCCCGCCATGCATGTGGCCGCAGGTATGCACATGCTTGGAGACCGTTTTGTTTTTCTTTTTTTTGGGGGGAAAGGGGGAGGAGGATCATCAAAAGAAGTGAGGGGGGGAAGGAGGATGAAAGAAAGAAGCAAGGGGAAAGGAGGATATATTAAGAAGGGAGGATGAAGTGTGGCTCAACGTTTCGTAAATGTATGGGGTTGCGTTTTGAAGTTTACTGGACTAGCAAGCGATCTGTTGGATCGGCACGGATGTACACTTGTGTTGTCCCTCCATAGATGGATGTACCAGATTGTTTTGCGGCACAGGTGTAAAACCTGTATTGTTCCCACCCATAGCTGCAATTCTTCTATGTGCTTTCCTACACATTGCAGGATTGTTTACCGCGAGGAGATAAGTTGCTTTAACTGTGGCTTCTCGTGAGCAGACGTCTCAGTACTACACTAGATTAACAAACAAGAGTGTGTGCACTTCGGAATTTGTGTCCTTGTCATCTGCCAGTCTGGAGACACTTCATCCATGCACAAATGTTGCTCAAGTACAGCTTGACAAGCTGGTGGAAGACTAGACTTTCTTCATTTTGCTTGACTGTGTGGTATTAATATGTTGACTTCTTGATTGGTGTTGCAATCAAATTTCAGTAATGAGTGTCAGCACTGAGACTGTAAGAAATATCAAAATTCTTAGTATGATGACCAATTCAATCAAGTGTCTCTTACTCTCAACCCTTTGACCTGCCAAACCTGTGCACTAATCAAGCCTTCAGTTACTGCTCAAGCAACCACTGTCCTGGACAGCAGATGATGGGTTGACGACTATGTCTCAACATCACGAAACAAGAGATAACTTTCCCCTTGCACGCAAGATATACAAGTCATGCACGCCTGAAGCTAGAACTCTGACGTTGAGACACCCCCCCGAAAGGAGACAGTTGGAATATGAAAAACGATATCTGTGACAATATTCATGATAATGGCATCAAGAAGCAAAGCAGTGCATTCTCAAGCGCTGACGTGGAAAGGCGTCAGACTACAGCATGTAACCTCCTACCTGATACCTGCTTCGCTTTTTATAAGCTACCAAAATTGTCAACCACTCTACTACCACCACTCTATTGTATGTGGGATCACAACTACATCAGCAGTACAAGATCACGACTACGTCAGAACTATGCCACAGAGTAGGACTGAAATGCTCAATCTAGTCATTGTGACAGTAACAACCTGAGCGCTCCGTCCAGACTCTCTCCTGTAGCGCTTACCTCTCCTTGAATGCTTACCACTAAAGAATGAGTATTCAACCCTGCTCTCTACAATAACAAATATATCTAGAGAAAGAAATATGAAAGGCTAGAGGGAAAAAAAGCTCGCAGTTGTGTAGCCTTCAAAAATGTGCCAACATCCCTTTTGGAAAGTACCCGAAATTATGTCATCATCACCCTCTAGGATCTCAGAACAAGAGAGAACTGCTGACAAGAAAAAGCGCTCCACTAGCCCCCCATGACCTACTGTCTGCACCTCTCTGTACACCAAGAATATCTGCAAAACATAAAGGACCAGACACAAGAAGAAGGGTTAGTCCTGCCTCGTGCAGTCAATAGCAAATGAAGATGCCAGGGAAAGCACTGCACAAGACCCAAATAGCATGATAAGAAGAAGCAAAACCCTCAATGAGATGACGCTGCCCAGCAAGTTTCACGCGATGGTTGGTCATGCAGCTAGAGGAGTCATTGTCGAACACACAATCCTGTAGCCGAGCGCTACGATACAACTGACCAGCAGCCTGAGTTATCTTCCACTCATCAACTCGTCATACTGCCACACACCGGCACCAGCAAGCACAACTCCCCTGCACGAACTCGGAAAGAAGAGGCTGCTTACCTGCACAAGGCTGTATACTCTGGACATGCTTGTGCCCAAGCCATCCTCAAATGCCTCCAAAGACATGGGGGTTGGAAGAAGTGGAAGAACATGCTACTGCTGCTGCTGCATTTGTCCTTATTGGCGATATCTTCTTCGGTCTGCATAGGCTGGTCCAAAGGCCCACATATTTACACGTGAAGGGGTACCATCTCCCCTGCACTTTCGCACTTCTTCAGCGTCAGGACCCTCATATGCCCTGGTAGTTCATAGCAGCAGCCAGGGCTTTCCTCCCCTTTGTGTTGCTCGGTAAAGGTCTGCTGGGGGTAGACAACAATGCCTGCTTCATGACAGCTTGACCAGGTTGACTAGTAGTCAACTGTTTAGCGAGGGACTGCATGTCAACAGTGCCCCATCTATGCACAATCTTTCCGCTCTTCACCTGCAGAATGAGGGTCGTCCTGAACTTCACATCTCTACCGCTTGCACCATAGCCGTTTAAGCTCCCTAGATGGGTCCCTTGCCACACAGCACCAACAGATAATCTATCTGCCCTCCACTCCTTCTCCTGAATCACGAGCTTAATGTTGGGAAAGGCTTGAAGTAAGATTCCAACTTTTGAACCAACTGATGCCCCGTCCTCTGGAAATAATCTCTCCAAAAGACACTTCATGGCTTGCCGCTCAACGGTCCCCCTAGGCAATGCGTCGGGCTCACTACCGACGTAACGTCCATGTTGCTTATCTAAAGAATTAGCACTGGTTTCAAGAGCAGCTGCCGCCATCCTGGCTTAACCAGGCCCCGCAAACACCTGTAACGGCTAAGTAGACTAGACAAAAGCGAACCAGATTTCAGCGTGCAACTTTGTCACGAACAATGGGGACTACCTGGCTGACTATCTGATTATCATCTCTCGGTAATGGACCCGTTTAGGCACTTAGTAGAGCACACATTACGGGTAGAAGCACATTGTGTCGTCAGTGCGCAACAAGACCCAGAGTGATACAGCAATGTGTCCTGCGAGTGTCTTCCATCTAAATGGCACCGTGGAATGGCGTGGGAGAAGCACCTTTCGTTGGAACTGCGAGATACTTCGGAAGGGTTGGACTCTCTCAGAAGCATCTCGGCAGAAACCGCGCATAGGCGCTAGCAGGCACTAAACACTCTCACAGTTGACTGTAGCATGTAGGCCAGGAGCGTCATTAGACCTGGCAAAAATGGACGTAACAGCAAGGGCCCGCAAAATATATGTATGGTGATCGACACGGCACTCGGAAGCACATACGATTAATGTTAATCGAACGGTCGTATATTTGAATATCACCGGATGACCACGGCATCTCCCTTGGCTGCAGTTGCTCGCGATGTGCATGGCGGAATTACGCGCGAAAGATCGCGAATCAATTGTGCTCAATATGGAGCGTCCACCAGCGTCGGCAATCCTGTCGCGGCCCTACATCGCCTTCGAAATTGTCAGGTGAATCAGGGGGGTGAATCACAGTGAATCATAAAGAAAGAGCATCACATGCCCACTCGCCTTTGAGACAGCTTGAAAGTTGACCCTCTGAGACTAGACTGGTCTAGACTCTACAATACACTAGGACAATTTATAAAGCGGATGAGAATGTACGTACATTTATTCCAATATATACTAAGTGTAATCATCGTTTACAGTAACATATACATTATATAATATATCATATATCCGCAAACGATATCCTTTTTGGTCAGGCACTTTGCAGTAGTACTCGTGTTGACAGTTTGGCGGCCCAAGGCCCCCAGCGAAGCAGGCTGGAAGAGTGCAACAATCGGAGTCACAGTTTACTGGGAACCTGGAGGGATTCAGCATATTTTTCTAGCAAAAGCACTTTTTCACAGTTCCAAGCAGTTAACAGTGAGCCGCTACAAGGTTGTTCTTCCTCACTCCACACGCTCTTTGGTCCCGAAGTGTTTACTAACATTAACAGCCATCTCTGCGCAGCGAGAGGCCCACAGCTCCAATATCAGATAAAAGAGCTCGTTGTCTTCAAGTCTGCTGAGAGTTTACGAGTATCAACTGATACATCACTTGCGCATGGAGAAATCCTCAAAGCCTGCAAAGGCACATCGGGTGAAGGAAGAACAGGTCCAAAAAGCCATAGCAGCCCTGGTAAAATGGACGGAGAGCCAAAAGCAGGGCAGTAAAGCGCAGCTGCTTGACGAGGATGACATGTTCTACGTCGTAGTCTCCCTGAAGAAGACGCCGGAGCAGGGTAAGACCAACGGCTTCCAGATCCCCCTGCCCCATTCCCTCTACCCCCTGGACAGCGGGCGTGAAGTCTGCTTGATAGTGAAGGACAGCAAGGACAAGGGGCACAAGGACGCCAAGGAGCGGATAAAGAAGGAGGGAGACACGGGGATCACGAAGGTCATAGGGGTTCAGAAGCTGAGGACGAAGTACAAGCCCCACGAGGCGAAGAGGCAGCTCTGCGGGTCGTACGATCTCTTTGTGGCCGACGACCGGATCGTGCAGCTGCTGCCCAAGTACCTGGGCAAGACGTTCTTCAAGAAGAAGAAGCACCCGGTCCCTGTGACGCTCAAGGGCGGCAAGTGGGCCGACAAGATCCGGCGCGCGTGCGACTCGACCTACCTCTACGTCAGCGGGGGGCCCTGCAGCGTGGTGAGGGCGGCCAGGATCGGCCAGCCGCCCGAGGAGGTCCTCGAGAACGTCATGGCCGCCATCGCGGGCGTCGCAAGCCTCGTGCCGAAGAAGTGGAAGAACATCCAGTCGCTCTACCTCAAGACCCAGGAGTCTGCCTCCCTGCCCCTTTACACAGCCCTGCCCGACCTGCCCCTGAAGATATCGGCCGGTTCTGCCGGGGAGGGGGTGGGGACGGGGGCGGGCGTTGGGGTGGGGGCTTAGCCTGCTGGGGGGTATCCCTGTAGATAGGCATCTTGGTTCTAGGTTCAGATTGCATGAGAATAACGTTTTTGCATGTGGTGTGGTTCACTGGCCCCCCAAGCCTGGGCCCCCCTAGGCCCCCCTCTCCTAAGCCCCTTATTACCCCCCCCTAGCCTAGGTTCCCCTTAGCCCCTCCATATTTCTTTCCTTCAGACTCTCGACATTTGGCGTTTGTCGAGCAAAGACCTGCCAACATACCCCACTCGCTTTTATCAAGTCTGTTACGTCAAGGCTTGCACTGCCCCCTTATGCTGGACCAGGTTAGGGTTACAGTGCGAGGAAGCCTATCTAGCAGAGGGGGAGAGTGTCAGGGTCAGGGGTCGTGGACCCCAGGGTTTTGCCTCAGGGCTTAAGGTGACGTCCTTGGGCACACGTGCACACGAGATGGTGCTGGTGGCAGTCGGGAGCTGAGAGCTGGCCCTGCAAAGCAGCAAGCTGTGCTCGCCTGTACAGGGCACAGCTGCGCACTTAATATGACACCTGTTTTTTTTCTTTTTCTTTTCTTTTCACTGCCTGTGCTGGCCTGAGAGGCCTAGGGCGCCCGACGCCCTGCTTGTACCAATTTGGGGATAGTGTCAATGTTTGGTGGTTCTGCCGGCGCTGAAGGGATTGTTCTGATCTGCGATGCTGCACACCCTCTCTCTCTCTCTCCCTCTCTCTCTCTCTCTCCCTCTCCCTGTCCCTCTCTCTCTCTCTCCCTCTCCCTGTCCCTCTCTCTCTCCCCCCCCNTCTCTCTCTCTCTCTCTCTCTCTCACACACACACACACACGCACACGCACACACCCGCACATGCACACATGCACATGCATGCTCGCACGCAGGCACACACCCACGCACGCATAGAGACGCACGCACACGCGCGCGCACGCGTGTCTACATAAGTACACTGTTTACATGATACAAAGTTGCACAATTTTGGCACGTAGGTTTCATGTGGGGGGGAACACATGACATGTGCATGAGCACAAGCTCCTGATTGGTCTGTTGGGCCGCAAGGCGAGAGTCCTTTCACAGAGTGGGCGGGGCTCTTGTGCTCGGGTGTGTGCTCTCTGACGGCGCCTCCCTCTCCCCCCTCGCCCTCAGAGCAAGCGCTGCTGCTGCTGCATGTGCATTGGAAATGGTGGAGCATTCTCTTCTCCAAGGTGCCCCTGACTCTCCCAGGCTTTCGGTGGGGCTACTACATGGTTGAATCAGTTATATGCACACACTCTAAACGCACACGCACACACACCCGCACACACACCCACGACCGCACGCACGCACACGCACACACACCCGCAATTGCACGCACGCACACGCACACACACCCACAACCGCATGCACATGCACACGCACGCATAGACGTGCACACGCACGCAAACACATGCACATGCACACGCATGTACATGCACACGCACATGCACACGCCATGTACGAGATCTTGCGCATGTGCACACCTGCAAAGTTCTTGCCAAGTGAGGTTTTGTACCCCGATATGCGGACTTTTGCCATCATAGCTCCAAACTGACTGCGATTGCGATGGCCCATTGGACAGGCAGCAGTGTTGCGGTTCTCCTGTGGGACCTTCTCGTGGTTGTAAGATGTGTCTAGGACTTTGACAAGAACCCCAACCCATGCCCAAGTGTGGTCCTCAAAGACCCTCCTAATTTGTTTGATTGAAGCTCAAGTATGACCTGCACATGGAATATGCAGGCCATTTGTGTTTGCATCTCTTGCTGTTCGTCGAGACTCCCAAACGTATTGCCTGTCTTTGGCTTGAAATGCTTACAACTCTATATGCCTCATGTGAAATTTCAACCCCAGCTTGCAGTGCCATGAGAATTTGTTCCCTGTAGATCTGCCTTAGACTAGTGATTAAAGAGGCAGAAGAATATTACTTAGTGTCAAAAACTACAGTGATTTTCTGTGGTTGCCCGTGACCATGACTTTACCGAAACTTCGGAAGGGCTATGAAATGACAATGCCTATGAACACAATTTGGCCGCACGACCAACTTCCTGCTTAGTATTCAATTTTCCATGTATTTGCAAAGTTGAATGGTCAATATTTCCAATTCCGTGAGAAGTTTTGATGACTCTTTCTTACAAAACTGGCTACATGCCTTGGACTTATCTAGCAGTGTGCTCTCGTAACAATGAAGAGATCCTAGTGTCCAACAAGTGGCAGTCCATAGTTGCATATGGTGGAGTGATTGAAATGGACATGTCTTAGAGTGTATGATGTCACAAGTGAGAGGCTTAAGAATACACCGGTTTTAAAGGAATAGGGTTAGTTTGGGAGGATTCAATTTGGGGCTCTTAGTATCTGTTCATCGTGACGTACCCAAAGTTCAATCTCTTACTAACTGTGAAATCTATTTTAGAGCAAAGTTTGAATGAATCATACAAGTCCTAAAGGTATGTTTTGATCTTAATGCTCATTGCTCATGTACACTCAAATGCGGCTCCGTCGTGACTACCCATGGCCTCCCTTAATGATGTCCATTTCAAACACATTGCACTCAGACGCTATGTCATCTCATAGATGAGTGAAAGGCTTACCATTTGTCAAAGCCTAGGCCTACAAATGTGTTTCAAGGCACAACAATAAGAATGTCCGACCACAACTAAGAAATTCTACGAAAAAACAAAATTACAGTTGAAGGTACCAATCAGAAATAAAAAGTACTCTGAATAACAGGTGCTAAGCGCAGCAAATCGAGAGGGTCAATGTTGGTCATTTCCGCCACATGTGAAAAGAAGACCTTGTGTCTCAACGTGCCGTTACTGCCCAAAGACGCTGGTCAAGCGTGTCGCTATTTGGAGCTGTTTCATTCGCGACACCCTTGTGACACCGTTGTCAGGACTCAGCTCCTTGCGCATGCGATGTTACTATGTTATCACGGAGCGACAAAGTTTTCAGAGCACATCAATTGCAGCACCCGGGATATGTCGATGTTGATCGCCCTTCAAGAAGCCCCATAGCGCGATTTCTCATTGGCGTCAGCGGTGGCACTCACGAAGTCTCACTAGCTTGGCAGTGGCCTCGTTTGCTAGCACACGTTTACAAAAGGTGATAAATTGACAGAAGTGCTTGCCGCGGGTCGAGTTCTTTCTCTCCGTTGCCGCCAACAGCAGTTCTCCCATCGCTGCATATCGTGCACATCGAGCAATTGTCTGTTTTTGCTTATGCGCACGCAGGAGCAGCACAATGGCCGGCTTTGAGAACACTGCGCAGAGGCGTGAGGATAACGAAGGAGCCGTACAGCCGCTCCCTCCTGCGCTTCCGAATGAGGCGGAGAGAGCCCAAAGTCATGACTTGCGTGAAGCTCCTGGCCATCCTCGCTCTTCCGGCGCCTCAGGTCCGGTCGAGACAGCAGCTTACAGAGGAGCGCATATGTCGCAAGGCAAGAACTCCAAGGTACGGAAACGGGAGAAGAGGAGACGTGAGGGGGAGTATATCCAGCATGAGGGGGGGGGTGACGTACGGAACAACGTGCAGATTCAGAGGGCCAAAGTTTACCCGTTCCGCCGAGGCACCAGCTGGCGGGATATGGACCAGGCTGTTGAGGACGTAGGAGGGTTTAGCAGACAGCCTCACAGTGTGCCACCTGTAGGTTCGAGTCTTGGCGGCGGTCCAAGGGGACATGTGGTGGCAAGACAGGCTGGGGTGGGGGTTCCCAAGGCCTCTGTGGAAAGCATGAACATTGATGTGGAGGGAGATGTCGACGATGACGTTGACGTGGACGTGGACGTGGACGTGGACGGGGACGGGGACGGGGACGGGGACGGGGACGGAGCCGTGGATGTTGACGGGGACGGAGACGGGGACGTGGAGGGGGACGCGGACGTTGAGATTGATATCGACGATTCAACTGCTCCTGCTCCTGCTGTTGACAGCGCCCACGCCCGAGCGAAGCCGTCCTCGAGCGGTGGGCCGGCCGGGGGGCAGGGAGGCAAGCCTGAGAGGGCCGGGGGGGAGCGGGGGGGAGAGGGGGCCAGGGAGGGGGGAAGGGGCTGTGAGAGAGAAGCGCAGAATGTCAAATGCCCAGGGGAGGACCCTGAGGAGGAGGGCGAGTTCGTCGAGGTGGGAGGGGACGAGGGTGCTGAGGGGGTGGAGACAGGGGGACCTGAGGCTGAGGCAGGGGCTCGGGCAGAGGGCCTGGTAGAGATGGAGGCAGATGGAGACGCAGGGGAAGAGGACCCCGCTGCAAAGAGGCGCAGGGCCGGCCCGACCGGCGTCAGCAGCCGGGCCAGCAGCCAGGTCAGCAGCCAGGTGGCGGCGGCTGCAGGGGAGTTTGGCGCGGCGCTTGCGGACCATGAGGGCGGGGGTTTGCACTTCAGCATAGGAGCGGGCGGCGGCGGCGGCAGCGACGACGAAGGGGAGAGACCAGGCGGCAGGGCAGGTGGCAAGCAGGCGGGCCAGCACAAGGGGGGGGGCTTGCGCCGCGGCAGGGACAGGGGCCGGGACGGGCGGCGCGGCCCCTCCGGCAGCAAGGCCAAGGCCCGGGGCGGCGGCGCCGGTGCGGGCGGCGGCAACAGCGGCGAGCAGCAGGAGCGCACAGTGTTTCTGGGAGACCTGGAGGTGGACACGAGCGAGCGGGCCGTGGGGGAAGCCATGGCCGGGTTCGGGAAGGTGGAGAAGGCGTGGGTGATCCCCCACCAGTGCTACGGGTTTGTGCGCTTTGCGGCGCGTGAGGACGCGGAGGCGGCGGTGGCCGCGGGCGACGGCCGCGCCGGCATCACCATCGGCGCCGCCCGGGTGAGTGTTGCCGCGTGCGTGTGTGCGCGTGTGTGTCTGTGCACGTGCCTGTGAGTGCAAGTTTGAGTGCGCGTGTGCGGGTGCACGCTGTAGGAACTTTAGTAGGGGGCCACGTACAGCCATGATGAGAGAGGGGACGAGGGAAACAGATTACAACAAATGTCGATCTTAATTTTTTGCTACGCACATTGGCACGTGTCCCTGCGTCCAGAGGCGGCCGGAGCATGAAGCGGAGAAACTGAGAGGGACCTCCGACAGGTGCGAAGACGAGAGCACTGCCATGAAAGGAGAGCAATGAGAGGACGCCGGAAGAAGACCAGCCATTGGAGAGACGTGAGGCGACCGGACGCGATCGAATTGCAGACAGGAGAATGAAATCGAGATGACGGAGAGAATGTTGGGATTCCAAGCATCACCTGATTCACATCAGGGGACGATGTAACGTTCACGATGTAACCCCCCCCCCCCC
>WELA01011136.1:1618641-1629977 GCA_009602735.1 Mesotaenium endlicherianum
GGGCCCCCGGGAGGGGGGGGGGCGGGGGGGCTCAGCCACAGGAAGTAGAGGCATCATGCCAGGTGGCGGCGCAGGAGCGCTTACGCTGGTGATCTGGATGCCGTAGGCGCGCCAGATGTGGATCGCGGGGCAGATGATGCCCTTGTTGGACGAGGTGGCGCCGAACGCGGGCATGTTGAGGCACGACGGCGACTGCTCGCCATTGTTCATCGCGAGGTTGACGTGGTAGAGCAGCACGTTGTTGGCCTGCCAGATCTTGAGCAGCGGCTGCTTGAAATCGCGCGCCGTGATGGTGAAGCCCTGCGGGCGCGCCGACGTGAGGATGGTGCACGAGAAGTTGTGGCCGAACACGAGGCCTGCGGAGAGCGTGATGTGGTTCTGCAGCACGAGCGTAACCGTCTTGCGGGGGACGTACTTTGTGCGGCGCAAAATGTCGGCTGCGGAGAACACCTTGATGGTTACGCTCTTCTTCGAGCACGGCCCGTTCTTGCCTGCAGTGTGCGCACGCAGCGGCACAGGCGGAGAGCAGACGAGCGCGCAGAGTCAGTGAGATGCTGAGCAGGCGTGCCAAGGGGGGGGTGGGGGAGGGGGGGGGCATTCCATCCCTGAAGCAATGACCACAATCTCACGAGTAATATCTTGCACGAGTACTTCAAGAAGCAATGTTGCCTAAAAACTTCAACCACAAAGAAGGGGTGATGCAGGGCATTGCCTGCAAGAGATTGCCGCATCCATGTGACACTAGCACCCCAATCCATGTTGAGGCCACTGCCCCAGGAGCTGTATAGCACTCATGAGGTACACCAAGCTGTGATGCCTTCCACTATACATCCTAGGAGCTGCCGTTGGAGAAGGGAGCAGCCGCCGCCTCTGTCGCTGCCCCGTCCTGGTCCATGGGAGATGTGGGCTCGCTATCCTCGTCGTTATTGTCGTTGTTTTCACTGACCGGCCTGCCCTTGCGCTTGTAGAACAGAACGTACGCTGCCGTCGTCATGACTTCGCTCTCGCTCGAGGGCGACACGTGACTGTCGTCAAAATTGTACCACGTGTTGTCCGTGTGGAGCTGTGCACAGACACGCATTCATAGGGAGAGAGTGTACTGATGAGTTTGAAGAAATGCAAAGTCACTCGGATGACACGTTTAGCGGCACTAGCAGCAAGCAGGAGGATAAAGCCTAGCAAACAAAGACATTTCCTCCACGAGCCCCTCATGACAATGACGCATCGACACATTTAAAGAAACAGGAGCCCAGGCACGGGCCCAGCCAGGCCCTACGCCCAGGCCCAGGAAGCCGGTCCAGACCTTGGCGTAAGCGGTGTAGTGGCCGCCGCCCAGGCCGCCGAAATGGTTGCTGACGGCGAACAGCTCGTACACGTGCGCTCGCCCGTCCTTGCGCAGCACATGGTCCGTAAGGTCCAGGTCGTGCACGGGGAAGTGCACCATGGTGTCCAGCTTCGTCTTCACGTAGCGGTTATACGAGAAGCGCTTGAGGTGCACCACCAGTACGTCCGGCAGCCGCCACAGGTCCAGCTTCTTGCTCGCCTGCCGGTGCTCCTTGCACTTGGGGCAGTACCTGCACCCGTCCCCACCATGACCACCGTCACCGTCACCGTCACCATCTCCGTTGCCGTGAAGTGCCACATGAGCGCAGCCACGGAGTATGAAGACACGTGAGCTTGCTCTTGGAACGGCCTGCCTGCGCCATGTGACAGCACACAGCCGGGTACACTCCTTTGTCTGCTGCTATTGGGGCAAGCCTGAGAGCTCTCTCAGTTCTCCCCCGCTCTTGTGAAGTACCCTGCTGAGAAGGGGCTTGACAGGTGCTTAGATTCCCACCACTCACAGGCTGATCACTATGCGCGAGAGAAAGCTCCAAAGGTTGCAATCAGGATTTGGGACCAATCGCAGCCAATAACAGCAAGCTCCTCTGCGCCCAATGCTGTGCAGACAGGGGGTGCCAGCCGGACGCAGTTGCTCCAGGCTGCCAGCCACGACAGCTAAACCATGCCACTGACTGGGCATCCAGTGGCAGCAGCAGCAGCAGCAGCGGCGGCGGCGTGTACGCACCACATGTCGTCGGGCCCTAGAGGTTCCTCCTTCAAGAACGACTCCAGGCACGTGTAGAGCGACACTGCGTCCGAGGGCCGCTTGCTGCCAGGGGGTGGGGGCGGAGGCCTGTTGACCTCCGGTAGGTTCTCCACCTGCACACTCTCCAAGTCGTAGCGCGCCGCCAGCACCTCCGGCACCCACTCTGCCACCAGCATGGGCGGCTTCCAGTCGTAGCTCATCATGGCGGCTGACGACGACGCCGACGCTGATGTGGATGGCGCGGACGCACTCCACGCCTCGTACTCGGCCGGCAGCGGCTGGTTGCTCGCGATGGGGTCGCCCAGGGTGCTGTGCTTGCACAGCCTCAATGCAAAGGGGTACTGGGGCGTGCCGGCTGGAGTGGTAGAGTCAGAGGCGTCTCCGGCATGCACGGGCCCGTCCTCGTCAATGGGGAGAGGGCTCCCGCTGCCTGCCTCTGCCTGCGGTACCTGCCCCTGCCCTTGCCCTTGGCAATCTTCCTCCATATGCCCACCCGCACCGTCTGCGTTTGCCCCATGCGCATCAAGGGGCCCCTGCTGTGTGGGCTCGGTGTCCATGGCAGACCTGTCAGCATCCTCTGATTGCACAGCTTCCCCCTCGCCTCCTACTGCCTGGGTCGTGGTGGCCTCAGAGACCGCATCATTGCCTGCCGGCGCCGCAGCAGCAGTGGCAGCGGAAGGAAGAGGTGTCGCTTGGTGTTCCTCTTCATCGCCAGCTGCCCCGTCGCGGGGAGTTGGGGAATTGGCACCGGCCAATCTCGCTGTTCCTGTGGCTGTCGCGATCGCGAGGGCTATCGCGGTCGCTGTCACTGTCGCGGGCCCGTTGGGAGCTGTAGCAGCAGCTGCAGCCCCATCTGTGTCTTCCTCCATGCCTGTAGCTCCCGCTGGTTCGGCCCCAACAAACTCGTCGTGGGCGCCCCCGTTGGCGTTCGACCTCATCTCCTGCGCAGGTCTCTTCGCTCCCTTGTGCGCTAGCTCGTCCACCTGGGCCTGGGCCTGCGCTTCGGTCTGGGCCTGCTCCCTGGAGAAGGGGCGCAAGGCCTGCAGCACCAAGTCGTACACTTGCGCCGCTGCCTTCACGCCACCTTCCGGCAAAGCAATCAGAAGCGGGCTCGAGGGGGGCTTGAACGAGTATGCGCTCGTGCTGCTGCTGCTGCTGCATTCCACAACAATCAGACACAAGCCATAAGCAAGTATATGTGGAACCACTCGCCCGTGATGACAACACGGGGTCAGCCTGATGTCAATGGAGACAAAAAAGACACGCTTCTTTCAAGGCACACTTGAGCAACTCAGGGAGCCTGAGGGCACCAGAGACAACCACGAGGCGTTCCACCCGCAGGGGAGGGTCCAGAGGAGGAGGGAACATCTCCCCCAGCACTCGAAAGTAGAATGCGTGAACATCCTCCCCTAGAAAACCCACGCCACGTAGGCCCCCCTCCCCCCCCCCTCCNGAAGAGGGGGAGCGCAAGCGTAAGCTCACGAGGGCCAGAAGACAGAAACTCTTTCAAAAGAGAACTGAAAAGAAAAAAAAAAATGAAACATTCAGTGCGCGTGGAGTGACCATAATGGAGAAGAAAAGAATACAGGCAGTTCGGATTGCTTCTTCGAGAGCTCAGAAAGCTCAGAGATGGCAACAGAGAATCCAGAGGGTTCAGAGAGCGCATGCAACCAAGCAGCAACAGCAGCAGCAGCAGCAGAAGGCTCACTGGGATGTCGCCCCCTAAGCAAAAGCTCGGAGCTGCCCGCTACCGACCATCACACGACCTGGCTGGAGCAGGGCATGCCCAGGGGAGCGTTGCAGAGAAGTCATTGAAACGAGCACCCCTCTCCCTCGCTGAATATCTCCTAGAGCTGGCAGCAAGGCTCAACAACAAGGAGCGAGTTTGCCAAAGACGCATGAACAGGTCCGCAGGGGCAGCAATACCGACGTGACTCACGTCACTCGCGATGACAGCTGGAGCTCCCAGCTATAACTAGGAGCAGTGGGAAAGTAGATGGAAATTCGCAACTTCCAGGTGCAATTATTTGCTGTCGGAATATTCGAGCCCGGACTAGGAGGGGCCCGAGGGGAATAGGCGCCCGGGGAGGAATGCTCCGATCAAACGTCCTTTACTCAAGTGACATTTTTAAGGAACACTAAGCACAACGATGGAGCTTGAACATACGTGAGGGCGAAAATACCTGAAAGAAACCTCTCATTGTGGCGAGACTTCTCGTCAGGCAATCCAAGCTTGGTAGTCCCGCCTTCAATAGAGTGGAGTCGGGTCTCCGCCAAGATACAACGTTGCCTCTAGAGCTCTGAGATCTGACAGACGAAAATTCGGGGTATCTTTCACGAGGCCTGCTAGATTATTTCTAAATTCTGAGGACGAAGCGCTAAAAGTTGATGGTTGCAATGTCCTGCGGCAAATTGCACTTTGCCAGGCGAGCTAAACCTCGGAGACTCAAACAAGCAGGATGCCGAAGAGCACAGCCAACTGCGATGATAGATGAAGGGTTTTCAACAGATGAGAGGAACCTCCTCTGCCAGGGAGTGAGTCTGGTGGAGAAGAAACAATCAATTAGACAAGAAGTGAACGAAAAGCGACGAGGCTCCTTGAAGCTCGTACTGCTGTGAAAAGGTGAATGCAGTTGCGCCTGGAAAGCTTTCCTTTGTATAAGGGTGCGTCAAGTCCGGTTAAAAAGGGGCGGAAAGCTGGCATGATTTGGCGGAGCAGTCGGAAAGCAGCTAGCCTAAATCCCACCTGCTTTCCAGAGAAGTGTTGTTGTGTTATATCATAGGTGGCACCTTGGTGATAAGTTGGTTTCAACGTTCATGAAAGTTTCCCGTAGTTTCGTCCAGTTTCGTCCAGTTTCGTCATCCAAAAAGTCAAACACGTTATCCAGGTAAGTGGGTTGGAGTAATTCGCTGGCGTGGACGAATTAAGGCTGGGTGGATACTTGGGCGGTTAAAAATTTAGAGCCTGGTTTTAGCAGACAATCAGCCGACCTCCACCGTTATCACCTCCCTGCTTAATGAACAACGTCTGGGCGTGCCCAACTTTTTTTTTTGTTTCCCCCTGGTTCCATCCAGGATGAAGGACCATATTATGTAATTGTGAGGACAAACTTTGATTGTCGCGGCAGTACGTAAATGGTGAAGAATCGACGAACGGCCAAACATTTGCTGTCTGACCCCTCTTCTGTTTTGGGCTTATTTGGGCAAATGAGGCCGGCCCCTGAATTTGGAGTACACGATAATCAGTTTCCAATTTGGATACTCCGTCCTTGAGAAAGATAACATGATTTTTGAATGACGAGTGTTCCTTTTTCAGCTGAGAGCCCATAGTAGCCACTGGCCAGCTGCATTGTTGTCTGTCGACCAGAATTCTCCTTGATGCTTCTTGCGTTGTTTATTTGTTTGCTGTGAATTCCGAATTGCATTTTCAGAAGCCACGTAGAAACCATACGAGCGAGTTGAAGCGAGGTGTCACACGAGAACGCCGAATACACCGATTTTATTTTTTAGGCCGGAGGATGCGCAGGATACTGTAGCAGAGAGGACAACGGGCCTGTCTACGTTGGTCTACGTAAGGAAAACGACTATTTATGGCGCCGACCGAAGCGGGTGTCACTAACATTTCTTATGTTCAATTGATCTACGACTGTCGCGAATGCAACTGGATGGACGGCGCAGCTCGCATGGCGCAACTCACGGCTGCCTCAGTTACAGACAGTCAACGTTGACTCACAGACCAACATTGCTGACACATGCATGAAACTCTAAGTCAGCCACACGTGAGATGTGACTGCGTTAGGTTTCCCGACTCCATGGGGGGGAAACTCCCTTCGACAATCCGGGTGAAATAGCGCCCAAAATTCAAGGTTTTAAATTAGCGCCCTGATATCAAAATGTCAAAATTAGTACAGTAAATTAGCGAGCTTAAATCACAAATATGTAATAATAGCGCTCTGAAATCAAACTTAAGAAATTTAGTGACAAGATTCAAAAATTTAAGGCTCCGAATTCAAAATCTCGGAAAATTAGCGCCAGTTTCCACCCCTTGCCCAACTCCTAGCAATGGATGGGGTTTGACAAACAGATTAGTTGCAAGGCTGACCCCACTAGACCTCACACAGTCTATGCCAGTATTCTGCCAAGTCAGGCAGAGCTGACGAAATGGCCATCCCAACCATGGGCTGATAACTCTCTTGAAAAAAAGGCGCAGGATTGTGACCTTTTTCCAATTGCGGCAAACTTTCAATGTATTGGCTAATTTCAGCCCTAGGAAAAGCGCAAAAAATCAATGACACGCACATCTTTGCGGCACAACTTGCAAGTTTGGCGAAAAAAATTCAATGAAAGGTAAATACTTGCGACAGTTAGCACCCCATAATCCCAATTGTTGTCCATGGTTGTCAAGTCGAGCCCAGTCGAGCTACGCTTAGAGGGCAGGCCAACTCGGCCAGGGTCTATTGGCACAGCTGCCACGACTGAGCTGCCATGCCACGCCAGGAGACATAGGCAGGACTGCCACATCAAGTAGTCAAGTGCGACGATCACGTGGGGGTATGAGGGAGGTGGGGGAGTGTGTAGCGCATCTGCGTGCATGCGTTCGTGCGTATGCAGGACTCTCCACAAACGGCAGACTCACACACAAGTACACCAACTGCTCGACAGGGTGCATGCACTCATAAGCCAAGACCTGAACACACAGCTCGGCCGCGTATCATCAACCGATGAGACCGACACCGGTACTTTCACCGTACTTTCACCGTAATTCATCGTGCTTTTGAGCATGATGGAGAAAACAGACGCGTTACCTGCATAGGGTTGAGGCCATTCCAGGGGACCTCCTCCGTGGCCAGCTCCCACAGGATGACCCCGAAGCTGTACACGTCGGACCTGCAGGTTGAAAGCAGCGGCCATACACACAAGCGCACACACGCACACACGTACACACACACAGAGAGATACAAGATCAGACAACGAGCAGCGTGCATAGAGGAGGCGCAGGGCGTTGCATGCATGCTGAGTGCCGCAACAAAAGTTAAGCTAGCACGGATGACAACTGCGAGCGGTGAATGCATGCAAATTGACGTCAAGTCACGGCAATTTTGAGAGGAATTGCAATTTGCATGCAGATGCCTGTGATAGGCACGAGCATTGCACATTTTTCCCTCATTCTTGCCTCGCACATTTTGCCAAAGAAGCAGAAGGAAGAAGCGGAGGAAGAAAGACAAGAGAGAAGGCGAGAAGGAGATGGAGTTCCCAAGGTTGCGAGAAGCTCAAGAAGACACGCTTCTGCCGACGCTTAGAAGATCCTCTCTCACTTATCATATAAAATTTGGACTTATGAGTTCCCAAGAAGGGATTTCCGCTTGAAGGGTAGAGAGCTTGCACATGGGATATGCTAGGAGATTCTAGCGCAGATTTGGACCAAACTCCACAAGCGTGCAAAGAGCACATAAAATGGTGAGTTATGTGAGTCTCAAAAGTCACAATTATCAAAATGTTGAAAGCAAGAGCAGAGTTAGCAAGAAAGCTCTCAGTAAAGAACAAAGAACTGAGCGAGTCCTGCTTGCAGTGAAAAGTTGGCAGGCGCGGCCAAGAGCGAAAGGCTTAAGTCAGACCGGCATAGATGCTATGGATTCACAATTTTGTAAGCTGGAACTTTGTGAAAGTTAAGCGAAAGCCTTGGTGGACGAATTTCATTGAAACTTGGTGTTGTTTGTTGACTTGCTTAGACGTGATTTTCGCAAACTAAAATCTGGTCATGTGAATGCCACTCAAGTTGGGCAAAAGCCTATTTGGAAAGCCTAAGAAAGACGCTTGTGTCCTATATTTAAGGAAAATTGAGTAGCAAAAGCTTTTTGCAAAATGATAAGTCCTGAAATAGGAGCCAACGAATGGATCATATTTGGTGTAAGATACACTAAGTGCTAACCTCAAACTGGCTTGTGCCACTGCAGTGGGACAAGCCACTGCAGGATGACCAGCGGATGGTCAACCTCCGGCAATTTGCCACCGACACACGTGTGAAAATTGATCGACCAGGTTGATGATTCACGTGCAGAGATGCACCGACAAGTCGACCAGGCTAAGGACACATGCGTGGAGGACCACCGACACGTCAACCACGTCGATGGCATAAGCGCACAGGTCTCGACACGGTTAGGCACAACACGACCCAAGAAATATATAAATTCTTACGTGCCCTGGCTATATTGCTCACTAGACATTTATATCTGGTGGTATAGAGTAAAGATAGTCTTGGTCTTTTTTTCTTCCGGCACCTATTTTGTTGACCATACATAGGTGGACGAGAGGCGAGTTTTGGCGATCAGCGTCGGTTGGCGTCAGTGGCTTTGAACCATTTCTTGCTTCATTCATGCTTAGATTTGTTTCAGGTCATCATATTAGGATAATTTAAAATGATTATGATGCAATATCAAACATAAGCTCATGCATCAAATACAATGGGCCAAAGATGGGCTTGTAGCGGTTGCAAAGTATCTCCATATTATTGATTTTTTTGCACAAAGATGGTGCAAGTCATTTTGCACATCATGCATTGTCTCCTGCACTAATGTTTTATAGACGATGCCCAAGGACCGGACAAGCGGAACTTTTATTGTTTTGCAAAATGTAAAGAAGGGTACAATTAAGGCCCTCATTAAGGAAGGAAGTTTTGATGTTCAGGCCCATGCGGCCAAATCACATGTGCGACAAACTCATGCCAAATACGTAGAATCAAATAATCATTCCTTGACAAAATAAACATGTAGGCTGTTCACTTATAACCATTCCTTGAATTCGTACACAAATAGCCGTACAATTTGTATATATATAAACATATACAAAACCCGTGATCTTGCGTACTCAATATATTGACAATCGCAATATGCGACAGATCCTCTACAGAGGGTCCTGCCTGCGTCTTCACTTCCTCCGGTGCTGAACTCGTCAACACCTCCACTCTAAGTCCTTGAAACCCAACTGAACTCAAAAGAGACGTCGTTCGGCATAGCAAGCTCCACAGACCAGGCGGCGCTGCGTCCTCACAATAGTGCCAGTGCCCTCCCTCCAGCTGTCGCTTGCTGAAACTGAAAACCCTCGCTAGGCCGGAGAGGATAGATGTCCCCCTGGGCCCTCGCGTGAAGCTCACGTTGGCCGTATGGAGAGAGCTGCTCGCATGCTGGCTGAGGGCCGAGGAGGTCGTGACAGCTGGCGGCGGAGGGACAGCTGGCACAGGTGCAGGCGGGCACAGGTGCACGCACGCCTGCATTGGTCTTGCACACTGGTCTGCTGCCGCCGGCATTGCTCCCCCTTGGGTCCTCCCCCCCTGGCCACCGCCTCTACTTACAGTCTTAAGGATACACTCCTCAGTTGCGCTGTAAGCATCAGCGGACACGACCTCCGATTTCATCTCCATTCTTGGCGCACCCAAGGAGGCCCCGCTGGGGCCCGCAGGTACAACAGGCGGCTCTAGCCTCTTCAGACTCCCCCAAAGAATAGTAGGAGAGTGGAAGGGCCCACGAGCGAGCACGTGCCTGCCGTTGCGGCCAGCATTGCGGGCAGCCGGCCGGCCGGGTGGCTGGCAGCCCAGCGCTCGGGCATGGCAAGCTGTGGGGCGCCGTGGCCAGCTGGCACGCAGCGGGAAGGAAAAACATCTGTTCCGTCGAGCCGCCGCGCCATGAGACATGTGTTCGCTGTTGCTGTCCTACAGGCTGTTGCTATCGCTTTCCTGTCGCGCTCGTTGACGCTGTCGCCGTTGCTGTCAACCACACGTGCACACTGACTGCCCCCGACATGCGGACCAGGGCAGGGTGTGCTGCCAAGTGCGCTCGCCAGCAAATATCCGAGAAAGTAAACTCGCAGCGGCGCTCCAAGCCAGTCCCCGCTGATCAGCCCTTGCCTCTAATCCCAGCCTCTAGCCTCCAGCAGCCTCCAGCAGCCTCCAGCAGCCGCGGATGTGCGAGGGAAGAGCAACAACATCAATGCATCCGTTTGCACGGCTGTCAGGCAAAGAAAGAGCGTGAGAGCCTTACAGGTGGCTCGCCCTGCCGCCAGCTGGCAGCGCTCGACAGCGTCTCGAGCTTCTTGGAGGAAGTCCCCACAGCGTGCCAGGTGGCAGCGGGGCCGGGCGCCACGACCTACGAGGCTGCGGAGAGACTTCTGCGTTTCGGGAAAGGGGAGCGGCGCTTCTTCCACCTGCTTTTGTCGGACCTAAAGATGACACCCGCTTTGAGACGAGACTAGCTCTCCCTGCGCCGTCAGGCAGGCCTCGGCTGCCAACAGTCACAGAGAGGGGGGTGTGTGGGAATGGAAGGCCAGGGGGGCAGAGTAGAAGAGGGTTGGAGGGAGCGGGGTGGCGCTTGGGGGTTTTGGGGGNGAAGATGTGTATCGTGTGCACGCGCGCGCGTGTGTGTGTGTGTGTGGGAAGCGAAAGAAAGAGTGTCTGTGTTTGTGTGTATAGGAGCATGTGTGAAGGAGAGAGACGGAGAGCACATGTGCGACGAGAGAAAGAGCGTGAGAGAGAAAGAGTGCATCTACGCGAGAGAAACGGGAGAGAGTGCTTTTGTGAGAGAGAGCGCGCAAAAGAGAGCGACAGAGTGTGTGTATGTGTGTGCATGCGTCTGTGAGTGCATGCGTGCGTGTGGTCCCCACTTTCTCAAGGTCGAGCTCGCCGTCACACACGATGCTGATGGAGCTCACGCAGGGTCGTGCATGTGGTCGTGATTGTTGATGACCATGGCCCTCGTGGCCGTTGTCGTGGCCGTGCGCACCCTCTGCGCCGCCACCTGGCAGCCCCCCAGCCCCCCAACCACCAGAAGCAGTTTCAGGTATGCACAGCCCCACGCCAGCATGCCAAGTGACATTTACTACCCTCCCACCCACCCACTCTCTCTCTCTATCGCATGCCCTGTCGCACGGACACCACAGACACTCACACACTCACACTCACACACTCACACACACACACAGACACACACTGAAAAACTCAACACACATGTACACACGCACACGAGTGTGGGTCCGGGGCCACCGCAAGCAGACGATGTCAGCAATACATCATGGGGCTGACATTGCGCAAGGTAATTCAGGATGGTTCTCTCCTCTAATGCCAACACACAATGCACCAGACGGAGAACATGCAAAGAGAAAGAAACCTAGGCCTCACAGCAACAGAGCTGTTGCTAACACACATAGAGAGAACGAGGAGGCAGATATACCCACTTTTATCGCCCCCCCCCCCCCAAAA
>WELA01011136.1:1659875-1675374 GCA_009602735.1 Mesotaenium endlicherianum
CCCCCCCGCGCTTCCGCCCCCACCGGCCCCCGTGACAGTGTATCTACCTCCTTGGTTTTCTTCTCTTGGCAGACGCTTCGGGAGGCGGCATGAAGCAGGGCGACCTCGTGCGCTGGTACGTGGCGCAGCAGAACAGCCAGGGGCTGTTTGACTCCATCGACGAGGTCGTGCAGGAGTATCGCCTCGTGCGCTCCATCATCCAGGTGAGCGCGCACCGGCACCAACACGGGCACGAGCGCGAGTGCGAGCACGTTTGCTGCGCGCGCTTCCTTTGGAGTCCTCCTCCTCCTCTGCCTCCTCTTCCTCCTTCTCCTAACGCCGCTCCTCCTCCTCCTGCTCCTCTTCTGCCTCTCTCTTCCTCTTCCTCCCTCTTCCTCTCCCTCTTCCTCTCCCTCTTCCTCCTCTTCCTCTCCCTCTCCTTCCTCTTCCTACCCCTCTTCCTCCTCTTCCTCCTCTTCTCCGCTTTTCCACTCCTCCCTGCTCCTCCTCTCCTCCTGCCCCTCCTCCACTTCCTTGCTGGTGGGTCACATTGTGGTTGGCTGCTGCCTCGGTGGTGCTTGCGCTTACTCGACTGTCCCTCCAGATTCGGCGGTTGGTTTCTTTCCCTAGTGGCTATTCTATTGGTGTGACGCTCGCGCATGTGCAGAGAAGAGCTGAAGAAAAGTTGGCAAAATGGGCAGAGCGATAGCGCAGACACAAAAGAAAGGGACACACTTCCACTTCGGCATTCAGCCTTTTTGGAAACATGAGTGCGGGCATGAGTTTGCGCGCTTGCATGCACGTGAGCGGGAGCGGGAGCAGGGGCGGGGGCAGGGGCCCCCGACCTGTTTACTGTCTCTAAAAATGTGAGAAGAAACTTGTGTGTCTGCTCCGGCTCCGTAGTCGGCGATCTTTGGGGACCATCAGCTGCCACCGGTCGGTCCCGCAGGCGGCACTTGGCACACTTTGTACTTTGCCGAGAGAAACCATTGCGCACTGTTGGGTTGCAATCCAGGGGCTCATTGCACACTGTCGCTGTGGCCTGTGCGTCGATCTGACTGATCTGGTGTGTTGCGCCGTGTTTGTGTCTCCTGGTGTTTGTGACCCCCGGGTGAGTGAGCAGCATCTGATAAAGAGGGAGGCTGTGCTCCTGGTGCTCGACGACGGCGCGACCGCCGTGGAGGCCGCCAGGCGCGCGGCGGAGGAGGCCAGGGCCCAGGCGGAGGCTGAGGGGCGGCCGCTCCCGGCCGAGCAGCCGCTCCCGTCGGCCGTGGAGGAGCGCGTCCTGGCCGTCAACCCTAACTTCGTGCAGGAGTGACGAGCCGACGACGGCGTGTCGGACGCAACACGACGGAACGCCACGTCAACGGCACGCCACGTCGACGGAACGCGACGCGACTACGGCGGGAGCCAGTTTCTTCCTTGGCCCGGTTGCCGGTCGTGAAGTGATCGAAGCAGTCCAGGAGTTACAGCGATAACCCAGCGTTGACGGACTGGCCTGTTGTCACTTGCGAGTAGGGCAGAGTCTCGACGCCCCACCTGGGGTTGCTCAAACGGTAGGGTATCTGCAGATTTGTTGTCTTCGTTGCCCGTGCCGACTGGGGTCCGACGGTGGTTCAAAGGGCTCAGGGGTTGGATATACAATAATCTTTCCAATATTCTTTTGTGGTACGTTGAGCATTATTATGGCTGCAAATAAATTTGACAGCTAGAGTGGGAAAAATGACGTGGAGCTATAAGCTTCTTAGGGCTTCAGTACTGTTGCATGTACGTGTTCGAATGAAAGACCACGGCCCCGAGGTCTTCGATATTGGTTTGTGTTTCCCCTGCTTTGTAAGTTCCAAAACAGGCGTGTTATAAAAGTGCACAAAAGGAGATACATGTCTGCACATTGTGTAGATTGCATCAAGCTCATAGTGCACAGATACTTTTCAAGCATGTCATAATTTTTCTTGTCAAAAGAACATGGACTCAGGTGTTGAACCATGTGAGTTCTTCGTCGCAAAATTCACACGTAGAGATAATGTGCAGACTGAACAGTCAATTTGAAAGATCAATTTGACTACAATGACTTGCATGGCAGCACACATAACTCGACCTTGATGACATGTGGCACTTACATAGCCGCTAGTAGAAAAACACGTCCTCTAAAGCCAATGGTTGGATATTTGGAGTTTCCCATTGTGCCACTGATGAACACATGGCTGCTTAGTATACATTTTTGGAAGGCAGTTTTACATCGGCAAGAACAGTTTTGCTTGAGACCTGATTATTTCACTGGCAACGGAACTATCGCCATGTTCTTAGGATCATAAAGAATACACAACCAGTTCATGCATGGAAATATTCAGGTAAAGGTCTTGTGAGTTTGCCGTCAAATGACCACCACCTACAATGTCCACTCGGACGCCGCCTTCAACGATCCTGAAGTACCAACTTTGTGCCTGCTTGCGCTCAGCTTCACAAAATTATGTATGGGTTTGCATCCACATTCACAAGTTGGGTGCTAACAAATAATTAAGCCTGTCAAGAACGCGGCCATGCTGTTTGCCTTCACCTTGCCTATTGTTAACATTGCGGGAGTGACCCTATCTAGTTTCGCCTGCTTGCCGTTCGTCACGCGGAGCGTTCAAAGCAAGTTCAGACTTGTTACGCAACATGTCGATTCCAACACGCAAAGCGCTCATTGAGATCACGCCTTTTGAGAAAATGGCACGGAAACAATCTCAAATCGCTACGGGTGATATTAAGAACGGATATGCGGAGCATTTAAAGTCGTCACGCGGCACGTCAAAATCCGACATGCGAAGCGCTCAATTAAATCATGCCTTTTGAGAAAAGTAACTTGAAATGGAAAAGAACGACATGCGGACGGTTCCAAATTGCCACGCAAAATGTCCAAAAGGGACATGCAAAGCGTTCAAAGTCGTCACGATACATGTCCAATTGACCTCAACATGCAAGTTTAAATCACGCTTTTTGAGAACGGTAACACAATATGTTAAAGAACGATATACGAACGATATGCGGATGTTTTCGATTTGCCCCGCAAAATGTCCAACAACAAACACGCAAAGCATTTATAGTTGTCACGTGACATGTCGAATCCCCACATGAAGCGCTTGATAAATCACGCCATTTGAGTAAATTGACGCAAAATGTCAAAAAACATGTGAATGATTCAATGTCGCCACGCGCCTACAAACAAATACACCCTGAGAATGGGCAATGGGTGGTATGTGCTGTTTCCTACTTTTTCAAAAGTATGTGAGGTATGCTGGAGCAAATCGCTGACGAGGGCCGGGAAATAATTGGAGAACACTGTTTTCACCTCTAAAGTAGGCGCGCCGACTCAGAATAGGGTAGGATTCGATCTGGGAGCCATTCCTTTCCCAAAAAGTAGGAGGCCCTACCTTTGCAAGCACCTCGAGCCTCGAACTCGGTTGAGCTGCACTACAGGCTGCTTGAATTCAGTCTTTACAACGACAATCGTAATAGCGATTCATGAACGTCGGCTTCCTGAGCCCTCGGAACGTTTGTCGTCACTCTCACGGTGTCGACAAGTCAAACGTTGTCGGGACACGTTGGACAATCATAGCAATGGCAGGCAACTCAGCCTGAAAGCATGATTGTTAAATATACAGCATTTCAAATGCTCTTTGCACTCTAAATTTGCAATAGCAATAACTCCTGAGGTACACAGCTTGGACTGCAACTTACCTTCCATCATCATGCCTGACAATGAGCAATGCCGGATCTGCCTCAAGTTGTATGCTCAAAGGAACCTGCTGAACCACAAATGCCGCCCTCAGTTTACTCCCGCGCGATTCCCATACCTTCAAGCCCCCTCTTCTGTGCCTATCAGATCTCCTGTCCACGCTTATGAGAAACACAGCATCTAAGGTGGAAAAGATTGACGTGCAAGAGGCGTGGTTGGCTGACAGCAAAATCAGGCTTCACTATGCCAGTGTGACTGACAGTATAGCAGAGTTTCTCGAAGACAGTGCATTTTGCAAGAATATCCATTGGAAGCAGGAGGTCAAAGTAGATGGCAAGATTACTGGCGTGTGGAACTCGCCCTTTGTCACCAAAGACCCCTTCTTCATGGATTACTTTGTGTGTACAAGAGTGCAGGGGGACGCGAAGCTGCTAAATTTGGAGGATTGCATTCTCAATAAAGGTATTCTCATCAAAGGTATTCTCAGCTCCTTTTGCTCCATCCACCTTTTGCACCCTATTGGTGTTTTAATTCCCATGCAAACAACACTCTCTTGCTTTAGTTCCTTGTGAAACTTGCATGGCTAATCCTGTGTTCCTTAAACACGCTTCTGTTTCCTGCAGGTGTGCACAAATCCGAGGTGGCCATTTTGCGGGGCATCTGGTGGTCGGATAGCTAAAAGACAGACCGCACGCCATACCTGCAGGTGCAGCTGTTCCGTTACTCTCAGGGTATTTTTGGTAAGCTTCTTCTGTGCGATGAGAAAAGGAGCGTAGGGCCTTCAACAGTGATGGGCATATGCAATGTTCTTCGCCATCCCATTGTTGGGGAACGAACCAGGGACAGGGGCTTTGACATCGGTGGGGTCGTGTCGTTCCGGTGCAATAAGGAGGTGGCACCCGGCAATATTATGCCTACTCTCCTGAGACATGATGCTCTAGAAGCTCCTGTAGACAAGGAATTAGAGGAACACAACCATAGGAACTTACCTTTTGTCAACCTCGCAATCAACTTGTTTGCAGATGACTTTGGTGTGTACAAGAGGAAGAGGAAGTCTGTGGGCGGGTATTACTTTAGAATTCAAATTCTGGATGGTGAAGTCATACGGGACTCGAGGAACACCAGGGTTATCTGCTTTGTTGACAAAGAGGCCCATCTAGATGAAGTCATAGCCCACTTGGTAGCAGTCGACCTAAAACCGCTAGAGAAAGGAGTGTACATGTTCTTTGCCCCCATAGGACAGGAGTGTTCGGTGAGGGTCAAAACCTTGTTCTGTCAAGACACGCCACAGAGGATGAAGAGCATGCACCTCACTGGCCAGGGAAGCAACTAACCCTGACCCTGCTGTTACGTGAGGAAGGAGAACTAGGACATCACGCAGCCTAACACTGCACATAATACAACGGGATTAGAGCCCGCCATTGTGGGACCGGTTGGTGGAGAAAGTGGCCATGAAATCGAAGGTGAGATAATTACATTGGGGAATAGTACTTCGCAACCAGCAGCCAAAACAGAAGATGATGTGGAGCATGATGATGAATCTGGGGCAGGGAAAGGGAAGGAATTGATTGGGACGGTAAGTGAGGGCATCAATGCTGATGATGGTGTGGGGGCAATAATGGGAAGTCCTGCTGACGGCAATATGGGTGACTCTAGAAGACGGCTCAAATTGTGTTTTGAAGGAGCCATGGATGATTTGGGCGATACAAGTGTAGGTGCCAGAATGGCACGTTGGGAACCTTTCTTTTATCAAATGGTAGAAAAGGTGGAGTTGATATGGGGGAACATGATTGGTGCCAAAACGGTTCAGTCACGAGTTCGTCAGGCGGAGGATCTGAGGGTGAATTCTTTCACCAACCACATTTTGCTTACAAGTGCGTAGTGAGTTAAGAGTAACGTATTGAGGTAAAGATTGTGAAGGAATTATGAAGAGGTATAACAAATGTAAATGAGGCACACGCTTTGAAGTAATTGGGGCAAGCTGGTGGGGGGGGGTGCCTGAGCAGACAAAAGCAGTGAATAAAGTGTGTGACGCTAAGCGTGAGTTCAACACAACCTTCTGGTTGGACAAAGACCCTTTGGAATAGCTGCTGAAATACCTTCTGGACTTTGGGGACCCTATCACAATGGTTGTTCTTCAAGGGATCAATCCAGAGACTGCACTAGAGGGGCAGATTGTGAGGCACATTAACCTATGTGGTGATGCAATGGGCAAAGAATCGCTAGACGACGTAACGAAGGTAAGGGGGTTGTGTTCATTTCCGCCTCTTGTCTGCCAAAGTCATTTTGGGGCAACGCGTACAACTTTAAATCATGCCATGCAACCTCCAACTCCACCATAATGAACCAGTTACTGACATAGCTCATTATGAATCGTATTGTGGCAAAAAATTGAAGCTGAAATGGAAAAGTCAAAGGGGGGAGAGAAAGAAACATATTGACCAGGCTATAGCTGACAGACTCTCCAGGAGTAGACCGACCGTTGAGTTCTTAGACGAGCCGCACAGATTGAGCTTGATGAGAATTCTCTGTAGTGGGTGGCAGTGGCTATGATGGAGACACACCAACCTTGGAGAAAAATATGGCCAGACAAAAAAGCAAAGTACACAAATCAGCACTGGAACATGATCCAAGGGCTGATGGCATTCACAGTGAAGACCTTTGCGCAAGAAAAAGAAAAGGTGAGTACCTTGTGGGACATGAGTAAAGGTGTTGTGTTTTCAGTAAAGGTGTGTCGCAGAATGTCATGGGACATGTTGAGGAGTAGTAAGGTGTGTGAAGCAGACTATCAGCTTTTGACATGGCGTGGATGGGATGGAACAGGCACAAAAGGCTGCACTAAAAGCCACAACTTATGCATTGGTCGAAGGTGCAGCTTTTAACAGTGAGACTGGAGGAGATGGCAAAGGCAGCCTTACAGGAGCAAGAGGTAGTCTGCAAGATCGACATATTGTTATGTCACCAAGCACGAGCAATGGGAGAGGTGAGCCATCATCCCTTGCCCGCACTTAACAGATGTCTTGTGCCACGCTGCTTTTAATTTTCTTAATATTGCAATCGCAAAGGGAGTCAATCATCCTCGGAGGGCCCAGGAAGGTAGGCCACATCCCCATGTTGTTTGCAAAGCAATCATGGACTGCTGCTTTACACACAGGGTGCACTTTTCCGAGAGTTGGAAACAAACATCCCCACGTGAGCAGATGCTCTTGCCACCTTTGCAAAAGTAGGAAAACCGATCTGTCTCCGAAAAATGATGACATAACAGGTGTGAAGAATTGGCAGGCACTCTCGATGTACGATGTACACCGACTTTACAAAAAGTATGATATCAGACTTTACCACAGATGTAGTAAATCGACATTATAAAAGTAATGAGTCCAATCTGAGACGAGGTGTATGACGCCAAACACTGCGGAAAGGTTGGAACCCCAACATTCGACGTGGTTGGGATCGCCCGTTTCCTTTGAAGTAGACGAACCACCCAGCCTTACAAATAGGTGAGCATCCTCCCCACGGGGAGCTGTTGTCATACGCTTTGCAATGGTCGGTGCGTATACCTCGCTAGCAGTCGGGGTGACACACAGAGCTAACAGGTAGGAGTACCCACGAATTTTGGATGTAGATTGCATTCGCAAATGAAAATATGCAGGTCCACACTTTGGCTACAGGATGCTGCAAGACAAAGTGCAAATTATTTTCGTATGTTTTCTGACCTATAAAAAAGTATGAAACGACATACCGGCCTTACTTAACGGCCTCGAAACGGCCGTTTTCCCCCTTACCCATTCTCAGGGTGTAGTGTTCTTCTACATGTGGGGAGAAGCTTCAATTGGGTGGTGGTGGATAAAATTGCAAAACTTCAAAGGATTGCCAAACAGCAGAATAGCTTATAGAGCATGTCAATTATTCCATTGAATTAAACTGCAAGCTTAAAAACATAATCAAGTTATAAGGGCATGTGATGTAAGAAAGCAAAATCTGCAAAAAATTAGTCAAATATGAAGTAAATTGGCAAAACCACCAAAGGTTCAAGATGCAATTTACCCCCACGGCCAAATTTGATCCATTCCATGATGAGACTGTACCCTCATTTGAAGGCTAAGTACCCTGCAACTTTGAAAAAATACGAAACTACCTTCACGTTAAATCTTTCTAATCATGAACAGTCCACCAATCAAATATGACGTGGATAACTCTACACGCTTTTTTTCCCCTTCTTCGTCCGTGCTTTTTTGCCCCTTCATCTGTTGCTTCGTGCACACAAAAATTTGAGCTTTGCACCAAACATCCCTTGAAAATACAAGGCAAGTGATGGCCTTTGTAGTCGGCAGGTCAAGCGTGAGGCACACACGTGTACAATATACGCGGAAAAATATTTGAACGTGCCCATCCAATGAGGATACGTCATGGCTGGCAAGAGAGTGCCCGTGACGCGAGCGACTATACGAGTTTCACAAAGATATGATAGTAGAGGTTTTACTTCCAAGTAGTCATGCGCTTGCCTGAAATTTGCCTTAAACGCAAGGACTAGAGGCAAAACAGTCCACTTGCACTTGAAATTTTGTCCTTCAAAGTTAGAGCACGAAGCACCACAAACAAGGGGTTTAAAAAGCACGGATGGAGAAGAAAATTAAAAATTGTCATGTTAGACACATCATATTTGACGGCTGGACTAACCATGACTAGGAAGATTTGGCGCGGGAGTTGCATATTCTTTCAAAATTGCAGGGTACTTTGCCTTCCTTTCAAACTTTATGGGGTGAAATTATAATATGCCCCCAATATAGCCAGCTGCCGCGCACTGCAGAAAGTAAAACTCCTTGAATGCTTTTTTATTATGCACTTGTTGCACGCGAGCCCTGCTCCATTCTCCTATATCCAATCGCATGGGCCACTTGATAACATATTGTACGTTAAAATGACAATTTGACATATAGAATGTCTACTTTTGCTTTGGGCATGTTCGGTTATTTCTGCCATGACAAGAATGCATAAATTAGCGAAGTGTAGAAGTTGTAGTTCTTCATAGAGAATCTTTGAAATAAAAGATTAAAAGATGTTTGATCAGCTCGTCATGCTTGACTGAATGAATATTTTGCAGAATGAATCCATTTGAGTTACATCTCTATCTTTTATACTTGCTTGGCTAAGGTCTCCTTTGACTAGTCAAAGTATTCAAGTAGGATGGTTTTGCTGTAACTATCTACTTGTCACTGATCATTGCTGCTTGATCTCTTAGATACATTGTATTCAACTGAAATTGACAAGTGACACTTGATGTTTTTTAAGTGTGAACACTAAATAGCCTGTTCAAGGCTAGTTTAAAGCTAAGAGCAATGTGAACAGTAATTGTTTCAATTGGGTCAAATATTAAAATATATATGCATGTTAAATCTTGACCATAGAGATTGCAACCGTGACTAAAAGTCAAGCAGGTCAACTAAATTGGTCAACTGGCTTGCTGACCGGGTAAGTCAACAGAGCAAACATAAAGTTTTACCACAAATTTGATTTAGATTCGTAAGTGACGCAATCGTAAAGTGTATACAACAAACAATGCCCTTATTCGCCATTGCACAAGAACGAAGGAGTGAGTGGAATTTTTACCCATCCACTCTTTGAGATTGGGTTAAGCATGAGTGCAAGTTCTTCGCGTAACGATTTGGCTTTGGGAGAGGGAGGGGAGTCGAAAACATGTGCGAAGCAACTTGACGCCATAGTAGGACTAACCTCCTTAATTGCAACGTAACGTAATGAAGGTGAACTTCTTAACTTTGTAGGCGTAATTACCAAAGTAGCACTCCAACTTTTGTTTATTTCAAAATGTAGCACTCCAAGTTTTGTTATTTCAAAACTAGCACTTGCACATAGGCCACGTAGGCCTTACACGATCAAATGACGCGCCACACGAGTTCGCACGCGACCCTACCCGACACACTCCTTCTCTCTTTTGTTTCCAAAATCTTCCACCACCATCTTTGTAACTGACCAACCTTCGCGATCCAAACTGCCTAAGGACGCCAAGTTTTGGGTGGACACATTGTCGCTACGTACCTTCATTTTTCGCTCCAAAACTCTTGGAGGCATTAACCGCTTTGCCGCGCCTCCAATTCAAAGACTACTTTTCGAACTCCATAGCTGGGGCGGGTCAACTAGGTACTTTTATGGTGGTTAAATGTAGGTAAAACGTGTGGTTAAATGTAGGTAAAATGTGGCGGTTAAATGTAGGATGTGAGAAATGTTCCCATGGATGCGTAGTAAAAATAGGTGCAACATGCTTACAATTAGGAAAGGATAGCCAAAGGCAACCTCAATGGCAATGTGCCATAGTAACTAACCACTTGACTCAGCCGCTACAATTAGCTTCTTGTGATTGCGTTGCTACCTGAAATAGCAGAGAATGCGTTGAATATAGTCTCTCAAGAAAATAAAGGGTTTACAAAATACAGGCTCAAGAAATAGGTCACGAAAATACATGTGGACCAATTTTCTTGGTATCCATGGGCAGTTTGGTTCGTGAAGTTGGGTCAGTTAGAAAAGTGGTGGTGGTCTACTTTGGAAACGAAAGAGAGAAGTGGTGTGTAAGGTAGGGTCGCGTGCGAATTCCTGTGGCATGTCATTTGATCGTGTAAAACCTACGTGGACTTGCCTTACATGCGCGAGTGCTAGTTTTGTAATAACGAAACTTGGGAGTGCTATTTGTAGAATAAACAAAAGTCGGAGTGCTAGTTTAGTAATTACCCCTAACTTTGTATGCAATGAATTGCTCAAGACGCATGCGTTTGCATGCGATAGTGGTCGGACGGCGAGGTCTACTTTGCGTTTTTTAAGGTGTGACAGAATAAGTGCGAGAGGAGATAGGTAAGGTAGATAGATAGGGTTTACTTATAGATTATAGACGAAATCTGAAGTCCTGCATATTACTACTAACCTACCAAAACTTCATACTACTACTCACCTACGAAAAACCAAATATCAGCCAATAAATGCTATATTCAATTTCACACATGTGACAGTAGATATGCATCATTTACTTGAGATTGCTTGAGATGGCAAGGCTCAGGCTGGGTTCAAGCAGCACATGATGAGGCAGACACGCGGGCCTTTCAAAGTTTACGTGTTGAAGTCCTACGAACATCGACCATTCAAAAATGTGATTCGCGCGTGGGCAACGCGGATATCCCGGAGTAAGTTGCCCGATCCATTCCGAAACGGACGGCTGGAAGCCTGAGAATCAGCTCGCAATGCGCGCCAAATTCATTAGTCAGGCTCAAGTAGGCTCCAAGCCTCAGTTACGACCTGGTCATGATTCACAAGTCCCTTACATGTGCAGTAACAGCAGATTGAGTGACGCCAGAAAGTGCCAGAAAGACGTCCAGGGGCTGAAGTGGGCTGAAGTCATCAAAAGTGGTCAAATCTAGTAAGATCCAGATTCCATCGAAGTGCACGAGTTATAAGATTGTCCACGACAGCAGAAGTAATATGCACGAGTGTGGAGCAGATGTGACCAGATGTGACAGGTCATGAGTTTGATTTTCTTAATCGAAAATCGAAAATCTCCAACAAAAGCGGCTGTCGGGGTCAGTCTGGGTAGATACTTGTCTCTCACTCCCTGTCGTGCTCTGTCGCTCCCAAACCCGTCAAGTCGGTCAGATGTTCCGTCAGGGCTCCAGCTTGCTCCAGCTGCTCCAGCTTCAGCTCTTAACTTCAATCACGCGTGACTGGCCTGTTGCAGGTGACGAGTCCTGAGAAACAAGCCAAGTATTGCCAAGTTTCGTAGATCCGAACCCTCCTGAACAGGCCCGAACAGCCCTTGGAGGGGGCTTGAGGAGCCGGGCGCTGGGCGGGTAAGTGCATTTTTTGGTGGCAGGTCGCCTCGTCAGCACAGTCCGGCGGTTAAAGTTGGCCAAAGTTGGCCCTTGCAGCCAGCTTTCAGGCCCTTGCTGCTTCCTTGCACCTGCTTCCAAGGCGAGTAGAGTGCTATGATCGACAGACGCGCTTTGCATGCATATGTACTCATCGACTGCTGTTCATGGTTTAGTAACCATTACTTTTGTAAAGGCAGTTAGACAAAGCTCCCCATGAAATCTCAGACCCGTTAGCCTCAGACTTTTTTGACTAAGGGATACAATTTATTGAGAAGTTCTTTTTGTTAAACTTATTAGAAGGAAATATAGCAAGCGTGGACGGGTTTGAATATTTTCCACGATGGCGCATGTTCTGGACTTGGTGCCTTTGGGAAAGCTGGAAGCAGGATTTTCTGTAAGATAGCGTGTCTGCTCTCTTTGGAAATTGAGATTTGGCTTTTATGTGTTAGCTTGCTCAAGTTGTACATGTTCGGATTTCTGTGCGGCTTATTTTGAAGATCTGCTAGAGAAGCTTGTGGGCAGACTACTGTTATTGTATTCATGCACGCGCATTAAGTATAGCGATGCCTGCTGTCTAAACGATCCTTTATGACATGCAACAATGTTCTTGTATCTCGAAAAACCAGTCGTAGTTGCTGCAATGAGTCCGAATCTGCTGAGACACAGCTGCTGGTGAGCTTGATGACGGTTGTACATGACTTGGCTACTCCGGTGTTCACGACTAATACTCTTCAACGAAAAATCTTGTGCCTTAGTATCCTACGCCCGGAGCTGTGGCTATTGCATTCAAGAATTTGGTGACCAAGCCTGGGGTAGTCACTATATCTGACCAGTTAGTTCCCCTTTTTGTAGGGGAAATTGGCATATGGAAGTCACGTATGAGTGGCAGGGTTTGTGTGCCATGTCTGGAAAGCAATTGCGCCTGAAGTATAGTCGGTTTTTGCCCCGGCTTGACTGCTGCTCTTGACCGTGTCAATCTTTCATGTTGAGGATATGTCGGTGGCGAGTAAAGACTTACACATGAGTTGTACAAAGCAGTAATTTGTCTGTCAGGGTTCTGGACTCTTGAAGGAGGAAGCAGATGTGGCAGCGTCGTTGTCACTAAAGTGTAGGCGTTGTCACTGAAGAGTAGGGGTGGAAACTCTCTGGTCAACCTCCGCAGGCCACATGAGCTTGTACAGGTACATGCTTGAATCTGACTACAGGGGGGGTTTTGGATTGTTGACTTCCGGCAGGTGGCAAACGGACTTGCGCATGCAGCACACGTGTCATCTAGCAGCTCAGACTTCAACTGTGGCCACAAGCTGGGTTTGAGGAAGGCTGAAGCCAGGGGAAGGGGCTTCAGCAAGCTTTCGGTGCGAATTCCGCCAGCAGATGCCTGCCCTGCCCTTAAGGTATGCAGTTTTCATCCCATCCATTCCCTTGCTCCTGTGAGGGAAGACCTGCGGACGCTGTTCAGGTGGTGAATCCTGAGCCAAATTCTGACATGGATTTTAAGACTTGTGTGGCTGCCTGCCATCTAGGACAACAGTTCCACTCATTGACTCGGGTTAATGTTTCTGCAGATGAGGGGAGAAGAAGGAGAGAAGGGGACAATTGTAGGGGGTGGGTTTGTCGTATCAGCTCCTCACTGTCCTAGAGCCGAGGTGGCAGACCTGCTGGGAGCACCTGGGAGAGTGCTTGGGAATGTGTAGCAGGGGGAAGTTTGCTGTTGGTTGGCACCTATGAATCACTAGCTGCTGCTGCTGCTGCTGCTGCTGCTTCTTTATCTTTGTCCCCTCCTCGTGCAAGGCCTGGGAGGGAGGCACTGTAGCGTGAGCATCTAGCTTGCTAGAGCAATGGGGTCGCAGGCACACACACTCTCACATACAATGCACACTCGCTTACTTGGTCAATCCGTCTTCTGTCTATCTACATTCCTCAGGCCTTGCGGGCACTTAGCTTGCGCATGCTGTTCCTGTTCCGGGTGCTTTTCCGGGTGCTCCTTCTCGTGGAAGCTCCTTCCGGAAGCATCTCCTGAAAGCCCCTCTGGAGCATCTCGAGTCTCTGGAGAGCGCGTTCTCGTTCCTCAGTTTGTTAGCTAAAAAGGCTCGCCACTCCCCAGCAGGTACGTGTCGGTCAGGGCTTGCGCTGACCCGCTCTCCTGCCAACGTCGCTCGTCTGTCTGTGGGCGGTGCAGGTGTCCAGCGAGCAGCAGCTCTTTGCTTCTTCTGGCGGCAGCAGGTAGGACGCCCGCCCTTCCGTCTGAGTGCTTGTGCATGCACACGCGCCGCTGCCTGCTGTTGACTGCCACCCCCTTGCTTGCTGAGGTGGGCCACTCTGCTGCAAGTAATGAGCAAGGAGGTCGGGTGGGGAGACGAGGTGTTGGGTGCCAAGTGTCCGTCCGCCTGCTCCTGCTGTTCCTGTAGAAGCAAACAGCCAGGGGCTCATCATTGCCTGCTGGAATTCTATGCCACTCTGGCTGGTTGCTAGGTTGGCCCTCTTGGCCCTGAAGAGACGTCGAGCTGGTGTGTAGCCTGTTGTCAGACCTGTAGCTGTGTCACAATCTGAGTTGTAGTGGCATCATGTGTGCATTGAGAGAGCAGAAGGGGAGGCGTGGGGCGCAGTTCACTTCCAACAGTGCAAAACACGTCCTGCTGCCATGCATTCGTCCAGCTGGCATGCATTTGTTCAGCTGGCGTGCATCCCTTCAGCTCGCATGCATCCGTCCAGCTGGCGTGCATCCGTCCAGCTGGCGTGCATCCGTCCAGCTGGCGTATATCTGTCCAGCTGGCGCGCATCGTCCAGCTGGCGCGCATCGTCCAGCTGGCGCGCATCGTCCAGCTGGCGCGCATCGTCCAGCTGGCGCGCATCGTCCAGCTGGCGCGCATCGTCCAGCTGGCGCGCATCGTCCAGCTGGCGCGCATCGTCCAGCTGGCGCGCATCGTCCAGCTGGCGCGCATCGTCCAGCTGGCGCGCATCGTCCAGCTGGCGCGCATCGTCCAGCTGGCGCGCATCGTCCAGCTGGCGCGCATCGTCCAGCTGGCGTGCATCCGTCCAGCTCACGTGGCCTCAGTCTGTGTGTGTGACGGCAAGAAGCTGGGGCAAAGCCTGAGATTGTTTCTAATTCTTCAATGCTGCTGCTGATGTGTGATTCTGCCAGGTCATCGCCTCGCACCCAAAGGCCAGGGCTCATTGAGAGGTGCACGGGCGGCAGCGGGACCTCGCAGCAGAGCGCCATCTGTCTCTCGGCAGCCAATGGCGCAGTTATGACCTCGTCGGACACGAAGGGAGGGGAGAAGGAGAAGGAGAAGGAGAAGCACAAGGAGAAGAAGGGCAAGAAGGATGAGGGCGCCAATCGCGAGGGGCAGGCCGGCGCGGAAGGCGAGAAGAAGTTGGCAAGGGACACTGTTGCGGTGGGCAACGGCAGCAGCAGCAGCAGCAGTGCAGTGGCTGATGCCAGGGCTTCCAGTCCCACCTCCCCATCCTCGCCCACCTCCCGCTCCGCAAAGGGCACCACCTCCTCCTCCTCCGCCTCCTCCTCTCCCCCCTCCCCCTCTACGAGCACTGCCTCCCCCCCAGCTAGCCCCGGCAAGGCCAGCGGCGGCGGCGGCCCCGAGAGGATCGCGTTTGATGCGGCAGAGCCGTCGGCGGAGGACCTGGAGCAGTGGCGGGTGGATGAGGAGAAGCGGCGCGAGCTGATCGACCTCATCGACCAGCTGGACCGCATCCGCAAGCATGCGCTCGACCTGGAGCACCGCAACGCCGGCCTCGTGCGCAACGCCAACAGGTGCGTGGGGCTTGCGCTTGCGCGCGCGCGCGCGTGTATGCGTGTATGCGTGCGTGCGTGCGTGCGTGCGTGTGCGCGTGTTTTGTATTTGTGCATGTGTCCGCGATGTGTAATGTGCAGGTGTCTGCATGAAAGGGCGGGGGGGACCCCAAAGAAGCGCGGGGG